>OY744529.1:115960953-116020953 GCA_963556195.1 Sepiola atlantica
TTACATCGAAAGTTCAGATGAAAGGGGTTACATTAATCCTTAAACCTTTCAAGTTTTATTCTTCAATTTTTCAAAGTGAAATGGAACTAGGTAATATTTGTTTATTATAAATACAACATTATCAAATGTTATCCTCTGTCAAGAAGAGGCTTATCTTTTAAAAACATGGTTTAAGGATCTATGTAACCCGTTGCATCTGAACTTTCGATGTAATAAAGTTTGTATTAATTCCATGTAATTTGAAGTAATTTTATGCAATTGTTTATCTTCATCTTTTCTTTCTTTAAAATTAATTGCTCTACTCAACGTATTGAGCTTTATCGCGATAGATCACTTTACGATACTTCACTTATCGTTAATTCTATTATCATTAGTATTCAAGCTCCCGTAAGGTCGAGCTTTTTTTATATCTATCTTGATATGCTCTGCAAGGAGTTCCTCCCACTTTCTGCTAAAAACATATCCACCCCCCTCCCAAGATAACTACAGGAACAAACTCATCCAGGCAGTGAGAACTGTCATCATAAACGTGACATGGAAAGCCTTCCATTACGACCTGAACGTAAGAAAGTCAACAGACGACGGATCTACCGGAAAAATACACCCCAAACAGAACTCAATATCCTATTGAACATATATAGAGAACAAAAGAAAAAAGAAAGAATAGCCGCGGTTCATTCCGGCTTAAAAACTTTATCATTCCCCAGGGAAAATGACAATTTAGATTATTTCGAAAGCGTCTTATTCAACCTAGTTAAGAAAATCAAATTCAAAGAACATCATAATATATCCCACGTGATTGTAAAGAAAATAAACAAATTTGCCAAAAAAGTCAAGACGCACCCTAGCATAATCGTTCCAGCGGACAAAACTAAAAACTATTACAAACTAGATTACAATTTTACAGAAATGTAATATATAAAAAACTAAATAAATCGTACAAAACCGCCCCCCCCCCAAACTTTGTCCAATATAAACGCAGAGGCTAAAAGATCTATAAACTTCATTGAACATCACAAACCACACTGAAATAGTCACCGCGGCCACCACTATGATCTTCCTTTAAAGACCATACAATGGATTTCCATGATAACCCCTCAATTAGATTATCGGCCTTTCTAAATCAGACATAGGAATAATTAGCAAAAAAATCGTAGACAGAATTATCCCAGACATTAAGAAGAAATTATTCTTCTTACTATGGCAATCGTCTAACGTTGTAATAGATTGGCTCCTTAACCTTAAAGATACATCCAGATTGAACTTTATTGCCTTCGATATAAATAACTATTACCAATCAATATCCGCAATCCCCCTTAATAAAACACTAATAATAAAGCACTAATATTAGCTAAAAATAACTCTGACCTCACCGATATAGAAATACAATTAATCCTACTAGCTAGAAGATCCATACTCCATTTTGACTACATATACTGGACCAGGAAAGATACCCCTAATAATTACGACATCGTGATGGGATAATCGGACTCAGCCCAAGTTACAGACTTAGTAGGCCTCTTCCTCTTGCATGAACTCAGGCAGGGATTTAAGAAGTTACACGGGGGCTGTACAGGGATGATGCCCTATTCGTGTCTAAAGATAGACCTATAATTTACAATAAAACTATCAACCAACTGCATACCTTCTTCAATAACTTCGGCCTCACAATAATCATCGACAAAGGGAAAAAAGTACCAATTTCCTCGATGTCACATTGGACTTAAACTCCGGGGCTTACTCCCCCTACCACAAACCCAACCTAACGCTATTCTATGTGCATAAACACTCTAACCACCCTTAATCGATAATAGATTCAATATTCCCCTCTGTCTCCAATATAATCTCTAAACTATCAGCTAACAAAGCAATATTCGACCAACATTCAAATTTTTACAACAATGCCCTGCTTAATTCGGGATATCCAGACAGGATAACGTATAAACAATAACACCCCACGCACCATATCCACACCGCAACATAATCACACACAACATGACGCAGAGACATAGTAATTACAATAATAGAAATAATAATTTTAATAAGAACACGAATAACTCAAATAACACCAAATATAAGGAAACATTAACCAACACCCTGAAAATAAACGCACACGATTAAGGGGAAAGAAAAATATCTGGCTACACCATCCGTACAATAACAATGTTAAAACCAATAACTCTAGGAAAGTTTTCACAATAGTTGAAAATGTATTTAGATACCCACACAAATCAAATACCATCCTAAATAAAAATAATATCAAGATATCGTACTCCACAATGCCGAACATAGCACAAACCATAATAAGTACTAATTATGAGAAAATCAAGCGTTCCCAATCAATCATTACCCCAGCTACCCCAGATACACCAACTAATAATTGAAACTGCCACAACCCATCAACATGTACATTAAATAATAACTGCATACACAAAGATGTGGGCTATGCATGTACCGTAAGCTAATTACCCCAACACACCACAGACTTGAACAATACCACCGAACCTGCATCAATCCGTCCCACAACCCCACCTAACTCTAGAAACCCGAACCCTAACCTTCCTAGCAACCCCATAATGCCCACAACCAGAAGCAACCCAGTAACTGACAGAATAGCTAACCCTAGAATATATACATACATAGGATCGACTTCACAATCTATAAATCCAGAATCTCCTTCCATACTTACTCATTCAATAACAATACCAATAACAATACCTCTCTAACTAAATTAATCAAAGAATTTAAATCAAATAACACCCACTTTCCCATAAAATGGTCTATACTGAAAAAATCAAACTCCTACACACCGGGCTGAAAGAATTGCCATCTATGCAGATCTGAAGCACTAATGATACTCACAGCTGCAAGAGAAAAACACGTTATTAATTTAAAAAATGCGATAATTTCCCGATGATAACATAAGAGGAGATTCAAATACGTCCAGCGTGTAACCCCAATAGGCACCCCCACCCGAGAACACATAAATACACATAACCCGACATCGTCGTGTCCCCTAGATTTCTAGATCGTCTCACTCCCATATTAGAGTTATTTTTTAACCCAATAGCAAAACATATAGTTAATTACCCAACCATACGACTTGTTAGCATCGATCTTCCACTAAGGATAGACCCTACTGCCCCACCCACCCCTCTCAGCAAATATCAACCGAATACCAAAGGCTAACAACTTAGTCATACCCCCTGGCGGTCAGATAATTTAATATGATGTAATACAAGTTAATATAATATTAATCTAAGTACATACACCGAATTTCAGCTTTTAATCCCACTAGAACCAGTTAACATAATTTAATATAATATTAGTCTAAGCAAAAGTATAACCTGACTTGCTTTCAGAATAAAACACTCACATTTATTTAATACATCTGCTCTGAAAGTAATATTCCTCCTTTTGATGATGATGATGATGATGATGATGATGATGATGGTGATGATGATGATGATGATGATGATGGTGATGATGATGATGATGATGATGATGATGATGATGATGATGATGATGATGATGATGATGATGATGATTGGGGCTATCTTATATCCTATTCACAATATGTCCCTACCTGATAGCCTCCCCGCACTTAGACACCTTTCTTTCACCTTAAACTATAAGCAACTGAATCCTCCCACCCCACAGGCACACTTAACACATCTTTAGCTGACAACTCAAACAAAAACTTGAATGTATAGACTTTACCAATCCCTCAACCCGACCCACTCCTTGACACACATCCTTAAAACATTAGCTGTACGCATTATTCCTTTTGATTTCGGTGGACCAGTTCTGTTCTCTGTAGTCGGAAAAGCTTCCTACCAAAAGCAGAATATTAAGGATTATATATAAAACTTTTGAATCATCTTTCTGCCCGGGAAGCCAGGTTTTTGAATGCAGATATGAACCTTTAAACAGACAATCTTCACCTCGGATCTGCCGAATTGGATATTTAAAATACTAGTCCAGGAGTTTTTATTGTAACTCTACGGAACTATACACATAACGGAGTACGAATCCTTATGGACCAAGTGAGATATTTTGAACCCTCTACCTTTTACTTGAAACCCTGTAAAAATTGTTAAAACACCTTTGCTATTCTGCTTTCTGCACCATATCGTCCCCTTTTGTCTACGAAAATGGCTACTCAATACTGCTAATTGTTCCCTCCTGCCCATTTATTTATTTATCTCCAACCTTTCTAGATTTATTCTTCAATTTTTCAAAGTGAAATGGAACTAGGTAATATGTATTTGTTATAAATACCACATTACCAGATGTTATCCTCTGACGAGAAGAGTTTTATCTTATCGTTTTGAATTTACTGACAACTATACGCGCTTCTATAATTAAATTCGGAGATCTTTGTATAAACCCTCCATTGTATTTTTAAAATAAGAACATTGAATTTTTTGCATTAATTCGATTTCGAAATGCTAAATGATTATTTACTTCTTAAATGTCTCTAATTTTTCTTACACCTTGTATTAATTTTAAATGTA
Organism: Sepiola atlantica; assembly: GCA_963556195.1. Taxonomy (NCBI): domain Eukaryota; kingdom Metazoa; phylum Mollusca; class Cephalopoda; order Sepiida; family Sepiolidae; genus Sepiola; species Sepiola atlantica. Next base: position 115,965,471 of record OY744529.1, read on the forward strand.
TTTCTATTTTGTGCTTCATTACAATTTCCGAAGACATAACTAATTACGTATAAACCATATTTTATATGAAATTAAAATTAATGTTAAGTTATGTAATGTTGTATTCAACGAGGTAGCGTGTGCATACATTTAAAAACATGTTCTATACATCACTCTACTCGGTATCTTTATGATCTACTATTTCAATTAAAATCTTTAGTTGTCTCTTGTAATATTTTATTTTTTTATTTTCTTTGCTTTATATTACCTTTCAAAAAATGCAGACTGTTTTAATTAAAGTCAGGATGAAAAATACATTTTCTGTTTTCTGTCTATTCCTTTTCTACTTCATCCCCAAATATGTACACCTACATTCGAACCTTGTCCATCTTTTCTTATATGATTTTATTATTTCTGCTTCTCACCAGCCTCACATAATGTATATCATATGCATTCGGAATGTTTCAATTAGAAACGAAAACCGTGTAATAATATGTTTAAGTACGGGAGGATATTATAGACAAAGAGAACAATTTTACATATTTATGGATATCCGACTTTTGAATTCCCCCGTAAACACATTAAGCGAATGGTGAAACCCGACGTCTGGTTCAGCAGTCTCTTTCCCGAAAAAGATTCCAAATTGTCTGCGAGTCCGATTTTCTCCAGAAATCAGCATTAAACATGTAGGAAATATATTCCATTGTTTATTTAAATTACATCAATGTTTAATAATCGAAAAAAAAATACATATTTTTCAAAACACAATGATTTGAGGTATTTGTACAAATTTTACAATCGATTTACGACTCTTTCTACGAGAAGTTACATTCGTAACTACGTAGGAATTGTTTTCTTTGAAGAGAGGGTAACATGCTATGAGGTTTTAATGTTTCTCATATGTAAAAGAAGTCTCAAACAAATATTACCATGAAGTATATATGTATATATATATATATATATATATATATATATAATGATAATAATCCATGTAAAAAAAATCCACAAGGTGATAATCCAAAGAATTTCAACCGGCTTTATAAAAAGTGCTCAATATAAAATAGAGCTTTATATATGATTATTTTTATTTGCACAGTCATGTACAAAATCTGCGACACTGGTATGTCAATGTTATCGATCAACAGTTATTATGAAATGAGATCTCATCAGGTAGAGTTAGAATCCGATCTGAACCTCACATCATAATTGGAGAGAACCAACTATGATCTGAGGTTAAGATCAGATTCTAACTCTTGTTTATGAGATCTCAGTTTATAATAACTGTTTATCGATAACATCGACATGCCAGTGTCGCAGATTTGGTACATGTCTGTGTAAATAAAAACAATCATATATATATATATATATATATATATATATATATATATATATATATATATATATATATAGTAATTAAGGTATGGTAAACATCAACAGGATTAACATCCAACAAAGTTAAACCGGCTTATGAAAAGTGCTCAATGCCTGATGATATCGCAGCTTTTTACATATGTTTATCGATTACATCGACATGTTAGTGTCGCAGATTATGTACAAATGTATGTATAAATATATATATATATATATATATATATATATATATATATATATATATATATATATATATATATATATATATAAGTGTATGATTATAACTAATCACTGACACAACTTTAAAGAAATTCAAATCAAAATTAATATAACATCAGACTGAACAGCAAGTTACAAGACGCGAGATTTTTTTTCAACAAATGAAACATCATTACTTTTCATAATAATCATATATTTTGACATAAACATGTCATCTTCAGATAAATTATTTGTATAATTATAGTTTATTTTTTAAACATTTTATTATACTTCTCAAACATGTAAGACATGCATTGCAGACACATGAAACGTTCTCTTCACAAAATATGTAAGGACTTTTCAAGGTGCAATATGTGTCACATAGCAGACACATACATGATAGCGGGTGTTTCTTTCTTGTGGTTTAGTGGTGTTATTAAGACTTTGACAGTATTTTACCTTTTCCACTATAAGTTGTAGGAAATAGAAGCGTATTTATAATCGTTCTTTACTATGAATGAAAGGTATGCAAAAGCTATGAACGAGAACTCAACATAATACTTTAAATGAAGAAACAGTTCCATTGTTGTTATCAATATTTCTGCCCGCAAAAAATCGCTCTCACGAGATTTCACATATCTATCAGTTACAGTTTATTAAACAGTCAAATTACAAACAAAAAAGATACGTTACCAAGTTTATAATATTAAGTTATTACCTGTTCTAATGTCATTTTAAAGTATAAATAGTAACATTTTGGGGGCAAGTGATAGACAAATTATCACTTAGAATTTCCAGACTTCTTTAAATAAGGGTTGATAATTTGTAGAATTTGGTATATTCGGACTACTGTTCTCATATTAGGTGTTTTTTACCGCAACGTTTTGGCCGATCTAACCTCCGACCTTTTTCAGGTGTACCTTAACGAACTAGGGAATCTTTCTGTCGAACTCGTGAATCTGGACGGAATTTCCACGGGGTAGGCAAATCTTCTATAATTCGCAATTCTTCGTATCACCCGCACTGAGGATTGAACCTTCAACCTTCAGATGACTGTTCTTTAGAACTGAATTTAACTTAGTACTATATCCACTGCGCCACGGTCCTTAATTTCGGAATAAAATCTATCATCAGAGTTTACTAGTATTGTTCTATTTTTAAAAGAATAAACAAACTTAGTTTCATATAACGTCGGCGTAATGGTTGTATCCGCAGGTGTGGTTCTGGCGGTTATGAATTAAAAATTTTGGTTTTCGAGCTAAAAAACATGGGGCAGTGTGAAAAATATATGCTAACTCCGGAAAACGTATCATTAATACAAAGTTTTCTTTTTCTACCAAATTATTGCAATGGACAATTTGCGTGCTTTCTAGATGATCTTTTGAAATAGAAAAAGATTTGATTTGGATGACAAAATTCTAAGAGGTATTTAGAAAAATAAAAAAAGTATCCTCACCTCAGAATTATTTTTAAGCACTACAATCCAGACCTCGAAATCATTCTGGCCATAGACGCTTGTACGGCATCGGAGCTTGTCTTTTACACTAAATGGAAGACGGATCGCTAAAACCTATCACCCACGCGTTTTGTACGTTTCTATTTACAGACAAATAGTTAATAGCAAATCAAGAAGGAAGCATTGCCTATATTTTTGTAGTCACCAAATTTCATTGATTTGTTCACGGAAAACAATTTGTGTTCAAACCAACTATGAACCAGAACCGATTTATTTGCAAATATCGATCACCACGGTATGCTGTAACCAAACTGTACATATAGAGATCAATTGTGTTCAATGACAATTATTGAACGGAGTTACTCCAATCGTTAAACTAACTAATAGTAGCGATTTAATATAACTCATCCAATAATATGTTGCCTCCCTTAAATACAAAGTGCTTGAATATTTATACATTGAAGTAAGAGTACAAAAATACAGTGTGTAACGCTATTAGTGAATTTCCGGTAACAGTCGAGGAAAGGACAAAAAAACATTAGACGCATATCTAAAGATCTCTGGGGGTATATGCAATTTGTGAATAGAGTAGTTATGTGCGGTCATCTAGTGGTTATTCTTGCAGCATTTCAGAAAAAATACTATGAAAATACCATGTAAGTCACCAACCTATTTTTAGAATCAAAATTATTACAAGTTAAGTGTACAGTATTGCTAAAGACATTAAAAATGTTGTAAAACTAGGCGAAATTTCAGACACTGGTGGACAACTTACAATTTTTGGGAATACATATAGGTTTTCATGGTTAACTGGGTAGTTTATATTACCTATTATTAGTAAATCAGTTTCTCGAAATGGCTGGAAATCTAAAATGAAAAAAATAACATTCTGACATTAATTGTTTGTTCAGTGCGAGTTCGTTGCAATTGTTGCATCAGACAACTGAACGCCATACGTGGATGTTAACTATTCTGTTAAACATTTGCGTTAGAGCGTATCACATTCGCGCCGTACCACACAAGAAGCAATAGTTAGGCAAAATCATTCATGACTTCGTTTAAATGACCCCATAAGTAAGCGAGGGGTAAACCTAGCGAAAACGCCATTCAAGAATGTTTACCTGTGTATAAGGTGACCACAAATAACAATGTTCTATCTTCCAGGATGCCAACAGAAGCAATGTTTGTCGGGAAGATAAAAACAGTGTTTTATATATTATTATAAACTCATACAAAACAAAGGACGTAAAATGATATCACAAAGCGATTCTTCAAATTTAGAGAATAAGTTTTCTGTCGAATGTTCAAAAACAATAACTCGTCTTTATAAAGAAGGCTAGTGAATGAATTGAACGGGTACATGCTTCACATGAGAAAGGGATATATTAAATGTTGTCGAGAATAATACTCCACGGAACGAACTAATGGATGTCTGATTCGACACATTTGAGATACCAATAATGCAATCAAGTGTGAACAACTTAGATTACAGGCTTTATTTTTGTAAACTATAACATAAATGAAAAACCTACTAAGTTGTAGACCTCGTATACTCAGCAAGTCGTAGGTGAATACCTAGGAGGATTACAAACTATGCAAATACATGGAATTGCCGAACAAGTGAATTTAATAAGAAAAAGGAAGGATATAACTCTAATATTAATAATTGTAAAAGCGATTAGAATGTTTATGAAAATGTTGGACACGAAAAGACAAGGAGAAATTAGAAGCAAAAGAAGAATTAAACGCAATTGAAACTGACAGAAACCCAATATTATGATCCTAACTACACACATATGCATGTATTAGCATCAGCTAGGGACATAACAGTTGTTAAGATAGAGATAGTGGTGATTAAGTGGATAAGGACAGGGACTGATAACTTAGATGTACCACGTTCGAATCTTGTCGATTCCGTAATACCGCTGTCATTTATGGTTGTTAGTAATCACTACGTGGTCACTCCTACAAAAACGGAGAAAGGCTAAAAAGAAAGTGGTCTGTTCTTATAGTGATCTAGATTATTTCTTGACTGTATGGACCTTCTAGACATTTTGTATAGAAATAACGACAAGGTCAGGCAGACTTACTGCAACGACAGCTACTTTGCTACTGGTATATATAAGTCATAGATCCGTTCGCTACAATCATATCGACAGATACTAAGCCAACTTGATGGCCTTTTGTCTGTCGATTTGAGGTTTTAGTCTTTAGAGAGGAATCGTTTACAGCTTTCTGTCAGAGGCGTACCTAACGTGAAATGACGATATGGCTGCCAATTTTTCAGCGAGCAGAGTCTTATGCTACATTTTGTTGCGGTGGGAAGAAATACATGCCCAATATTTCTGTAACAAAAGCTACATGCTGACTCGTTTGCATAAGTCGAGAATCCGTTGTTATCTCGGACACCTCTGTAGCTTTTTATCTATCGGACTGTGGTATTAGTCCTGAGAGGTCCTAGGGTAAGCACTCTTTCAGGCCTGCCTTCTATTTTTGGAGGGAGGTGTTAGCTAACTGTGCCCGTCCATGGAAATGCTGACGGTGCTGTATAGGCATTTTTTTAAGAGGTAAGCGTGCTCCAATTTTGAGGCACTGACTTATACACCTTAGCTTTCGGAATGTGCCACAACTTCCTGCAGTAGGAACAAAGTAAATATCAAGCTTTTTGTAACGTACTAGTCTGTACTTCAGTAAATACACATTAGTTTAGATATACAAACGTGGTACTATATTTTATACTGGCCATTGGAAATTACAACATTATCTAAAGGACATAAACTCCTTGAAAGTCGTAGATTAGTAGTAAGATACAACTGTTGTATTACGGAATTGGTACAAGCGGAACGCTTCGGTATTGTAAGCAGTAATGGTTGTTACTTTGGATGACATTTCTTGTTGATGGCTTAAATTAATTAAATGTTGACGGGCACTCTGTTATTAATATTGAATACCTATATATACATATTTATATACTGTTTATGTGTGTGTACTTTCAATGTGGAAACCATTAAAATCATGTTTTACTATGTTTATATATATACATATATATATATATATATATACATATATATATATATATATATATATATATATATATATATATATATATAACTATGACGTGGTCTTTGATGCCCAGATATGTAAGAACTTTGTGATAACGCAGATTGCTGGTCATTTTCTACTTACTTGTCGCCTGCTATACGGTTGCTTAGTCCAAGAGAGAGGAATAGGTGTTTTTTAAATCCACTATAGACAAATGGTGGATTAGAGTGAAACTGCAATACTGTTCCAAGATGAGCACTCATCATCTCTGCTGAAGTTTATTCTGTCATATTCCACCTATATATTAAGCGTATCAGGTCAGACGCTGGTCTTTAATGCTATCTACGAAGTCATGAAAGGAAAGACAGTAATGGTAGCCGTCAAGATGGGCAATGTGTGGATATAATAAACGGAATGTATACATGATTATAAACTACTTTTGTTTTTGTTTTCTCATTTGTTGGCGGGCATGAACACAGAATACCATTGCCATATATATATATATATATATATATATATATATATATATATATATATATATATATATATAGTATTTTATGTATCCACATAACATTTTATAAGGAGATACAATTTGTTTATGTATCAATTCTTAGTATTTACTTCAACAGTGCTTGATACGTAAGTAGAGCAAGGTAGTAAGCTATGAAAATATATTTATGTCTATTAAGCTACACAGAGGCTCCCGCGTTTAATCTCCGGGCATTTTAGCCTTAGATTCCCCCCGGGGATGAAACGCGGGAGCTTTAGTGTAGCTTAATTGCCATAAATATATCTCGTAGCTTACTATATATATATATATATATATATATATATATATATATATATATATATATATATATATATATATAAAAATATATATATATACTAGCATACATATATGTATTAATATAGGTATAGGTATGTGTGTCTATGTTTAATCCAATTGGTTTCAGTGTGTATAAGTATACACACACACACACACACACATATATATATATATATATATATATATATATATATATGTGTGTATGTGTGTGTGCGTGTGGTGGGTGTGTGTGTAAATACAATAAGTGTTATTTATACAAACATATGGTTGCACACACAGAACATTTGTGAAACGAAGCTTCGATTAGCTCGATTTGCTCAGGCATGAATAAAACATAAATCAGGGTTGTTTGAGTTTGTATATTTTGTATTATGTATTACCTTGAATAAGGTCGCGTATTAAGTTCTAAACAAGGTTACTGTTCAATTTTTCTAGATTCACATTTCAGACGTCATTCCATAAGGTACATTAGACTTTTCACTGTTTAGATAACTAGATTAAAATAAAGAATCTAGTAACTAGTGAGTATGATGCCATTTCGTTGTAAGGGAAGGTTATATGAGCTGTTAGAAAGGGAGGAATGATTTTTTGAAATAAAATCTCTTATATTATATGAATTGAATTACACGAATTATATTAACAATAACAAAAGAATAATACATTTTAGCAAAGTCAGAAGTGTTGAATAACTAATATCTTATATATATATATATATATATATATATATAGTTATTGTAAGTGTTTTTCCTGCCGATAGAAACATAGCTGATATTCTAAGTAATGTTTTTCTTCTTCAGCAGTAAAGAATAAAGCATTAAGCTTCCCTTTTCAATATAATTTTTTGATTTCATATTTATTTATTATTTCACGTACATATAAATGTATATGTATATATGTATTTCATAGATACATATAAATTAATTAATTAATAATTTATATATATATATACATGTATATATATATAGTTATATATGTATATATATATATATTTATATATATAATATAAGTGTTACCTACAGTTTTGAAAGCGTCGCTAAAAGAAATATTTGTAATTTTTTTGAGAAACCAATTAACAGACGCGTGAATTTATATCAATAAATGTACATTAATTTAATTAAAAAAAATTTTTTTTCATAAATCTGAATTTTCGGTTTAACAAACCCATATTCATGGTAAACAACCATTATTTTTTTCTTTTTTACTTTTTCATGGTAGAAAATCTAACGGCGTGGCCGAAGATTAACGATCTCCTTCAATGTTATTGGACAGTTTGTGTATATGTCCGGATCTTGTAGTGAATGCCCTGGGAGGCTTCAGATGAATAATATAAGTGTTTCTACAGTTACTGTAGTGCTACTCTACCTGTAGTAACACATACAGACGGTTTCACTGTATCACATCTCTATAGTCTTGCTAAAACCGTCAAAATAGACAAAATCTAGCACGGAACACTTAGATAAACTATTTTATAATACTAAAATCTGAATTACTGATTTTATATTATATATATACAAGTAGTTCACCCCTTCCCACAAATATTTTTAATCTTCACGGGCATGCGCGACACCCCTGGTTAAAATATTCTTATTACAATTCGCGAGAAATCTTTTCGTTTCCATTCGAATATATATCCTGAGTTACATTATTGTAGCTTCTTTCGTTCAAAAGTGTCCCAACTAACTCTTATATGAAGAGGTTACATATTCGTTTTAGTAGTCGCTTGCCCAAAGAAAGTAACACCACGCAGACCCAACCATCATAGCTAAACATACTATTATGCAAAGATAAGGTAACCGAGAAATCAATACAATGTTTATTTCAGTCTGGATGCTGCTGAAACAAATAGGCAGTTAAAGGCGCAATATACCATGTTTAGCGGCTTGCATTATTTATTTAAATTAAGTCCATCTGTTCGTTTATCTCGTATACTTTTGCATTTTCCTTCTGGTTACTTGTAAGATTATACATGGAGATTTAGACGAGACGTCCAATCATCATATTATAGTTTATATTAGTGAGTCGAATAAATCTCTACGCCACACTGAACGTGAATAATTAGGATGCAAAATCTGCGTAATCCGCATGGCTTCATTTTTATTTTCTTTAAGGTTCCTGATATATGATATAAGAAATAAGGGTAAGCGACAGGATACAATCACTGGCAAGCTAGTCTTATGAAGAAATAACAAACGCAGATGATTTCATGAAGCACTATATCTTACAGCATTGGTGAACTAGTTATATAATTCTAATACTGTGATAACCTTATTTGCCGAGTGTTATTACACATTAAAACTCTTCAACTACCAATTGTTATGGCAAATAACATTCTACGTATTAATCCAACGTTCAAACACATCATGTAACATGAATTGGACCAAACACATAGAAGACATTGTAAAGGAAGTGAGACTCATTTACCGTGCTAGACAACTTCTCACACCTGACCGCACCTATATCTCTACACAGTCACCATCCATCCATGCATAGAGTGGTGTTGCAACATCTGAGCTAGTGCACCATCCACCAATCTCTTCCTCTTAGACAAGTCTAAAAAATAGAATCTAATCATATAGATTCCTCACTATTCACCAAGATCCAGCCTTTGCACCACCGCCGCAATGTTGCACCATTTTCTCTTGGTTTACAAATACTTTAATGGAATGGAATCCGATTAACCTGATGCTCCGTTGCCCCCTCAACGTAAATACACTTGACTAACCCGACAGTCATCGATTCACTGTGGTGGCCCAAGATGCCGGAGAGCCTTCTACTCTGATAGCTCTTGTCGGTGTGCTGTCGTACCTTGAAACAATCCACCTGCTCCCTGTTTCCTTGACTGTACTGACATACAGAAATTTGAAACTAAGGTGAACTAACATCTCGTTACAGAGCTTCCAGTTTGTATGACCTCCAAAACGTTCACCCTAATACTCAGTAGCTTTTCTCGTCTACATGGGAAATTGTTTAGTTTGTGTTGAACTTAGTTCTAAAAGAATAATGCTTTACACATAATTGATTATGGGAATAGACGTACTTGTTGGAAATCTTTGGTTTGACTTGCGCGAATACGCGCAGGTGCAGTCGAGTGCAGAATATGGCCTGTTCTCACAGTCAGAGCTAACAAACGTGACAAGGTCACCATGTAACAAGATCCCAGATCAGGGGTCAGTGTGCACCTACGAGAGTCTCTCTGACGTCACAGGCCCTTGCGTTGGAAACAGAGGGATCCGTGACGTCACTCGTTCTTCGTGAGAAGCGAGTTTCGTCAGTCTGGGTTTTGGAGGCAAACCGATGAGACGTGATTGTTACTATTTAAACTGCAACAGATAAGGGAAATATTTCCCTAAGAAAACACAAGCGATAGATATCCTTCCCCCCTCCAGCAATGGTTTAGGAAATAATGATTAAGTAACTACAATTAAGTAGTGATTTGCTCCCTCTCTCTCTCTCTCTCTCTCTCTCTCTCTCTCTCTCTCTCTCTCTCTCTTGATGTAGTGAATGGCACAGACCGATATATAACAACGCTTGTAATAAAAAATTGAAAGTTACCAGCATTGTTTGTCTTCGGAGTGCCTCATTGGGATTTTGTTGCAGACAAAGGACTGCGTGGTTCACGGCAGGAAGGAAAGAAGAGGGAGTGCATCCACTGGACGACATCGGGGCGGTGACCCTCTACACGGCGAGGGATAAATGTAAATGGTATGCAAACAATATATGAACTATGTGATTTATGATGTTTTGAAAATGACGAGTATTAAATGTGAACTGCCATAGCCCGTATCGGGAAGAGTATACGAAACACGTACTGCCGCGGTCCAAGCAGGAGTGGTGTTATGCAACAATTAGACAGCAAATTAGATGAGTAGAGGTGGTAAGACATGGACAGAAAGACAAAACACAAAAGTTAAATAAGCTGATGTCTGCAAGTTCAATCAGAGTAGACGCAAACGTTTTTCATTTTGTGTGCAATCTCAACGAAAACTTAATGTCAATATTATATAGATTGAGACTGCTCGCGAAGATTACCAGTTATATTCGAATAACACTTTTAGATTCCATTGTAGTATCGTATACTAAATAGTTAAGAAACCTTTCACATTTGACTGGATTTTACTTTAACAGGTACTATGTACTATGAGCACGGATACGTCATCTTTCTATCCTCTATTATTAATACACATAGCAATACACATTATTTATCAGAAAGAACAGGTTACTGATAAAAAGTAATTGCATATCTTCGCTACGTTTCAATTTTACAATGATACTATTTGTTGTTTGAAACGTCTGTTTAGTCTGTTTAGTCTTGGTCAACTATCATAGCGACATCTTTACAAATAAGTGAAATAAAAATGTCTGACAAAATCTAAGTGATAGAACATTATGAGTTACTATTTTAGATAGACACCATTTTTTTTTGTTTCAATTTCTAAAACTGGAAGTCATCGGCAAGTAGACACTTACTTTTTGAATAAAACGTAAACTTCATTCGATGATATGTGATAAATTCGGAAACATCATTACCTGTTAAGCGGCCAAATATTCATCAATCCTTCAATTTCAGCTTCATATTGGTTTGAGTCTCTAGACATGACGAATGTAATGTTATATTGAGATTCTAAGGCAAACACTAATGGAATATCCAATGATACAGTCATAGGAAGACACTGGAAACATCATCATTAAATACGTTAGTGTATATAAAATGAAGGTCTGTACCATTGAAAACTTCATAATTATTTGAACTGTGTACATGGTTCTCATTTTCAATACATCTTCTATTTGAAAATGTAATATCAAGGAGAATATTAAACTATTCTAATAAACATTTGATATTTTGTCTAATAGGATATTTTTTGTTGCAATAATTTATGGGATCAGACAAATAAGAGGAACAGCGTAGACAATACAAGGGAATAAGAGGAAGTCAGACACAATGGTAAACAATGAATTAATCATATTAACTTAGATTTAGGTAAACAATTTAAATCTTCAAAGAGGATAACGCATGGTTTATTATAATAATGATATAATCGGGTCTTAGATAATCAAAACACTAAGGAGATGGGTGAACATTTAGACTTCAATTGGAATCGTGATGTGGCTTATTGTCACACAAATTCCTAATAAAGTCATTGAATCGAATCAGCCAAAATTCAATGCTAAACAAGTGAGAACGACATTTGGTTGGCAGTGTCAATCGATAAAAAATGGTCAGTACTGAAAATTCAGAAAGATTTGTTGTCTATTTGATTTCAGGGAAAACCACAAGGTTGTACCCGTGAAAGGTGTCTGTTAATGTCTTCTAACCTTAACCCTAACCATACCCCCATCCCTAACCTCACTGAAGCGAAAAGTAATTGATAGAAATAATAAAGTAACAATAAAGGTGAAAATCTTTTGAATAATAAAGGCAACCCATTAAATGTTGCCGGATAATATTGTTTATGTAAGGCGTTATATTACAGTTCCTCGTAGTTTGGCTAATTTCCTCTACTTTAGCATCTACGAACTTGATTTAACTAATTTAGTAAGTGTTGAGGTTAAGCGATATGTCTTTCTGATAAAGTATGCATAATATATTGACAGATATTTTTCGACAAGAAACAAGAGCTTATCTGAAGCAAAATTTTAACTCAAAGTATTACAGCTGTCTCTTTCATTGTTAATACTAACGAAATATTTATAAGAACGAATATCGAAATGTATAAAAAAATGAATCTGCAGACTTACAGGAAAAACTGTTTACAAAAAAGTGAAATTGTTTACAAAAAAGTGCATTTTTTATTTCCTTTTTACACGATTAAATTAAACAGAAACACTATTATTTATAATTATTCAATTTAAATTATTTGTACAAAATTTAATTTGAGAAACTTATTTTGTGAAAGTTATTAGAAACTATTAAGAGTAATGATCGAAAAGTTATTATGTAATCGACAGTAACATACTTAAGAATTGATATTTGTGTTATTTCACTATGATTTCAGTTCATGAATTTCATATCATTTAAAATTAAAGTGAAAGTGGAAAAATACCTGTCCATGACCAGTAAAAATGTATTCCTCGAACAGTTCAGTACCAATGTTATGTCCCCCTACAAAGAAAATAATTCTCATAATGATACAAACCCTTATCTCAAAAATTATGTTTTTATTTTAATCAAATGCACTGCAAATCTTAACTATTTTCAAATGCGAGGGTTTGTGTCCAAATTTTAATACCCCTGGCGTTAGTTTATGTAGGGTCGCCGACATTTGGCCGTTTTCACAGGTCGTCGGTGCTGACAACGTTCCACTCCATTTAAAAAGACTGGTGGGGGTCGAAACTTCTTTGTCGATAAGGCCGCACGTCACGCAGGTTGGGATTTTATTCAAAGAGATACGTTTTGAAAACGATTAATCGACTGAGGGATGAAAATTAGAGTTTGGAAACTAATAACACAAATAAGCTATTCAGGATATCGACGACACATATATTCTTAATTTTAGATAAATATAATAATATACATATTTTTGCATTTATAGTATTGATTTACTCCTCTCCAGGAGTTAGGCACAAGGCCAGTTTTTATCTTACTCCCACAAGTAAGATGTGACCCAAGGGTTTAAAAATTTCCTGGGCAGCCCTGTCGGCATTCCCCGGTAGAGGCGCCTCAGACAGTAAACAATAAACTTACTCCTCCCAAAAGAGGGGAGGCAAAGCCTGGGAAGGTGGACCCTCCCAGAACTGCACAGGACAGACACATTGACTGGCGCAAATCAAGACCCGAATGCCAATACAACACCAGTAAGGGGTGCAGTATCTATCGGAACAGATACTATACTTTGATCTTAGCCAAAAGGCCAAGAAGGGGCAGTCTTTTCAGTTGTTATTGAGATAAATATATCTGCTTCTAGACGGATCTGTTCTCCAAGCTAACATTTTTATTCTCTGTCGTTTGCTCTTCTCTCTCTTAATTTACGCTCGTCGCATCTTATATAGACTGAACCAAATTGACTCGGCGTCGCTCGACTGAATTATACTTGCTTCAACCAGTAAGCGATCTGATTGGCTGCTTAATCACATCATCCCTCTAAGGTTGGACCTTCTATGTCAATCACTCACCATCTATCTCCAAGTTGCCGGCCATGATCAATCAGGATGTATATTTCCTCGTTTTCACTAAGTCTCTAAAGCAGATCGACTGTACGAAGCTACCCGGGGGCTTACGTTTCTCAAATCATGACAACCGGGCTGACCTTTGACTTACCTTGGTTATCACAGCTTCAGAATCCGACATTTTAAATTAAAAACAATATTTTACCAGTGCGACTCTCAGCCCTGAATACAAAAAAATGTAAATTTCCGTGTGAAAATAAATGTACTTATTATTTTTTCTGTTGGTGCGTGTCCTCAGGTGAACATTAATCACGCGAAATTCCTGGAAGAGTTCCGTAACTTGAGTATACTACCACACTCTGTGTACCTTCTTTAAATATTAATTAATTAATTTAAACATAACACACATTGCAACCTCATCCACTAAGTAGTGAGTTCAAAAAATAATAATCATCGGTTGATTAGTTTACTAGTTAATATTTTACATACTAATATATAAACATAAACGAACACCTAACTATATATATAAGAAGGAATAGGTAAAATAAATACCTTTTGAAGCATTAAGATGCAAATATACAAATCCGATGACATCAGGATATATTACACACCGAGGATGCCAGGTTTTGGCGAAATATCCGTATCACTTTAAACTAACAAAAAAAAAATGCTAGTTTATAATAAAAAAGAAAAAAAATCGGTTTCGATTTATTATTTTTCTTTTTTATAAAAAAATTGATATTGCATCTTAATGCTTCAAAAGGTATTTATTTTACCTATTCCTTCTTAAATTTAACAATAGATGTTTTCAAAAAAAAAATATGAACCTTAAAACACTTATATATATATATATATATATATATTTAAATAGGGAAATATCCCTATCACCGCTAAGGTACCGATATGTAATTGAACGAGTCCCCATTCTTAAGTCTTAAGAAAAACAATAATAACAAACTTAGATTTAAGGCGCTAAAATCACACACGATTTAACAGGGGTTCTGTACCAGAGGTAAACTACTAGAGCATCGTAGTCAGGGTTTCGAGACTCTATCAAAGGCGAGCCGTGCTGACAATTAGTAAAACTATGAAACACGTACACGTATTACTTGTGTGTGTATAAAAATAAATAAATATATATAAATATAGATAACTTTAGCATCATTCTGTGAATATGATTATCTTTACTGATCCGTTATATGCAATTGATAAAGCTGAATTCAAGTTCGAGAGTGTATAGATCATTCAGTTACATTGTAATAATTCGCAAAACCTATTAAAACATATTAAAACCTATTAAAACCCTTTACAAACTGTAATCACAAGTAGCAGCTAGCCCTTGATAGATCATATACAACTCATATGCATCGGTTTAAACGGGTATATGTATAATTGCATCGTTTTCTTCTTTAAACTTTACAGTATTTTATGTTCAAAAACCGGTTCTCGTCGGATCGCCGAAGTTAAGCGACTCTGATTCTGATCAGTTCTTTTATGGGTGATGGTGTGGGAATAACAGAAGTCAATGTGTAGTTGCTTTCTGTAATACTCCGTTGAATATTGGGCTACCTCTTACAAACAGGTATGGGTGTAAGAGTCAAGTAAACTACACGCTCAATCTGTGGTAGAGCAACTGGCCTAAGAGACTGAACATTGCACAACACACATAACTAATCATTTTAGCCCGTCATAGCTTCCTGTCAGTTTGAAAATTTCCTTGCCACTGGCATTAAACAATTTAAGTTCAGGAGAAAAGCGGATAGTAAATGTCGCAATATTTGCTTCATAATAAACTTGACGTAGTGTAAACATGCTTTTAGATGGTATCAATTGTCTCTTGAGTCAGCCACTTGTGTATTTGCATGCGTGCACGTGTGCCACATTTTCTATATCAACTGATATATACGTTCGTTTTGGTTCAGTGTAAAGTTATCATAAATCAATGAGCCCCTTTCTTGGGGCTAACACTTTATCTCTATATGAAATACATAGATATTCGAATATCCAATTAAAGTTCTCGTTTTCCCGTCAAACATTGAGTTAGTAAAAAAGTAAAAACATAAATTATCCTCCTCACAATTTACCTGTTTACTATGTTATAGTATATCGTTCTTGTAGTATCTTAGTCTTACCAAATTTCAAGACAAGAATTCATCTAGTCTGGTAAAGTATACAGTTAAGTGCTTTTACTTGAGGTAACATTACTTTAAGTAGGTGTACTATAGCTCGTATGAGCCAGTGTATAGCCGTGTCGAGGGGATCTTATTTGGGCTTCGAATACTTAGAAATTTGAATATTTAGTCAATGTTTACTTTTTGGGGGAAGTATTTTCATGTCAGACTTTGCTGACAACCCCTTGTACAGAGAGACCGACGATACTCGAGGATTGTGTCTAGTAGGTAATTTAAACTCTCTCGTCTTGTAGGTAATTCAAACTTTTCAAATGTATATAGCTATGTGTCAATGTAAGCGCGCATCTCTCGATATGCGTGTATGCTCAAGTCAACCAAATGAACTCGTGCAA
The DNA here is from genome assembly GCA_963556195.1 of Sepiola atlantica. Taxonomy (NCBI): domain Eukaryota; kingdom Metazoa; phylum Mollusca; class Cephalopoda; order Sepiida; family Sepiolidae; genus Sepiola; species Sepiola atlantica. The sequence goes on from OY744529.1 coordinate 115,981,971, forward strand.
CTTGCTGAAAATGTTTCTTGAATTTCATTTTTTTCTGTTTTGGTAACATTAATTAAATGTCAAATCAAAGATATCGCTACCTTTACATTGGTGATATTTTCGAAATAAAAACTTTGGAAATCGAAGAGTATTGTCTTTTTGAAAATGTTACCTCCATTCCGTGATTTGTACTTTCTAATTTCTTTTTTACTTGCAGCTTTAAAGCATGAGACATACATTATTCCTACAAGTAAAATAGTTCAGAAATATTCTAAATGGATCCCTATTGTTGCAGATGTTATGTTTCGTCTTTCTTGACTTTGACCTTTCAAACTTGAAAAGCAATGGGGATTAGATTATTCAATAAGTTTTTTTTTTCTATTTGAATGTCGAATCGATCCCCGTCTTCTATTATGCAGGGCTTGTGACATTGTTGTGAATTAACGAACTAATGATGTATTGCTTAGAAGTAATAACTTACAAATTGACATTTTGGTATATTTTTTTTATCTCGCTTCTTTCTTTTTTCGCGAGTTTTAATTGACCCTTTTAATATTCTGGTATGTGCGTCAAAATATGTATATTTATTTACTCCTCTGCAGGAGTAAGGCACAAGGCCAGTTTTATCTTACTCCCACAAGTAAGATGTGACCACAGCTTGAGTCGAGTAAGTGGGGTTAAAAGCCAGCGCTCGAGAGGTGAGCACTCTGGCCATTTAAAAGTTGCCTGGGCAGCCCCGTCGGCATTCCCCGGTAGGGGCGCCTCAAGCAGTAAGCAATAAACCAAAGAGGGGAGGCAAAGCCTGGGAGGGTGGACCTCCTAGAACTGCACAGGACAAACCCACAGACAGGTGGAATCAAGTCCCGAAGGACAAGACGACATCCGTCTATAGGGGTGCAGTATCCATCGGAACAGATACTACACTTACTTCCTAGCATGTGCCAGGTAAGTATTTAGTCTGTTACATATCGTTAAACCTCGCATGACTAAACGCGCAGATTCATTATACAAATCTCTAACTTTTGTAAGGTAATTTATGTATATTGTAAACGCATTTACACTTCGGTGTAATGCTATTTAATTTAATCGTTGAAGGCTATTGAATGTTTAGATGTCTATGCCCACCACTTTCAGTGTACACACTCACTTAAATTATCCGTTATTACATGACAATCACTCCTGGCCTAATGGGACTAGATGAACGCCTACTATTCACGCTGTATCTGAAAACGGGGTTCGCGCCCTATGGGCGTTATCTTCCTCCGCTGATGAGAGTCTTAACCTCGAAACGACGTCGTACGTAAATAAAATATATTAAAAACAATTATATTATTATAAGCCCCTTCCAAGTAAAATTAAAAGTTGACTCTTGTCGGAAAAATTAAAAGTAAACATTTACCATAAAGCTTCAATGTAATGCTCCGACTCTGTCGTTGAATGCTATCAAATGTTTAAATGTCTATGCCAGCCGCATGCAATGTACACACACCTTAATTTCTCCGTTATCACATTGCAATAATTCGCGGCCTAATGGGACTAGTAAAACACCAACAAATTAAAAGTGTGTCTATGAACTGGGTTCGCGCCCATATTACCGTATGAGATTGTTTTTCCCTACGCTGATTAGAGCTTTACACTGGAAACAACGTCGTACGTAAGTATACTATTAACCATAATTATATATTATGAATATAAATATATATATATATATATATATATATGTTGTTTCCTGAATATATCTATATCTATATTATTAGTCCACCCACATCTCCAATCAAACTACCCCACCATTTACTACTATTTGCTCTCCAGAATTTTTGAACTAAATAAGAAAAAACAAACAATTATGAAATTATAAATCATATTCTACTAAAAAATATAACAGTTTTTTTCTGTCTTACATGGCATATAGTGGTATCTTTACTACACACACACATATATATATATATATATATATATATATATATATATATATGTGAAGGTTTATAACTAAAAGATAACTTTTAGAGAATTAGACCTATTGTGTGATGAGGAAAGCTATATATATTGGATAGAGCAAACACTTTGAACTTTTTAAAACATTTTAAAAAGAACTTTTTAAAAAAAACTTTTTCCAAATTTTTAATTTTGACTGTTCTTATATGTCAACTTATCAATCACTACTTCCTCTGATGATAAGATTTTGATCTTTGAAAAGCCGTGCTTAAGGAATACAATTGAAAGAGAAGAAGAAGAAATATTTTTATCTACTAAATGCTCCTTGTTCTGAACAACTGAAGATATCGATCTGTTTCCATTTACAGGTCTATTTTTCATTGACTCACCTTATATATATATATATATATATATATATATATATATATATATATATATATGAAAAAGATAGATGAAAGAAGAGGGATAAATATGTACGAGTGAAAAATTTATTTACACTTCGATTGTTCAATGCAAGGTATACTCGGTAATAAAATTATGTTTATTATTATTTCCTTAAGCCAAGGCTTTTCAAAGATCAAAATCTTATAATCAGAGGAATTACATAGATGGATTAGTTGGCAGTGGAAAAGCCAAAATTCAGAATTTGAAAAAATATTAAATAATAGAGAGTGAAAAAAGTTCGTGTAAAAAAGATATTGGTTCTGCCCAGTTTTTAATTGTCCGTTGATGAGCTGTCCAATGAAAGGAGATTTACAGATGGATAAGAAGGGTTTTCGTGAAGGCAGCATGGAAAAGAGTTCAAGAATGAAGTAAAAGAGTTCAAGAATGAAGTAAATCCAATAGTGAGATGTTGAGAGGACTTATTCAGAATTAATTTTGAGAATTCGGACCATTTAAAAAATACTTCCGTAGGCCGGGAGAGGAATTGAAGTTTAACTTGTACATTAGACGTTAGCAGTGAAATATTTAAGCAATTCTAAGAAAGACGAAATCCTTTAGTTGAAAACGAGGTCAAATGAGGAAGAGGGTTGGGAAGGGATAACAAAGCATAAAGTAAAGAGGGTAATGGGGTTTGTTGGATGAGCTATGGCTGATGCTATGAAGGGAGGTGGGAGGGATTGTTTGAGTAAAGTTTATTGCTGGTAAGCAGTAAAGCCGATGCGAGTAGGGGTGTGGCAGAAGTGAAATTTAAGTCATTGAGTGAATATAATATTTGAAAAACGGGGGGCATAATTAAGACGGATTTTGAACGAAGATATTTATTTTATATATATATATATATATATATATATATATATATATATATATATATATATATAGAGAGAGAGAGAGAGAGAGAGAGAGAGAGAGAGAGAGTAAAATATAGTTGTCTGCAAAAAGGTGTTATGTTGTCTACGTTTCATCGGAGTAGCCAAATTAATCAAGTGTATCCACGCCGAGATTCTAAACTAAACCGACCGGTCACATTAAATGTGATCAGAGGCGAAGCGAATTATTTATTTAAGTAAAATCTTGTGACTGACAGTAGAATTAATAATAACTACATATGTATAATTTCTTTTGTTTACATATTTACTACGCTACCAACGGCTGATCAATGTGCAACTGAGATAATGTCTTTAAATAGTATTACATTATAGTAATTGGTTTTCTCAGAAAAATGTGTAATTTCTCAGTTTTACTACAATTAATCTAATGATTTTCTTAATACCTAAATATAGGTTATATAGTTCTCATTCATCAAATGCAAACAACTTGTCTACGCATTTTATCTATTTATACTGATACGTTATTTGTTCAACAAAAAGATTTGTGTTAGATGCTCTATTTGCCGATTTCAGAGTCTGCGATGTTATCTATGTTTTTTATCCGTGTTGTTTTCTAATCATCGAAACAAAAGAAAACCATATTATATAGTATACAATTCAAATGCGTCGACTTTTTTGGTTGTTGTTGTTGTTTTCACCAAAGGTCACTGTTGTACTCAACGACTATCTCCAGGTGCTTTTCTTCTCATTTGTTTCCTTCTTAAAATAATTATACTGAACCCTGTATTCAATCTGCTTAAATAGATTGTTTTCATTCCGTCGGGCATTCCTTATAGATCACTAATGTTTGCTGTATTTTCTAAAGTTCTTTAAACACAAAATGTATTGGTACAATTTACCATAAAATATAGGTTAACAATCGTAGATATCTACTGTATATGTCCAGTACGACAATAGAGAACATTCAGCTGGGAGCGGGTCTTATTGCATTCTCAGTGATAAGCGAATTTTTGAAAAAAGAGCTACTGCATTTAGTTTAGTGTTTTATTTATTTTTATTGTATTTATTTTTTATGCATCATATATTGTTATCCTAAAGAAAATGTTATTCTGTGTATACAACTGTTTGCTATTTCACTTCGGTGTTTACGTTGATATTACATGCTGACACGTGTTGAATGGCTTTTAGAAATTGACTTCCAAACTAACCTATCGCTACCAAGGTGTTTATTTATCCATCTTTCTCTCAAATTTATTTTCATAATTCCATCCCTTATTTTCATTTGCCTTACTCTGCAAACTGATCCTGCTACATCAACTGTTTAACATCTACTGATCCAAGCACTGCCATCCATTCTGTCGACGTGACCAATCTAGTGTTGCATTGCTGCTTACCTAAACTGTAAGGACCCGGTTACCCGTGTCTCCTCTACACTATTTATCGATGTATTTCAGCCATTTCATCACTGTTCTTAAAGTCACCGTTAAACGATAACACGCGGATGCTGGTCTGGTTTAAGTAGTTTTATTTAAACATAAAACAAGAGACAGAGATTGAATGGTTTGTACGGGAGAGAGAGACAGAGAGTGAAGAGATTCTAACAAATACATGTTTAAACAACCACCAATAATAACGAGCACAATGAAAACACAGAAATGCGTTTCTATTGAGTGCCTGACAAGCCCTTCTCTCGTTCCAACCGGAAATACCGATAAGATAAAGAATCTAATACAACCTACAATGACCTCAAATGCAAAATCGATCATATGCTTACAAGCGGGGAATTTATTATCGCAAATCCAATATTTTACAAATTTGACGAATCCATAGGAAAAACTATATCATGAATCTGGTGTTAATATTTTCATTTTCTTTCTGGAAAGCTAATATTGTTTAAATACTGCATCTAATTACAACATACTCAAATGCCTAATCATTAGAAACTGAAAAAGCGTAGATATATCGTCTGAAAATTATATTGCTAAAAAACTTACTACTATATATATATATATATATATATATATATATATATATGGGCAGATTCTTTCCTTTGCAAGCAAGTATTGTTGAATATAACAGACAACTTATGTTTGGATATCCATTGTCAGATCCTTTCAATACTCCGAATCAGAATCTTAGTTACAGGGAGGAATTGGCCGATGAATCTGCCATAGTTTTGATTTGTGTCCCAAGTACGTTCAAACCTATTCGGGTCTATCTTCAGGGGAATAAGGATAATCAGGTACAGACCACGTGTTGGTATTATATATGCTTTTGGCGACAATTATGTAATAAGTGCGAAACTATAGTTAGCATTATAGATATTTTAGTATATTATTACTTGTGTTGAAGTTAATTCCGTTAATTACGTTTTGGGGGGATTTTCATACATAAGGTTTCTAATATATGGAGGTTTTGTTTGTTAGTAGTATATTCTAAGATTTTGGTACCTTCTACTAAGGGTTTCCCAATTCCAGTCGAGGGCAGGCATGCCCGTTAGTTTGTTAAGAGCTGGGCTTTATATATATATATATATATATATATATATATGTAAAAATAAAAATGGAATAATGAATAAGCAATTCAACAACTAACAAAAATAAACTCAAAAGCTCATCTTGTAAAGTTCCACCGAGATATTTCGGTCGTGGATACGACCATTTTCGATCCCAACATTCTGGTTGATTGGTATCTCTTTCTTCTTCTTCTTCTTCTTCTTCTTCTTCTACTTCTTCTTCTTCTTCTTCTTCTTCATCTTCTTTTTCTTTCTCTTTTTATAACATTCCTCGCATTCCTTTTTCTCCCCGTTTTGTTGTTCTCTGCGCGTGACATTTTCTTCCAATCGCATTCTCTGTATGAATTTGAAAACTTTTCCGTTTTGAAATAAAGTGTATTAACTGATCGAGAATGGTCGTATCCACGACCGAAATATCTCGGTGGAACTTTACAAGATGAGTTTTTGAGTTTATTTTTGTTAGTTGTTGAATTGCTTATTCTTTATTCCATTTTTATTTTTACATATTGTCTGAAACATTGTTTCTTTTTTCCCATATATATATATATATATGGGAATGAATAATTAGGATACAATTGAGATAAAATACAATATTTATTCGATCGTCAGTTAGTGTAAACAGGTTTTTTTTCATATATCTATAAATTTTTACAAAATATGATCTCATCATCAGATGAACATTATAGAGATGAATCAGCTAAGTTTATATAAATAAATTGCGACAAATTAAAAAATAAAAATATAAAAAAATATATAAAATATAACAGATTCTTTTAAACAAAGAGAGCCATTTTCAAATAGGAAATATTACATGTTCATGTAATATTTCCTATCAAAAAGGAATTCGATATATGACGCAGATATAATGTGTTTAGATGAGTTTCATCCAGAGAGTTCGAACAGTGAAATGATATGGTTAAAAAAAAACTGGAAGGATTCAAATCCGTGGTTTAAGTTCAATGGTAGTAAAGCAACCCACGCAGATGTATAAATCCTTAGTAAATTAGTAAAAATCTTAGAGAGGAAAACAATCTATTGTCGGAAGTTAGTTCTTACTAGGCAGAATAGTAAAATGTCGGTGTCAAATCTAGAATGGCATTATTCACGTAAATTAAAAAAAAATGTATAAGCGAAGAGAGAGGCAAAAATATAGGGAAACAAAAACAAAAGAGCATAGAGAGAAGAAGGATGATATAAATATATTTAAGTTAAAAGAAAAATATAAATGCGGGTATAGTTAAGTGACAAGGAAAAGCAGTAGAGAAAATATGAGTGAAATTATCTGTTGTGTGAGGGGGGGAGTAAATTGGATGAAGGGAAAAAAGATGCGAGGGGGTGTAAACATATGAGGACGTCCGTGGCTAACTATGGGATGGATGCATTTGTGATAAATGGGAGCGGACTAATATAAATTTAGAGTAAGCAGCATATATTGTCTAAGGAATTTTACAGTGAAGAGATTGTTTAAAAGTGAGATCTTCAATCGGTTAAAATCATAAGTCCTAAATTAATGCCTAAAATCTAAATAAGACCAATTACGTAGATCCTGAATTAATTAATAAATTTAAAGATCAGACTATTAAATTAAACACACTATGATTTAAACGAACCTTAAATAAAAAATATGTGCTTTCAAAGAAAATATTTTTTTAAGTTGTTGTTTAAATAGGCATAAGAAATCGAGAGAATGGTGGTAGTTATAATTTAATAATAACATGTTTAAAATGAGTAGTTAAGTGTTTCAGTATGAATTAAGTAAATCTATTTAAAATAGTATTTCAAAACACATTAATATTAATAGTTATTAATAAAGCTAATCGCATACTAAAGAATAGCAACTCTGGTATTTGAATTCTTAGCGATCGAAGGAAGATAATCAAATTTAGAAGCACATGACTGTTAACACAAGCTATATATTGTTAATTTGTCGAACCTCATGAAGAAAAAATACCTAATGTATAAGGTAAGTTGAAATTTGTACGATAGCGAGTATATAATTAAAGGGTTTATGAAAGTAAATTACATTATAAGTGTATTCGATGATATTTTTCAAATAAGTATAACCTTAAGATGTAGTTAGATTAAGGTTAAAATTAGAAAAAAAGTGATTAGATATTGAGGATGAAGTGTGAACAAAGTATAAAGTATGTATTTTAGAGAAATTAATGATACTTTTTAAATATATGATAATCAATAAATTTAATAAAACCTCGAATAATTTAAAATGAGAGATTAATTACTTTACATGATATTATTTTTTCTTAAATATACGAAAAAATACGAAAATTAAACAACACACAGAAACAAATAAAGCATTTTTAAAAAAAATAGAAATATACATTATCAAAAGTATTCAATATTACACACATATTTGTCAACACTACATTTATATACATAACATAACTTTAAAACGTATTAATGTATTCTCTGCGGGACTGGTTTGCCCCTACGCTATTCTCTGGCATCAATTTGGGTAGATTCTCTGCACGGAAGGAGTTTTCCGTTGGTGTTTATTATTTTTGACAAAGGGAAGTTTCTTTTTTCCTTAAATATTAAATAAATGATATTTAATAATCATCCGCAGAACACCCAAACAGCTAACACCATACTTGCTTTTATGTCAGATTTTAAGAATAAAAAAATAGTAAGTCCTATTTCGATTTCGACGTATTATTTGTGTTCCAGCTTCCTTGCCTTTTCAAAAACATATATATATATATATATATATATATATATATATATATATATATATATATATATATATGTATATATATATAACACTTAATCTCTATATGAGATACATATATATTCGATTATTCCATTAAAGTTCTCCTCTACCTGTCAAACGTTGAGTTACTAAAGTTTAGAACATTCGTTTTCCTTTTTCAAATTGACCAGTTAACTATGTTATAGTATACATTTATTGTTGTCTCTTGGTCTTACCGGATTCCAGGACAATAATTTATCTTGTCTGGTGGAGTATCCAAATAAGAGCTGTTAATTGAGGTATTATCACTAGTAGTATTGATTTACTTATCTCCAGGAGTTAGGAACAAGGCCAGTTTTTATCTTACTCCCACAAGTAAGATGTGACCCAAGGTCGGGTCGGGAAAGTGGGGTTTAAAAATTTCCCGGGCAGCACCGTCGGCATTCCCCGGTATGGGCGCCTCAGGCAGTAAGCAATAAACTTACTCCTCCCAAAAGAGGGGAGGCAAAGCCTGGGAAGGTGGACCTCCCAGAACTGCACAGGACAGACCCATTGACCGGCGTAAATCAATACCCTAAGGCCAAGACAACATAAGTATGGGGTGCAGTATCCATCGGAACAGATACTACACTTTGATCTTAGCCAAAAGGCCAAGTATGTATTTACTCCTCTCCAGGAGTTAGGCACAAGGCCAGTCCTATCTCACTCCCACAAGTAAGATGTAACCCAAGGTTGGGGAAAGTGGGGTTTGAAAACCACGCGCCCGAGAGGTGAGCACTCTGCCCATTAAAAATTGCTTGGGCAGCCCCGTCGGCATTCGGCAGCAAGCAATAAACTTACTCCTCCCCAAAGAGGGGAGGCAAAGCATGGGAGAGTGCACCTCCTAGAGCTACACAGGACATACCCATAGACCGGCGTAAATCAAGCCCCGAATGCCAATACAATACCAGTCTATGGGGTGCAGTATCCATCGGAACAGATACTACACGTTGATCCCAACCAAAAGGCCAAGTATCACTAGGAGTAGGTGCACCATTAATTTTACTTGGCAGTGATGGTCAACCATTCCGAGGGTATCTTATTTAGGCTTCGAACACTATATTACTTTGAATATTTAGTCATGGTCTACTTGTGATATGAAGTGTTCTCATGTCAACTTGTCCGGACAAACACCTGTACAGAGAGGTATTCAACTAGTTTACCAATTACTTTAGGTATATATATACATATATGTGCGTATGTATGTATGTATGTATGTATGTATGTATGTATGTGTGTATACGTTCTTATTTTAAATAGCTTATCAAGATATTAGTGTGCAATAATATGTGTGTACTTTGATGAATTTTATTTTTTACAAAACAAAACTAGACGTTGCGTATCGAAGGCAAAATTAAGAGCATGCAATTACCAATATTTCTACTCTATATTTTTCATTTCTATCCTCTTCTTCCGACTTTCTATTTTTCCTTTCGACACAATGAAACCCCTTGCACAATTTTCCCGAGGTAACGACTGAAAAGCGTCGAGTAGTGCAGCGTTATTTTACCGTCATGGACAATTGTCCCTGCAGGTGGTAGCATGCATTAAAAACATTCGAATCATAATTGATTGCAATGGCAACTCGAAGGTAAAACTAAAAACGACAAAAAAGCAATTAAATTAAAAGAATTCCCGAAAGATTCCAAGTAGCGAGCACTCGCCTCTAGACATTTCTACAAGTCACGTTCCTAATTTTGAAAATAGGGAAAATAAATGATAATTTCAACGACATTTTTTGTGTTATAAAAAAATACGTTTTTGTTTGGTTATTATATAGATATTTTTTTAGATTTATACTTCACTATTTTCATGAATATTATGCAAAAATATAATTTTCATTATGTTAAATACTTAATTTCAAAACAGAAAATAAATGTTTTGAAGCCATCCAAATTTAATGGATATTTTAAATCGTTAGCAGAATAATTTTGAACGAACTAATAAAAATCAGGAAATAGAAATATAAAGTGAGCAAGGTTCGCGGAATGAAAGAAATTGGTGATAACAGAAAAAATGAATTCGAAATGAAAGAAACAACGGAATTAAAAGAGGGATATCTTGAAGACAATGTGGAAGCGTAGAATTCATGTGTTAGACCCAGGAATAAGCCCCTGATTGCTGAGAGCTAACTGAAGCAAAAATAAACTAAATACAGATATGGAAATAGGAACACATGCACACAAATATACATCCGCACAAATCCTATTTGCATATAGAAACATATCACTACAAATAAGGTTACGTACCATATTACATAATTAGAACACCTTCTGTAACACTTGAAGAGATAAAAGTAATGCCGATAAAATATGACTCAATAAAAAGCGTATTAAACTGAAAAACAAAACCAGGACCTACACATTAGCAATGAATTCGTCATATACATATAGCTAAAACATAAAAAATAGATATAGCTGAAAGGACTTCATGTAGGGCACCCCGAAAGATCGAGAAAGAAAACTATTATGAGAAGAAATATGTAGTAGATAAATATAGACAGGAACAAATAGAATTTAGTAAAGGTGGTAATTTGGCAGCAAATACACTTCCAAAAATGTAAAGCTCCTTACCTAAAACTCACCGAGCGTTGTCTAGGATCTACATAGACTTCACTGTTCGACTGAATGGTTTCTACTATCCGATTGTGAAAGACAGTATCTCAAAATGGCCGGACATCTTAGAATAAACTACTGAGGTAACCACTAGTTTTTTTTATCTGAATTATTCGCCTGAACCTTACCCTAACCCTAATCCTAATGTAATTGACTGAATCGTGTAAGGAAACAGATCGAACTTCACTTACAGATAATTGAGAGAATTTTGTCTAACATTTTGTGAGTAGCATATCAGGATCGCTCTGTAGCACACAACGAGCAATGGACGGCGGAACTTTTCCTGGATACCTTTACAAAACCTCTTAGGGGAGTGAGACGAACTCCTACCAAAACGGCCATAACATAATTCTGATATGTCCATAAGATGCATCCTAATGGCAACATCTCCTTTTCATTATTTCAGAAAAGCTAATTCTTGCAAAGAATAGAAAGCCATGGTTGTCATACTTATGACTTGTACAGTAGATAATCAAAATATATACAAAAGTATTTGATGCCCGCATACACAATATCATAGATCGAAATGCGGTTGTATTATCAAGCGAAAGCTGAAAATAATCTGTATTTTAATACTATGTAAGTCACGTAATGTTGTATCCTTGTTTGCTTTCTGCTAGTGTCTAGGCGGTTTGCTTTTTTCAGTGGTTGTATGCCGATGCTGCCGTGGGAAAATCTGCAAAACATTTGACTGGACGTAAACTGTACGAAGATAAGTAGTTTTCAATCAGTACAAAAGGCAAATGGCACCGTTTTGCTTAACATTTGTAAACATAAACGCATGAAAAAATAAACCGGAAGTATATGATCGGCTTAGAAAATGTAATATTATGTTAGAAAGACTATTTCTTCTAGAGAGACAGCTATTCACGACATTCAGTAATACATTTGAGATAGATCGGTAGAAGAATGAACATAAAATTCATCCCCAGCGGGGAACCCGGTCTCTCACGCGACGGGCGGGGATACTTACCACTATACAACCGAGGACTCGAATAAAATAACCATCTAGAAATGCAGTGAAATCCAGCACACGTGAAAGATAAGTAGTTTTCGGACGGTACAAAAGGAAAATGGAACCGTGTTGCCTAACATTTGGAAACATAGACGAATGAAAAAGCAAACCGAGTGCATATGAACGGCTTGAAAATGTTATAATTTATTATTTCAGAGTTTATTTAGCTTTATTCATAATTATTGCACGGTAAATCTCTTACTGTTTCACAAGCGTTGATAAAACATAACTTGTATAATTTCACTAAAACATAACTTAAATACACAATTTCACAAAAACATATTCTAAATACAACATTTCAATAAAACATATCTTAAATACAAAATTTCAATAAAATATAACTTAAATACAAAATTTTACTGAAACATAACTTAAATACAGAAGTTGACTAAAACATGACTAAAATACAAAATTTCAATAAAACATAATTTAAATACAAAATTTAACTAAAACATAACCTAAATACAAAATGTAAATACAACACAACTTAAATACAACATTTCAATAAAACATTACTTAAATGCGAAATTTCACGAAATCATGACAAATACAACATCTCAATAAAACATAACTTAAATTAAAAAAAGACATTAGAACATAACATACATTCACAATTTCACTAAAATATCAATTAAATAAAAAATTTCACTAAAACAACATTAAAAGACAAAATTTAAATGAAACTAACTTACATACTAAATTTCACGAAAGATAACTTTAATACACAATTTTACTGAAACGTAACTTAAATACATTTCAATGAAAAATAACTTAAATACAAAATTTCTCTGAAACATAAATTAAACACAAAATGTCACTAAAACATAACTTCAATACAAAATTCCAATGAAACATAACTCAAATACAATATTTCACTAAATCATAACTTAAACACAAGATTTTAATAAAACGTGGCCAAAATACTAAATTTCAATAAAACATCCTTCAATACAAAATACCAATAAAACATAACTTAAATACAAAATGTCAATGAAACATAACTTAAACATAGACTTTCAATAACACATAACTTAAATAAACATTTTCAATAAACATTTCACAAAAAATAACTGAAATACATTTCACGAAAACATAAATTAAATACAAACTTTCCCTAATCGATAACTTAAATACAAAATTCTACAAAAACAGTACTTAAATGCAAAATTTCTATAAATCATTACTGAAATACATAATTTCACATAAAACATAACTTAACTACAAAATTACTACAAAACATGACTTAAATACAACATGTCAATAAAACATAACTTAAATACAAAATTTCAATAAAACATAACTTCAATACAAACTTTCATCAAAACATAACTTAAATAAACATTTTAAATAAAACATGACTTACATTTAACAAACAAATAAGTTAAATACAAAATTTAACTAAACTATAAATGTAATACAACATTACCAAAAAACATAACTTTAATAAAAAGTTTAAATGAAAAATTACTAAGATACAACATTTAATTTAAACATAACTTAAATAGAAAATTTCAATAGAACACAACATAAATATAAAATGTCAATAACACATAACTTTAATCAACGTTTCCAATAAAACCAATTCATGTTACGACCTAACTGCGGGATGATCGGTAAGGATTAGCAATCAGATCGCTACACATATATTTGATTAATTTAATGTCCGTTGGCTCGTTGATCATCTTTGGTTAGTAGTCGAATGTCGGATTAAGCGGTGAAATCTGTCCTGGAGGAATCGAGATAGCAAAGCAATAAATGACGGAACACAGACACGAGTGAAATACAAAGTCAATAAAGATTTTTATAATAAAACAGAATGAGAAGAGCACACCACGAGAAAGAGTGAGGGAGACAGACGTGTGTTTTGGAGAGTGTTTGGGGATGTATGCAACATGAAATTTCAGTAAATATATATATATATATATATAGTCATCCACATACAGCCTGTTTGACTGTTTCACAGCTCATCAGTGCGGCTAGACCAGTTAGTGTCTCAAGCCGGGATCGAAACGCAACCGTCGAGCTGACAGTCGGCGATGCTAACCCCTACGCCATCATGCGACACTGACTGAATGTAAGTGATATCTCAATGAAACGAAATGTAAACATTGCAAATGACCGGAACTCGAATTAGTTTTACCTAATGAGCATTGCCTTAAAGCTAATGGCCGTTGACGATACCCTTACAAAAATAAGCTCTACCCGGAGGGAGCTTTTTATAGTCATCCACATACAGCCTGTTTCGCTGTTTCACAGCTCATCAGTGCGGCTAGACCAGTTAGTGTCTCAAGCCGGGATCGAAACGCAACCGTCGAGCTGACAGTCGGCGATGCTAACCCCTACGCCATCATGCGACACTGACTGAATGTAAGTGATATCTCAATGAAACGAAATGTAAACATTGCAAATGACCGGAGCTCGAATTAGTTTTACCTAATGAGCATTATATATATATATTTTAAAGAAAGATACTGGCAAGAAATAGGCCAAACTGAGCTGTGTTGTCCGAAGTATAATACGGATCAAAAGTCCATGCACATACAATAAAAATGATGACACGAAAATCAATAATCTCCTTCAATACTAATCCTTGGGAATAAGAATGTTCTAGATTCAATCTGCGATAAGATTGTCCTTTAAGTTTCTGGAATCATAATCCTTAAGAGTGATAATGTTCTGGATTCAATCTGCGATAAGATTGTCCTTATGTCTGACTGATTTACACAACCGTTCTGTCTTCCTTCTTGTCACCCTCTCCGACGTGCTTCTTAAATTCACTTCTGTTTTTCGCGCCTTAAGACGTTCACTGTCTGTCCCATTTCCGTTCGCCCACGTCGCCTGTCCTTCCTAACCTCGCCTCCTTCTCCCCCAGTCAAGCGACTGCTTGACATGCACGCAAAGGGGAAGGTAAAGGGAATCGCACGACAAAATCTGAGAGAGAGACATAGACAGAGACATAGAGAGAGTAAGCGCTTTGCTTGCCTCCGACAGTCATTAAAGAGAGAGATAGAGATATAGAGAGCGTCAGTGTTCGCCTTGCTTTGAAAATTATTTATCACATCCTCCCCCTTAAAAGAAGAACACTTCTTTCTGTAAAATGATGTGTTCGAATCTTGCATGAATGAGTCACATGCGGGATAACGCATCTGCTACGATGTTCTTTCGACCTGCGATGTGCTTTATATCCAGGTTAAATTCTTGTGCCAAGAGGCACCACGACAACAACCTTCTGTTACTGTTTTTCATGCGATGCAGAAACTGCAATGGATCATGGTCCGTATATACGATTGTTGAATCCACTGACGCGGTCAGGTATATCTCAAAGTGTATTAGACTTTCGATTAGAGCTAATGCTTCTTTCTCAATCGTTGAATATTTTTTCTGGTGAACATTGAATTTTCTTGAGTGATAACTGACTGGGTGTAATTCTCCATCGTCATCCTCTTGTAACAGCACTGATCCTAAGCCGTCATCGCTAGCGTTGGTAGCTAGAGAAAAGGGTTTGTTGAAATTTTGCGCTTGCAGCACTGGTCCTGTACTTAGCTTCATCTTTATGTTAGAGAAGGCTCCTCTGCATTCGTCTGTCCACAAGAATTTCACTCTCTTCTTGAGTAATTCCGTTAATGGGTTAGCAAGATCGGAGAAGTTCGGGCAGAAGCTTCTGTAATAACCTGCTAGACCTAGAAATCTCCTGATATCCTTTACACTCTTCGGTTCAGGGTAGAATTATTTTGCTAATCTTTGCCCCCTGGGGTGATACTTTCCCGTATCCTAAGGTATGTCCTAAATATTGCACTGTGGCCTTTCCAAATTACCTTTTTGCGAGATTAACCGTTAGATTTGCCTGTTGTAACCTGTGAAAAACTTCTCTTATTGTGTCCACATAGGCCTCCCATGTATCACTATAGATCACGATGTCGTCTATATAAGTGTCTACTCCTTTTACGCCCCTCAAACACTGGTCCATCCTTCTGACGAATGTTGCTTGGGAAGTTTTAAGTCCAAAGAGCATAACGCGATATTGGAAGCTGCCTTCCGGCGTAACAAAGGCTGAGGTTGCTTTGACCGCCTCGGATAAAGGTACCGCCCAATATCCTTTGAGTAAGTCACATTTCGTTAGATACTTAGCATTTCCAATTTTGTCTATACAGTCATCCATTCTGGGTATGGGATAAGCATCTGTAGTCGTTATTCGATTCACCTTTCTGTAATCCGTGCAGAATCGTATCGATCCATCCGGCTTGTCTACAAGAACGCATGGAGATGCCCAAGCATTATAGCTGGGTTCTATGAGATTATGCTGTAGCATGTAGTCTGTCTCTGCTTTCATCAGCTTAGCTTTATTCGGATTCGTCCGCTAAGGGTGTTGCTTGATTGATTTTGCATCTCCTACATCGATTTCGTGTACTGCTATTTTCGATTTGCTAATTACGACCTAACTGCGGGATGATGGGTAAGGATTAGTAATCAGATCGCTACACATATATTTAATTTATTTAATGTCCGTTGGCTCGTTGATCATCTTTGGTTAGTCGTCGAATGTCGGATTAACCGGTGAAATCTGTCCTGGAGGAATTGATATAACACATCAATAAATGACGGAACACAGACACGAGTGAAATTAAAAGTCAATAATGATTGTTATAATCAAACAATAGAAAAGAAGATGACTCCACGAGAAAGAGTGTAGGAGACAGACGTGTGATTTGGAGAGTGTTTGCGGATATATGCAACATGAAATTACAGTCAAAATATTTATATATTTGTGTAAGAAAGATACTGGCTAAAAATAGACCAAACTTAGCTGTTTGTCCGAAGTATAATACGGATCAAAAGTCCACGCACATACAATAAAAATGATGACACGAAACTCAATAATCTTCCTGAATAGTAATCCTTGGGAATAAGAATAAGATGGATTCAATCCGCGATAAGATTGCCTTTAAATTCCTGGAATAATAATCCTTGGGAATAAGAATGTTCTAGCTTCAACCTGCGATAAGATTGTCCGTTTGTCTGTCTAAATTACACAACTGTTCTGTCTGCCTTCTTGTCGCCCACTCTGACGTGTTTCTTAAATTCACCTCGTGAGTTTTGTTTTTCGCGCCATACGGCGTTTACTGTCTGTCCCATTTCCGTTCGCCGACGTCGCCTGTCCTTCCTAACCTCGCCTCCCTCTCTCCCAGTCAATCGACTGCTTGACGTGCACGCAAAGGGGAAGGTAAAGGGAATCGCACGACACAATCTTAGAGAGAGAGAGAGATAGACAGAGATATAGAGAGAGTGAGTGCTTCGCCCGACTGACAGTCATTAAAGAAAGAGAGAGAGCGCCAGTGTTCGCCTTGCTTTGAGAATTATTTATCACAATAAGTACACTAATGAATAATCATACTAATGAATAAGCATATTAGTAAATAAGAATATTAATGAATAGGCATACGAATAAATAAGTGTATTAATGAATGAGCATACTAATGAATAAGCATACTACTGAATAAGTACATTAATGTATAATTACACTAATGAATATGTATACTAATGAATAAGTGCACTAATGAATAAGTACACTAATGAATAAGTATACTAATGAATACACCTACTAATAAATGAACATACTAATAAATAAGTATACTAATGAATAAGTACACTAATGCATAAGTATACTAATGAATAAGTAGACTAATGAATAAGTATACTAATGAATACACATACACATAAATAAACATACTAATAAAAAAGTATACTTATGAATAAGCATACTACTGAATAAGTACAATAATGCATAAGTATACTAATTAATAAGTGTATTAATGAATAATACTACTAATAAATAAGCATACTAATTAATAAGTATCTAAATGAATAAGTATACTAATGAACAAGCATACAAATTAATAAGCATACTAATGAATATGTGTACTATAATTGATAAATATACTAATGAATAAGTACACACATGAATTAGTATACTTATGTATAAATATACTTATGAATACGCATACTTATGAATAAGTATACTAATGAATAAGCACACTAATTAATAATTATAATAATGAATAAGCATACTAATTAATAAGCATACTAATGAATGATCATACTAATTAATAAGCATACTAATGAATAAGCACACTAATTAATAAGCATACTAATGAATGATTATGGTAATGAATAAGTATACTAATGAATAAGTATACTAATGAATAAGTATACTAATGAATAAGTATACTAAGGAATTAGTGCACTAATGAATAACTACACTAATGTATACGTATACTAATGAATAAGTATACTAATTAATACGCATACTAATTAATGATCATATTAATGAATAAGTATACTAATGAATACGTATACTAATGAATGAGCATACTAATGAACAAGTATACCAATGAATGATCATGTTAATGAATAAGTACACTAATGAATACGTATACTAATAAATGTGTATACTAATGAATAAGTGTACTAATGAATAAATGTACTAATATACTAAGGACCCTAATCCAATATTAAGTTGCATGCTGCACAATATTGCAAAAAAATTGAAAATTAGTTATGACCAAAGATTGATGACTGAAGAGGTCGACTCGGCACGTAATTGTTGGCATTGTACTCGATTTGAACGATGTTGTTAAGAAGAAGTCCCGTTGTATTGTGTAATGCAGATTTAAAGTTCTTAGAAATAAACTGTACATGGAAATTCCTCTGATTATCTCAAATCCAACATTTTTCACAGGAATCTGTTATTCCGATGTAATTACATTAGTGTCCTTTTAAAATAGAAAATATACAAAAAAAGGTAAGAGCCTGTTAAGCCGACTTGTTTCATCGGCTAAAATTCTGATTGGCTTATGTAAGCGGATATAAAGCGGATAAGAAATATATTTCTTCACAGACTTCACTAAGCGGATATCATTTTGATTATTTCTTTGCTGTAACCATGTCACAGTGACCCAAAAGGATTCTAACGACTTCGGATTTGTCATAGCAAACCACAGAATAAAAGTATTACGATATTACTAAATAAATATTTAATCACATCGTGATTGAATTGACATATTTGAATATGCTGTCCTTTCAAAATGTCGTCCTAGGATGTGAATATATTTATATTATAATAACATATTTACAAAACTGGTTACGTCAACAAATTGTCCAAGCATAATATGAATTATACTACGGGAATCTCTTAACAATAATATGAATAACCAATTTCAATGTAATAGCAATTCAACACGTGGTTTTGATTACAGGGAATAAAACGTAGACAAAAGAATTCCCGTTAGATCATCGACGTTAAGCTATGTTGCGTATGATCATACTTAATTGATTGATATGTGTAAGCAATAAATGTTGCGAAGAGTAAGAGAGGACATGCAGTTATATTTATATAGTTTATAGGGGACATCCGATTTTATAAAACTGTATCACTCAAGGAAATTAATTTAACCAATCATTCGAAGCGTACTGTTCTAGTATATATATATATATATATATATATATATATATATATATATATATATATATATATATATATATATCTATAGAGAGAGAGAGAGAGAGAGAGAGAGTGAGAGAGAGATAGATAGAAGAAAAAAGAGTGATAAATATGCTACGATTGTCCAAATTTATTTCAAATTTCAATTGTTCAATGCAAGGTGTAATCAGTAATAAACTAGTGTTTATTATTATTTCCTTTAGCCAAGGCTTTTCAAAGATCGACATCTTATCATGAGAGGAGAAATACAGATGGATAAGTTGGCTTTCGAAAAAAACAAAATTCAAATATTTGAAAAATATGAAAATTATTATCAATTGCTCTATCTCGTATATTGAGCTAACCCTCTACACAATAGGTTCCATCTACTAAAAGTTTTTACTTTGGTTTATATTTGATCCTATATATATATATATATATATATATATATATATATATATATATATATATATATATATATATATATATATATATAGGACAGTTTATATTATATTCCAATAACCATGGTTTGTTTTATTTCTTTTATATTTATTTTTTCACATTTCCAAAAATTTAAAATGTCTGTGAGAAATATTTAGCGGTCCGGTTCATTTGTCTTGCGCCAAACAACATTAGTATGTCAATATCGTCTCTGCAACACTACAAAATCACCAAAAAAAGTTCACAAATACTAAAAGAGTTCTTAGATTAGAGTGTTTTGAAAATACCTACACTATACATCAGTTTCAATTTAGGGTGAAAACAAATAAAAAAGAACAAACACAAAATTCAGAGCAAACACTCACACGTGTGAGATCCAACTAATCCGCCATTTTGAATGTTTTTTCGTTCAAAGCTAGTATCTCCTGAAAATTTAGTGCGAACAATTTTAAAAGTTTAATTCGGTAATATTTCCTAAAATATTTAATATGTACTATAATTTATTTATAAAGTTCCAGTTTATTTGAAGTTAAAGTTCCAGTTTATTTTTTGCTAAAGTTACATCAATGTAAATTTAGGTCGTTAGGGTGCGAACCTCATTAAAGCAGATCATTATAGAGCTAGTCTCATTGTGTCAACCGTCCATTCAATCAACTATTAAAATAATACTTCTACATAGGTGCTTTTTATGGAATGTATATAGTATTTATTTACACATTCTTTCAAACAATATTAAGATAAGCTTAACGTCCCAGAATTCATCACTCCAGTAGTACATCACTCAAGTATATATATATATATATATATATATATATATATATATATATATATATATATATATATATATATATATATATATATAGGGTGTTTCAAAAGTCTTGGGAACATAACGATTTTTAATAACTCAAAAACTATTAGGAGTTGAAAAATGAAATTGGTACCGTTGGAAAGGTTAAAGTTTCAAGTTTTGTGGGGAATCTTCAAAGTTGCTCAATATGAGCACCATTCGTCACACGGCAGACATCTAATCGATAGTCCATTTCCTGCCAAACGCGTTCCAGCATCTTGACGTCAATGGTTCCCACAACTGCCGTTACTCGAGCATTTAGTTCGTCAATATCTCTTGGAAGGGGCGGCACATAGACTTGTTGCTTGACAAAGCCCCAAAGGAAAAAGTCACACGGGGTAAGATCTGGAGACCTAGGAGGCCAGGGCATGAGAACGTCATCACCTCGCCCAGATCTCCCAATCCATCTACCAGGCAGCCTTGTGTTAAGAAACTGCCTTACTCTAAGACTCCAGTGTGGTGGTGCACCATCTTGTTGAAAAATGAAGTCATCAGATTCTGCTTGTTCCAACTGAGCCATTAACCAGTCTTCCAGCATGTTGAGATAGGATTTACCAGTGATAGTTGCCTCTTCAAAGAAGAACGGTCCATAGACACCTTTCTTGGAAATTGCACAAAACACGTTCACTTTTGGTGAATCTCGCTCGTGCTCAAGAAGTTCATGAGGATTCTCAGTACCCCATATGCGAGTGTTATGCTTGTTAACTTTGCCATTCAGATGGAAGGTCGCCTCATCGCTAAAAACAACCGGTCATCAAAGCCGTTATCTTCCAACTTCTCTTGCATTGCAATGCAAAAGTCACGGCGAAGTGGCTTATCAGTGTCCTTCAACTTTTGGACCAACTTGAGCTTGTAAGGTACCATTTGCAGTCGTTTCCTTAAGACACGCCAGACAGTTGCTGGAGCAAGCTGAAGTTCCCTGCTGGCTCTTCTCACTGATTTACGGGGGTTCCGCTGAAAGGCTGTCCGAACTTGCTCAACTGCATCTTCTGATTTATCAACGATACCTGTTCTCCAAGAAGCTTTATTTCTTTTAACATCCGAAATAAAATGTTCTTTTAATCTTTGAAACGTCCTTTTGCGACATAATTCATGTCCTCTTTTGTATGGGTTGGCAATAATGTATCAACCACTGTTTTAATGTCCTCTGCAGATAGTGCTTCTGTTGTCGTCATGGAAGATAGAACATTATTATTTTAAGTCATCCCGTATACCTACTATCATTTTTGAATGATATATTCGCTTGGTATATTCTCGCTTTCCGAACTATTCGTTGGAACTTATCCACAAACCGTTCTGCCTGACCATTGCTTTTCGCATTGTACGGCATACTCGTTATATGCTATACTGCACATGTTTGACACACTTGTTTTGATTCACTAGATCTGTATTGGATTTCGTTATCATATACTACAGTCAACAACCCCAAACCGAACAAACAATTCATGTAATAGACCTGGTCACGTAGGCTGTCAGCTTTCACATTTTTCCATTTCCGACTATTTGAGGACACTGTTCACCATTACTAAGAAAGACAAACCATCTTATGGGACAGCAAAATCTATGTTGATCCCAGAGTACGGTTGATCAATTTTCGGCCAAGTTTTTAACTATATAGGTGGCTTCGCTACACAAATCACGCATAATTCCACCGTATTTTCAATGTATTTGTCAATACTTGTGTTGTCTTCTCGAATTACTCTGGTAACCAACATGAAATTCTCTTTCGACCCAGGAATATACCTTGCTTGACTATGTCTCTGAAAGAATAAACAGAGTACTCTCACTTGACTCGAGTTCACAAATACATGTATTTGGTAATTTCAATGTACATTGCCGTGACTGGTTTCGATGCCCCAGCTATAGAGACACAGCTGGTAAATCCAAGTAAAGTTACTCCATAGCGCACACCCTCTCACAGACTAACTTTTTCGACCCGTCTTTCTGATCGTGTCGATCAGAAAGCCGCAAATCTCGACCTGTTCTTAATCTAACTGACCGAGGGTTGTGAGATGAATGCCCATAACCCGCTTGGGAACGTTGATCACTTTTGGTAATCTCGTTCCACCACATAACTTACACTTATGTTGTCAAGAAATCATTTTAATCGAAGAAGCAAAGTAAAGGTATTCAGAGATGACCAGAAACCGCATTCAGTCAAATAAACTAGGTGCTCGTTATTTCTAGAAAATCCTAAATAGTGTGGTTAACAACATGGAATTAAAAATCTACCTGCTGTCGAACAACAATTATGTACTAACTGATAAGACCGAACTTCTTGCCCAGCGTTTTGCCTTAAACTTCTCTTTAGACTTCGCTAACAATTTCCTTTCAAACCGCTTATTGACGATTGAGGCCCCATTTGATACCTGAGCCATCATACAAAGTTTTGACATCTCAAAATCCTATAGGCCTGATCTCATACCAGTCATAGTAATGAAGAAATGCTCTGCTAAACTGGATCCTGAAATCAATAAACTCTAAAACCAAATGCGCTGCCGAATCTCGATTCTCTGATAGCTGAACAATTGCACATGTTGTACCAGTCTTGAATAAGTCTTGAGATAAAACTGACTACATAATTATCGCTCCATAAGTCTACTCCCGCTCTTTAATAAAATATTTGAATCGTTAATCTAGCGATAGTCCGTTAATTTTAAACTTCTTTCTGAGCATCGGTATGTATTAAGACAAGCACTAACGGTTATCGAGGAACGCATATCCCATACACTGGACAAGGCAGATTAAGCTAAGGCGGTAGCGCTTGATATATACACATCATTGGACAAAGTCGAGCATTAAAGTATTCTCATAAAAATTTATTACTATGGAATTACGAGACGAATATTTAATATAATTAGATACTTTCATCCCAAAAGAAAGATCAAAGTTGTCCTCGGTGGCTGTTCATCCAAACATGACATGAATTTAGGTGTACCCCAGAGATCGATCTTTGGACCTTTATTTTATCTGATTGTCATAAGCGACCTCCCTGATGGCATTATGTAAGAGATTAGTATATTTGCGTACTAACTACAGCATGATTTACTCTCGTCATGTGGTTAAAACAGGCGCTCACATAGCCGGGGCAATTGCTGAATCATTATAAAATGCCATCAAGTCTGTAGTGTATTGGGATCATTTTTTCCCGACGATATGCAAATATTTTAAACTAATGTGAAATCAACATGCCGCTGCGTAGCTCCACATTTCGGCTGACCCCCTACACTTTTTACCATAATTCTAGTAGCCCCTTATGTCTACAGTAATAACTTTTCTTGTTTGTGGTGAAAAGATTAAATTCGTCAGCATTATAAATTTGTTACGAATGGAGATACTCCATTTTATAAATTAAATTGAAGCGAATAGTACCTTATATGCACAGTCTGTTTGCAGTATACGTTGGTAATTTTTATGTTTACCAATGAACTGTAATCAGTGGCTAAAGGTCAGTTTGAAACACAAAATATCTCCCATGAACAAAACGGTAAAATATGGTGAATGCAAAAGTAACACACAATGTTTTCTTTTAGATTAGTAAGTTACTTTTTTTCTGCAGATTGTAACGGACAAGACGCCTGACCGATAGCTTTTTTACGATTCCTCATCAATTTTGTGTAATATATAGGCTCTAATGATGTACGGGCAGGCATCAGTAGCTACAATGACTTCAAGATGTGGAGTTTAGTGCGGCAAAGGTAATTCTGATGTGAGGACTTTTTTTTTCAAATGCTTCTTGGACATTTGTCTTCGATCCGAAATCTTTTTCATGTTATTATACCTAATTAACATTAACTCTAATATGGTGTATTTTTTTAGAATAAACACATTATTATAATTTGCTAAACAAAAAAAAAACTTTGTTTTGCCGATATGTTTTCCTGAGCCGTAATTATTTTATTGAACTAGCTTGCACGTGATCTGGTCTTCTTCCGTCGTTATCTATAATTTGATACATTCTTCCATGACAACATTGCATTTTCTACAAAACCCTCCATTTTTTAAATACTTCGTGTACATTAGATTTGCATTAGTTGGTACTAATACCGACCAGTATCATCATAAATCCCATTCAAGTTTACAATGTGCCCATTATTTGTTTAAACACTTCTTGTGCAAACCTCGTTTAGTGGACGAGGCAGAGGATAGTTGTAATCATTTTGTCCCTTGAGAAAAGTCTGTACAAACTCGGATATCCACATTTTTAAGTAGACTGTAAGTGATGCCGCTCACCGTATTCTACCTTTTTTAGCTTAGATTACCCCAAACAAGGCAAGTTTCCAGTGTAGACGTAAGGGGCTACTGAGTATTACGGTGAAAGTTTAGGTGGTCATCCTAAATTGGGAGTTGTGAAACGAGATGCTTATTTACGTTAGTTTTAAATTTCTGCATGTCCGTACAGTCAGGGAAACAGGGAGCAGGGCGGAAGTTCCAAAGGCAAGCAGCTCGAGGACAGAAGCTATTTGTTTAGGTTTCTCTCCAACATATGGGGATCTCTACAGTGAATTGATGAGATTAAGCTGAGTGTCAGGTTGGTCAAGTGTATTTACATCGAGGGGGTACCAGAGCAGCAAGTTCATCGGAGCACATTCCATTGAAGTGCTTGTAAAACAAGCACAAGGATGCAACATTGCGGCGATGGGGCATGGGCTGAAGCTTTGTTGATAGTGAGGGACTTATTAGATCATATACTCTTTCTGGACCTTGTCTAAGAAGGAGAGGCTGGTGGATGATGCACCAGCCAAGATGTGATAAAATTATTCTATGCATGGGTGGATGGTTACTGTGTACAGTTTTACGATATTGTCATGTGTGATAATTTTTCAAGCACGGTTGAGGGAGCCCACTTTCTATGCCTTTGTAATATTTTCGATGTAATTGTTAGAATTCATTTGCCATGTGAATGTTAGGTCTATGTGTTTTTTACGTTTTTTTCTTCCTATTTTAGTCTTTCTGCTTCGGCATTACAGTTTCAATATTTTGACAGAAACCGTTCATAGGCGTATTCCATAGTTGACATTCTTCCAGCCAGTCTGTGCTATATAGGTTGATTTAATTGTTTACTATGAACTCTTTTAATTTAAATGGCTTTCATTTAAATATAACGTTAGAAATGAGTGCGCCTTCAAATGGTATTTGTCTACCAGTGAAACTATATCTATTACACGTTAGATATCTAATTATTTCCCCCGCGTTTGAAAATGTATTATTTACATATTACACCTGGAATGAAGTTGTAACTTTCTATTTTAATTTCACATTTGTACCTGCATAAATTTCAGTGTAGTCACTCTAAGTAATTTTAATCAATCCTTAATGAAATGTTATTCTTAACTCTGCAGTGTGTATTTGTGTGTCTTATGCGACCGAAGTTTAAGGAATTTTACTTTTTACATAGCCCATCTTTGTACCACATACAATAGCACTTAAAGAAAACACGGTTAATGAAACCAAATATTTTCTTTGGTTTATCAAAATTAGTTAGTGAATTAATTTTTTTGTAACGTATTTTTCGAATATGTTACCCCCCGCTTTGCTCTTAGAATGTCGGATAACACAAACCAAAACGTCTGTAATATGTTTAAGCTAAAACCAGTATCATTTTCTAGTTTATAAAAAAGTATACACCCGTACTTGATACGAGTCAATGTGCAAAAATTGGACATTTGAAATTGTTCGCACTGAATTCCAACAATTTCAAATTATCGCAGCGAAAGTAGTGTAGTCTTTACTCTATATGAAATTTATACTTTTCAACTTATGTAGGTACAACTAATTTAATATCATTTATTTTAAATGAATAGTGTTATATATATATATATATATATATATATATATAAATATATATATATATATATATATATATATATATATATATATATATATCAGTAGAATACCCGTCCCCAGATGGGTATAATCTATACATATAGAATTCGTTACCATTTAGTGCTGAGTTCAATATTAATTATATATATATATTTATATATATATATATATATATATATATATATATATATATATAGAGAGAGAGAGAGAGAGAGAGAGAGAGAGAGAAAGAAGGATATATATATATATATATATATATATATATATATATATATATATATATAGATATAGTAAGCTATTAATATATATTTATAACAATTAAGCTACACAGAGGCTCCCGCGTTTCATCCCCGGGGAATCTTCAGGCTAAAATACATGGAGGTATTTTTTCCAGGTGTTTTTATATACACGGCTAGCTAGTTAACCAATCAGATTCTTTGTTGTTCTCTCAGCCAATCGTTGGGCTTTCCGCGTACACAGATCCTGTTAGTGTTACTTCTTATATACTGTTCTATTGTTCTGTTTTATATAGATTGCCCCATATCCTTTTTCTTTGTTGTGTCAATATAATGGGTTAACATATTTTTACACGTGGTTCGTTGTATTTATATTTTATATTTTAGTTTTTAAAATTGTTAGGTTATAGTTTAGTTTTGTTTTTATTTATTTGTGTATTCAATTATTTATTCATGTATTGTTAGCCTAAGGTAAATTTATTTATGTGTAGGTGGCTGTTTTCTATCTCATTTCTACAGTTTAATAGATTGTGTGGATCTTTAAAGTTTAGGAATTCAAATGTTTTATTTGGGCATGATCTACACGGGTCGTCTAAATTTTTGTCATGCACTGGCCTGTCGTATTATTTTCTATTCAATTATTGGTGAGCGTCCCTTTTTTAGTGGTTTGCTAGTGCTGTTTTAATTCGATATGCTCTGTGTTGAAATGTTCTTTTGTGGTCATAATGTCTGATTTAAAACATAGCTCATACCAACATAGCACTTCTTGTTATTCGGTCTTTCCTTGGCAAATATTGTGACTTGTAAGTATCCTATATATCTACAAAGCCATCATGCACGCATGCATGAAGTTTTGTTGAAACATTTCGGCTTCTGCACCAACCACTCTTGGTCAGGAACCAAGAAACAGCGCTCAACTAATTAGTCCCAAACTGTCTACCAACCTCCAACCTCTTTCACATCGATGTGCAGTCGCATCCCTACTGGAGCGTAATTACTCCCGATTCACGCGAGAATCAGGAAAATCATCGACACTTGTAGAAGTATCCAGATGTCGGTAGACTTTCTACTATAATAGATTTGTTGTTGAACTAATGCGTTCGGTTTGAATTCGCGTCCTTTTTTTCTGCGAATTGACAGTGGTCTCTTACATTTCAGTGTCAGTTTGACTCGTTTGGAGTCAATAGAAGTAAACCAATATATATATATATACAATAAAATAGTTATAAACGCATACAAGTATATATGTATACAATACGTAAGTTACGTAGACACATATGTACATAAACACACACAAATATATATATATATATATATATATTTGTTTATCACTATCGAATATATATGTGTCTGTTAATGTACACACGTGTCTATGATTTGCTACATGCGGTTGAATCTGTTTTGGTATGTGTACGTTTATGCACGTGTATATATATATTATATATACATATTGTTGTGGTTGCAAGGTTGAACCATAATTAGTGAGGAATACAATGAAGACGCAAACAACAAGGAGAATGCAATAATAAGTGTATTAAAGAAAAGGTATATTTACAGTATGTACAAATGAAGGTGTCGAGTCAGAGAGTCTTGGTGGGAGGACATGTACGCTCTTCGGCGTCACTTCCGGTGGCATTTAGATAACACACTCTAAGGCCAACCTAGGCTTGCCATTTATAGTGTAACGTTATTCGTATATGCAAATGAGTGGTTGCCACCACAACACCCCCCTCCCAAGATTTGAAGTCACAAAGATTTCAATATCTTTTTCTTTTTGGGTTTACCATCAATGGTTCATTAAATTTTCTTTTCCTACCTGATCTTCGGGGTTCAGGTGTATATTGAGGCGGTTCCAAATTAAAGGATTCGTATATGACATCTATGGTTTCCTCCTCTTCGACTGTTGTCGTATAATCATCATCTTGGATATGACGTTTTTTTATGTGATTTAGGTGCCTTTTATGTATACTCTGTGGACCTTTAATCATATATGAACAATCACCAATGCGTTTATCCACTACTCCACATTCCCAGTAAGATGTGTTATTCTTGCAGCACTTAAAATATACTCGATCTCCCGAGTTATATTTCTTTCTTCTCGTGTGTGTAGTGTTTCGGATAATTGCCTGTCTTGGCAACAGTTTATCAAACGCTGATTTTACCTTTCTGGCAAACATTAGATCAGCTGGTGATATGTGTGATGGTGTACTAGGATGTGGTGTGATCCTATAAACTTGCAAGAATTGTTGCAAAGCTTTTTCTGTTGGTGTTCCAATGGATTTCTTTAACGCTCGTTTTAGCGTATCCACGAACCTTTCCGCAAGGCCGTTCGACCTTGGATGATACGGCGGAGTCGTGATGTGCTTCACTCGGAACGTGTCGCAAAATTCCTTAAACTCTGCGGATGTGAACTGCGTTCCATTGTCAGTGACCAGTGTGTCTGGTACACCGAATCTTGCAAACAACTCGTGTAGGAACCCTATTGAGTTGTTCGTTGTTGGATTCCTGAAACGCATTACCTCCGGCCATTTTGTGTAACTATCCACTACAATTAAATAATAGTTTTCTCCTACTGGACCAGCGAAGTCCATGTGGATTCTCGACCATGGTTTGTCGGTTTTCGGCCAAGGTTTGTGTACTATAGGTGGGGATTTTGCTGCTAACTGGCATCCTTTACATTTATTTATAGTTGCTGCTATGTCAGTGTCCATGTTACGCCAGTACACGTAGCTTCTCATTAACGACTTCATTCGATTTATCCCCGGGTCTCCCGTATGGAAATCTCTTAACATCCTATTCTGCAATGTTTTGGGTATTACCACTCTCTCACTGTACAGTAACACATCGTTACATATGGAGAAAACTTCCTGCACCTTTGTGTCCGTTATAAATTTTTCTTTTTTATGCCATTTATGTATTCGTCTTTCTCGGCTTCCCTTTTAATGTCCGACAAAGTTACGGGTAGTTCCTTAATGATGTTTGCTACCATATTTTTTACTTCAACATTTGTCCGAATTGCTGCAATGACTGATTCTTCCAGATTGTGTTTCTGTGGTATCAGTCTTGACAGTCCATCCGCATGGCAAATCTTTTTTGATGCTAGATGTTGTAGCTGGAAATCGTAATTAAGTAAGATTGTACCCCAGCGCAGCAATCTATTTGCGGTGTATACCGGCAATCCTTTTTTTGATCCATAGATCGTGACTAACGGTTTATGGTCGGTTTCAAGTAAGAATTGTCTACCATATAAATATCGGTGAAATTTAGTCACGGAAAAGATTATGCTCAATGCTTCTTTTTCGATTTGTGAATATGTCCTCTCGGCTGGTATCAGCGTTCTCGAAGCGTACGCTATTGGTTTTCTAGACCCATCCGGCATAATATGTTGAATGCATGCTCCTAAGCCGTAGGAACTAGCGTCACTAGCGACGACTACTTTTAATTTTGTGTCAAAGTGCGTTAAGAATAATTCGGATGTTAGTGCGCTCTTTATTTTGTCAAAAGCGGTTTGACATTCTTGCGTCCAGTTCCAAGGTGTATCCTTTTTAAGCAGATTATTTAAGGGGGCTCGCAAGTTATGCATTCCTTCAAAAAAAGATTGATAATAATTTGCGAGTCCCAAGAAACTCTGCAAGGTTGTTACGTTATCAGGTGCTGGCATATTTTTTATTGCCGCAGATCTGTCTGGGTCTGGACGTCGTCCATGTTTGTTTATTATGTGTCCAAGATACTTAATCTCGCTCATACAAAAGTCACATTTACTTTCTTTTACTTTAAAGCCGAATATTTGTATTCGAGTAAATACTTGTTTCAAATGTTCCTTATGTTCTTGTAGGGATTTGCTCCTGACAACAATGTCGTCCAGGTATGCACATGCGCACTCAATACCACTTAGCATGGTGTCCATCGCTTGCTGAAAAATGGCAGGCGCTACTTTGATGCCAAAGGGCAATCGGTTGTATTTGTACAATCCCTTAGGCGTATTGATGCATAGTATTTTTGAGCAATTTTCCTCGACCGGCATTTGCAAATATGCATCGCTCAAGTCTATCTTGGAGAAGATATTACCACCATTTAACTTCGTGAATATTTCCTCCGGGCTTGGTAGAGGGTAATGGTGATCTTTTAATAGGGAGTTGACCCCGGTCGAAAAATCTGCGCACACTCTAACTTCGTCATTCTTTTTCTTTACGTATACGGTGGGGCTGCCCACTCGCTGTGTTATATTTTTGATAGAATTCCTGTCTGTTCCAATCTATCTAATTCTTTATTAATCTTTTCCAACCCAGCGAACGGAACGTTTCGCTTTTTTCTAAAAATTGGGCTGGCGTTTTCTTTAAGTTCAAACGAGGCCTTGAATTTATTACAGCGACCTAAGTTAGTCGTGAATGCTTCAGGAAATAATTCTTTTAAATCGTCTTTTATATTTGTTGGAGAAGAACATTCAATTTTTTTACAGAATGTATTGATTGGCTTATCCCATAGTCCAAATTTCTCAATTAAATCTATTCCAAACAGATTTTCACTATTTTTCAGTACGAATATTTTTAATTTCTTCGTAATCTCTTTTAATTTTATCGGAAGGACAACTTCTCCTTCAAATTTTATACCACCACCAGTTACCGTCCGGGCTGATTTACTCGTTTTCATCATGGTTGGTTTTTTACCCAACTTTTTCCATGTATTCAGGTTTATAATAGAAATATCGGAGCCGGAGTCGAGTTGTAACTTTATTGGTGTTTTAAATATTTCCACTTTTACGTATTTTCGCCGATCTTTGTCTAATTTTGTATTTGATTTTGTTTGCTGTACTCTCTTTCTGGTGTAATCTTTATATCTGCAGCAATCGCTTTTGTGTCCCACCTTCTTACAAATGCAGCATTTTTTCTTCTTATAAGGACAATCTGATTCCCAATGCTTTTCTGCACATCTCTTACAGTTATATCTATGAAGAGGCTTGTTATATTCTGTCCTATATTTATGGTTATTAGGATTGTAATATCCCGTTCCATTTTGATTGCTTTTCTTTGTAAAGTTCTTGGTTGGTGTGTATGGTTTTCTAACTTTTCTTACATATGCCACTCCGGATTCTTCTATATTTTTTGAATCCTTTTTTAGTGTAATGGTCCTTTCACAGTCCTCTGCTAGTTTCTGGAGGGTTAAATCGTGCTCAGATTCCAGCTTAGACAACACTCGTCTGCGTATTTCTGCATTTTTCGTGGAAACTAACCCTTGTGCGAAGATTAGACATTTAAAATCTTCTACCGTTATTTCCGCAAGCTTAAAATTATCGCAGTTTTTATTGACAACTGATGCGTATGTCAAATAATCTTGGTTGTCCATCTTTCTTAGATTCATGCACAGCCATCTTTTATGAAAAAGAGATATATTTTGATTAAATAATTCTTTTAGTAATTTCACAGCTTCCATGAACTCTAATTCCGCAGTTTTTTTAGGTAATATGTAATCTATGAATTTGCTGTGTTCTGATGTACCCAATTTCCTGAGTAAAAGGCTCACTTTCTGGCTATTTGGCCAATCTTTGCAGTCCAGTTGAAAGACATCCTCGTATCTTGTATAGTATGCTTCAAAAGTATTTCCTTCCTCCGGCACATAATTAAATGTGTCCATACTATTAAAGATAGTTGTATGGGAGAAATTAACACTGTCGACATTTTCTCGATTACTCTTTAGTAGTTCCAGTGTTTTAGCAAAACGTTCATTTTGTCTATCCTCGCTTTTTTCTAAACGTTCATTTTGTCTTTCCTCGCGGTCAGCTTGTGCCTGATTTTGTCTTTCCTCGCGGTCAGCTTGTGCCTGTAAAAATTGCATGAACATTTTTTATAATTCTTCCATTTTTTTTTTCGTGACGTTTTACTGTATTATCCGTTATCTAGTGACAACTTAAAAAAAAATCCTTTCCTTGAGTTTTAATTTCTAGCTTTTAATACCGCTGCCAAACAAATTATTAATTAAAAGATTCCTTTAGTTGTTGTTTCCTAACGGGGAGCAGTAATTAGAATCCACTGGTGAACTTTTTTTTTTTTCGTAAGTTACTTCCTTGCTTTTCGTAATACGAGTCTGACCTGTCGTTTTTGCGACAGAACAAAATCCGCTTTTCGTTTGCAAGTTGGTCCTTTAGTAATACAAAACAGATTTGTCGTTTAGCGACAAAACAAAAATTCACTTTTACATTCGTTTGTAAGTCGGATTCCAGAAAACGGCGTAACTTGTCGCTTTTGCCACGTGCGATTTTTTTTTTTTCACTTAAGTTGAAAACTTTTCTTTAGCGTAAAATCCGTTTGCTCGTCAACATTTTTCATTTTACTTTTTTTTAAAAATAGTTCTTCGTCAAACTGTTATATTTGACGCTTCATATCTCGTCGCCAACTGTTGTGGTTGCAAGGTTGAACCATAATTAGTGAGGAATACAATGAAGACGCAAACAACAAGGAGAATGCAATAATAAGTGTATTAAAGAAAAGGTATATTTACAGTATGTACAAATGAAGGTGTCGAGTCAGAGAGTCTTGGTGGGAGGACATGTACGCTCTTCGGCGTCACTTCCGGTGGCATTTAGATAACACAATATTTATTTATATAAATTTTACATCCGTAAAAGTATATAAAATGTGGCACAAGGCCAAAAAGGGGGGGGGCGACTGGTCAACTCTAACTTAACAACGGTCTCAACTTAGCTAGTTTCACTCGCGACCATCATTTACCAAAATACCACATTCATGCTATACATCCATCGCTATCACCATAAGAGTCCATACTATGAAAACCTACTTAAAACCCATATGAAAATATGCAACGGGGGAGGGACTAAAAATATATATATACAAAAATAAAATGAGAATATTTACATGAAAAGAATAATTTGTTAGTAAAAAAGCCCCCCGCTATCACAATGTGGCAGAGGTGTCGGTTTGCCGGTCGAAATCGAAAACTCGAAAAATAAAGATTTGATGCGGGCCCCAACGCTTTATTTATACACACCTCCTTCGAAAATATCGAAGGGTGACCCGCATCCCGACAAATCGACAATCTGTCACCTAATTTGGGGAGGGAAGGGGGATTTGATAAGGGGTAGAAAATAAAAAGGGGTTGGGAAGAGGACAAAATAAAAAGGGGGTGGGTAATGAAAACAATCACACCCTAGCTAAGTTGTTGAACTTAAAATTCAACAAAAAAATCTAACAATGAATCAATAAAAATATACAGCTTAATCCTAACTTAATTGAAATTTACGTTCGTTTTTCGAACCCAATATTCTGCCTAAGGCACGTCTAAGTACCACTCTAATCTAGCCCCAGTCGTTCTACACAGTCGCGCACCAGTCACCCACCTTTCACCAAAATCTGCCGGAGAGAGTCTCACCCTCTCGGCCCTAATGCGAGCTTTCAGATAATATTTGAAAATCGCAATAAGGTCGAGAGGAGTGTAGGTCTCAGCTCCGTAGACTGTCTTGCATCTCGTCTTCCAAATCGCAACTCTCATAACGGCTAGCAAGCTTAAAAAAGTTAAACGTGTTTGACTATCCGTTACCGGAGCCCAGTTGCTACATACATTAATGGGTTCCAGTTCAAAAGACGACACATTAAGTATACGAACCATGAAGCCTGAAACAAGCCTAATCAGCGGCACGACAATGCGACAATAAACGAAGGCGTGACTTACTGTCTCGTCCTCGTCGGCGCATCTAACACAAGTCGGAGAATTACTCAAGCGCGCTGAATGAAGCCTCTTACCGACCCAAGGTGCATTTCGAATCGTCAGTCAGGTCAGCGATGCCTCGTCGTTATCAAGACACCTTAACCCAGGCGCCCAAGGCCAGATTGAGCGAAGCTCCCTGTTCGTCAAATCGAGCCCCTCAATCCTATCTTGACGAACGGTCCCCCTCACCATTACCCGATATAATGCCTTGCGGGACAACATCAGAGTGTCAGAGAGGCCATCTGTCACTCTTAAAAGAAATTTCAATGCGCGTCTACATTCGCGATAGAAGAGCACTCACCTCAGGGTAACTTATGTGCCTCCCCCTCGTCCAAGTGCACACTTCTCAAAGCCGGGAAGGCTTTCTTAGCGTCTTCCTTCCAGAAGACACCGTTTCCCTCACATTGTGTACTCATTCGGATTAGATAAAAGAACCGAAGTGTGTGACATCGAATATCGATGCTCGGCATACCCAAACCGCCCTCAGAAAGATGAAGGTAACAAATCTCGCGACGGACCATATGGGCCCTTCCAATCCATAAAAAATTGAAAAGAGCCCTCTGCAACTCAAGCAGAGTATCCGACAGGAGTGGAAGTACTGAAAGACGATATAGGATAATCGGGTAAATGTGAGAAGCACATACGTCTGATCTCCCCTTTAACGAAAGATTTCTACGGGTCCACAGGACTTCCAACCAATTTTTCTCCAGCTGAAGATCAGGACCAAACCAGACGCCGAGTAGCTTGCAAGCTCCATGTCCAGCCTAAGTGTCCCTGCAAGGAAACACCCTTCCAGGCACCGATGCGCAAGCCAACAGACTTAACGCAGTTGATTTTGGCCCCTGTCACCGTTTCATATGTTCTGATTTCTCTGCCGACGACACTAATCTCGGCATTGCTCGTTACAAGCACTGTTACATCGTCGGCATAGGCAGAATACTTCAACGTGGTGCAAGCACCTGGCAAAGTAATTCCACGTAGGACCGGATTCACCCTTAGCCTGTTAAGGAAGGGTTCCAAAACAAGCACATAAAGCATCGGTGAAAGAGGGCACCCTTGACGAAGAGATCTGGATAATCTGAAAGCCTCCGACCTCACCCCATTCACTTCTACCCTAACACCGGGGTTCGCATACAAGAGGCGAATCCAAGAGCGGAACTGAGGACCAAAGCCGGCCGCCGACAAAACAGCCTCCAAATACCGATGATCCACCCTATCAAATGCTTTGGACTGATCTAAATTGATCAGCGCGGCTTCAGTGTCGACTTTATCAATGATCAAGCGTATCGAATGCAAGTTATCCTGAATGGTCCGACCCTTTACAGCACAAGTCTGTTCAGGGCTAATAAGACCAGGCAAAACAAGTTGCAGACGATTAGCTAAGATCTTGGCCAAAATCTTTAACTCCGCATTAAGCATTGTTAAGGGCCGAAAGTTATCTAACCCATCCCCATCATTTTTGCTTTTGCGTATCAGCTTCACTAAACCCATGGTCAAGTACTGGGGAATATTCCCGTTCCTAAACCATGAATTAAACAAAACTGTCAGCAAGGGAACAAAAATGGGCGACATCCTCAAATACACTTCATAGGGCAAACCATCAATCCCAGGAGACTTGTTAAGGCCGACCCGCTTTAACGCTTCCTGAACTTCATCCTCTGTTATGCAACCTTCGCACCTAGCCGCTTCGGTCGCCTCAAGGCGAGAAAAGTCAGCCAAATAGGGGTCGAATTGTGCTAAAGACAGACCAGGTTCCCGAGTAAAAAGCTCCTGAAAATGAGAGCAAAAAGCCTCCAGAATACCTTCGGTTGTAGTCACGAGCCGCCCATCCGGTAATGAGACACGAGCGATATGACGATCAGCTGCATGGCGAAACTCCTCTGCACGCAGTTCAGCGGCCATGTTTGTTGCTTCCGCAGACATTCTTTTTAACCTATTCCTAATTACTAAAGCCTGATGTTCTTTGAAAGCCAAAGAATTCAGCTTAGCCTTAATTATAGTAACACTAGAGCTATCCCCCACCTCAATCGCCCGATCTAATCTAGACTCTAGTGTCACTTTAACTGCCCTAGTTGATAGATTGAGCCGTCTGCTAAAATCGGCAGTAAAGGACCTAATCACTTTCTTAAAATGGCCCCACTTCCTATTCCCAATTACAGCCCCGTCAATTCCCGCTGTAAGGTTAGTAGAAGCTGGTCCTGGAAGCCCTTCACGTCGAACAACGAAGTGTTGAGTTTCCAGTAACCATCTAATCTAGGCTTAGGTCTATCTAAGTTCACACGGACCCGAACAAGTCTATGGTCCGAGTAAACTATATTATGAAGACTTGGACATTCAACTACCCCTACGTCGACTCCCCTAATTAAGAACCGATCGATATAACTCGAGAGTTGTCTCAAATCGGAACCGCGTCTAGCTGTCCAAGTCCATACCCTATCACGGGGCTTTTCATTCCGGAACTTGTCGATAAGATCAAACTTATCGAAAAAGTCCCGAAATATTATAGCATCCCGATCAGTGTTAGTACCCCTAGGCCGATTACGATCTAAATCGGGATCCAGGACCGCGTTCCAGTCTCCCGCTAAAATGACCGTCCGAGTAGTATTCAAGAACTGCTCGATTCGCCGAAAAAAGGAACGAAGCTCAGAATGGCTATTGGGAGCATAAACCCCAACGAGTCGAAATGCTTTCCCCTTTATGGTAATATCCAAAACACATAGTCTCCCTTCCGTATCCATGTAGCAAGGGTATCACGACGCATCTAAAGTCTTGCTTACCAGCCAAGAAACCCCCCTTGCGGAAGAATTAAAGTACGCTGAATAAACGTGAAAACGCTTAGCCAACGCACCCAAATGGTCCCCTGAAATCAGGTGGGTCTCTTGCAAGCAACATACATCCACTCCGAGGCGCTGAAGGTCAGTAGCGACACGAAACTTGCGATCATTTGCCCTCAGGCCCCGCACATTTAGACTTGCTAGATAGAGAGCCATAAAGATGCCTTAGGGTTGAGTTTGAGAAACGAACATAAAAGAGGTCAGGATACCGACGGCTCTCCCAAATGACTGTTTACCCATTTGGTCGTTAATTAGACCATCATAGGAGATGCCGCCAATATCCTGAGGATACGTTAGTTTAGCTATCCTATACAGGGAAGGGTGAATTTTGATAGGTAGCCTTCCAAAACAATCGTTTCTCATCTCCATCAATTCGCTAGATTTGAAAATGGCAAGAGGGAGGGTAAAATTGAAGGCCGAGTTCGCCTCCTCCAACATCTCCCATAGAGCCTTTGCTTCAGATCTTTTTCTTATGACAGTTACCACTCTTGTTGCGTTGGGGAAGTTTTCGGGGTCTTCGATAGATAAGCCACCAACCTCATCGAATTTTAATAGTCCGATGAGGTTGGTGCTACGCATATTCTTAGCTGTGTCGATTTGGACCTGGGTAACTTTACATATATCTCTTCCCGAGAGAAAAGTAGATTTTTTAAATCTCCTTTTCTCTAGGGAAGAACTCCTATGTCTTTTAGGAGTCGGAGGGGGCATGTCTTCCATGGGGGAAGGGGAGGGGGAGCTAGGCTCTATGGGAGACGCCGGAGAAGGTGCAGGGGAGGGATGCTTTGAGGGGGATGCAGGTGGGGAGCTTCTGGGGGTATTAGCAGGGGACACAAAAGGCGAAGGTCTGGGGCATTTTTAGGGACTTTTTGGGGACTCAGGGGGATTAATTTGTACGGTTTATCGATTATAGGTCCAGTTATCGGAGGGGGCATTGATTTGGGGGTCTGAGGATTAGGGTTTTTTTTAGGGGCAGAGTCAGGAGTGGGCTTAGGGTTATTATTTACTTTTTTCAGCAATTTTTTTGCTTTTACGTAGGAGTCTTTTCCGGGGTCATGTTTCAACATTTCCTTTTCCCTAATCTCCTCCAAAGTTAGACGTCCCGGGGTTTTTTTTCCAGGTACAATGACCCATCCTTCCTTGTCAGTTACTTTATCCTCGCCTTTCTTAGCTGTCGGAAGTGCCGGGAATTCTTCGTCGGAATCTTCGCTTTCGGAGATTATTTGATGTCCAATAACCGGCGGTGCATCGATGTGAGCTCCTGCTCTCGATTTTTTATTTGAAGCAGAAGTCGTCTTAATTGTCGCTTCCTTTTTTTGGGGACAATCCACTGTTAAGTCTCCCACAAGATTTCGAAATTCCATACTCCCGAGAATTCCTCGTGATTTACGTCGGTGATTTCGCCAAATTTTAGTAAGTAAGCGCCTATGTGCTCCCCCTTAACATGGAAGGGCACATTGAAAAAAGATACGGAAGAACGCCTTCTTCCCATGTATTCTGTTCTTAGTACATAATCTTGTGTTATTATTG
>OY744529.1:116025953-116028453 GCA_963556195.1 Sepiola atlantica
TATATACTAAGAACGCCATTGAAAAATTTATTGTGGATATTTTTGTAGTATAATGACTGGTAGCTGTAGCCATTCATATGATTAATATGAAGTTAGCGGACAAGAAAAGTCATACAAAAAATGAATCTCATTACATGTATACTCTATTTCTTCTACGGTGTTCTTAGTTGAAGAGTGAACTTTCAGGGGATAATCACTCATTTTTTCTTGCGCTGAAAATACTAAGCAAATTAAAAACGACTGTATGTATGTCATTTAAAAAAAAATGCTCAAATCCAAGGAAAGATATTTTTGTTTTGTAATCACGTAAAAATGATCAGACAATTACGCATGGAGAAGAATTATATACCCAACATTTATTAATGGAGTTATAAGGGACATTTTTACTTGGATGAATGTATAAGAAAAAAAGAGAGGAGGCACATAGAATCGGTAACATTATTAAATGAACATTAATGTGTCCGACGAATATAAAGAATTGAAATTACATAGTATTCTTGATCTTGGTATTAATTAAATACACCTAAAATAGTAGATGTGTGTAGTAAAACATACAGAGAGAAAGAGAAAGAAAGAAAGAGAAAGAGATGGAGAGAGAAATAGAGAGAGAGAGAGATAGGGATAAGGAGAGAGTCAGAGAGAGAGAATGAGAAAGAGAAAATGAGAGAGAAAGAAAGAGAGATAGATAGAGAGGAAGAGAGAGAGAGAAAGAATAGAGAGAAAAAGAGAGATATAGAATAGAGAGAAAGAAGAGAGAAGAGATAGAAAGAGAGAGAGAGAGAAGAGAGAGAAAAAGATTGAGAAAGAAATAGAGAGAGATAGGGATAAGGGGAGAGAGTCAAGAGAGAGAATGAGAAAGAGAGAATGAGAGAGAAAGAAAGAGAGATAGATAGAGAGAAAGAGGGAAAGAAAGAAAGAGAAAGAGAGAGAAAAACAGAGAGAAGGAAGAGAGAGAAGAGAGAGATAGAGAGAAAGAGAGAGAGAGAGAAATAAAGAGAGAGGGAAAGAGAGAATAAGAGAGAGATGAAAAAAATGAAGAAAGAGAGAAAGAATACAGACTAAGAGAGAGACAGATAGAGAGAAAGAGAGACAGAAGAGAGATAATGAGAGAGAGAGAGAAACAAGAGAGAGCAAGAGAGAGACAGAGAGAGAGAGAAAGAGAGGAAGAAGAGAGATAATGAGAGAGAGAGAGAAGAGAGAGCAAGAGAGAGACAGAGAGAGAGAAAGAAGAGAGATAGGGAGAGAAAGAGAAAGAAGAGAGAGACAGAGAGAGAGAGAAAGAGAGAAAGAAGAGAGATAATGAGAGAGAGAGAAAAAAGAGAGAGCAAGAGAGAGACAGAGAGAGAGAGAAAGAGAGAAAGAAGAGAGCTAATGAGAGAGAGAGAATAAAGAGTGAGCAAGAGAGAGACAGAGAGAGAGAGAGAAAGAGAAGAGAGAGCAAGAGAGAGACAGAGAGAGAGAAAGAAGAGAGATAATGAGAGAGAGAGAGAAGAGAGAGCAAGAGAGAAACAGAGAGAGAGAGAAAGAAGAGAGAGCAAGAGAGAGACAGAGAGAGAGAAAGAAGAGAGATAATGAGAGAGAGAGAGTGAAATGTAGGAAAATGCTACGTGAAGTAAGTGGGTGTGTTTTTCTGTGTCAATTGCAGCAATGATCTTTCTCTCCTGATGAATAGATAAAAGATGAAAGATAAAATGTTTACCGAAAATGTCATGGTGTGAAATTGTGTGGAATTTCGTGTTTGATATTTCCTCGGAATTCGCTTGGCTATCATGAAAGTGTTATTTCATAGAACGAAAATCACTCGGCATTTGTTTTAAAGGCACCGGAAGTGCGATACCATCATCATAATTCACAATAAAATCGCATTTCCCGCATAAGGTCGAAAGTAATGACAGAAGACAGGCGAAAATATGGCGAAGACAAAGCAAGACACGAAAAGATAAAGGATTGACGTTTCTTCTTTTTATGAGAAACCGATGTGCAATATTTGTCTTGTTTCCTCGTATATATGTGATAATATCTGTGAAAAGAAGCGTATATGTATATATGTATATTGTATATTGTATATATATATATATATATATATATATATATATATATATATATATATATATATATTGAGGTATATCTGTAAATACGTATTTAACTCCCCACATCTGGCGGTGTCTCCATCTCAGTCTCTTACTCCATATATATATATATATGGAGTAAGAGACTGAGATGGAGACACCGCCAGATCTGGGGAGTTAAATACGTATTTACAGATATACCTCAATATATATATATATATATATATATATATATATATATATATATATATATATATGATAATTTATATCATTTTGACTACAAAATTGATTTTGTTACACGAGAGCCGTTTCAGGGACTCCCTATCTTCAGGTCACGAAATACCTCTGTGGATCTATACCATACTCGGATTATATATATATATATATATATATATATATATATATATATATATATATATATATATATATAT
>OY744529.1:116035953-116038453 GCA_963556195.1 Sepiola atlantica
CCCCTGTTTTGCAGTTTACACCCTCCTCTCTCACCATCTTTGGCACGAACATAAACAAGGTATATTACGCCCATGTATTTAAACCTTAATACAAAATACCGCCAGTGCTAAATGAATATAACATTATATATAATCTGTATAGCTAAATATATCTCAACTTTTGTTATGGTGTGATGGTGATCCCCCTACTCCGTAACTATATTTGAACTTCTAGCCATTATGTATAAATGGGGTTACCACAAATAAAAAGCAGTCGTCATGCAGTTTTTCTGTAACATATTATTATATACATCTGTAATTACACGCTCTTGTACATACACTACTGTGATATCTTATTAAGTATCGGCTCTTCAAGGTCACACACCTTATAATGAGAATTCTGATATTTTCGAGCATGATATAACGCACGC
Source organism: Sepiola atlantica (assembly GCA_963556195.1). Taxonomy (NCBI): domain Eukaryota; kingdom Metazoa; phylum Mollusca; class Cephalopoda; order Sepiida; family Sepiolidae; genus Sepiola; species Sepiola atlantica. The sequence continues at coordinate 116,036,364 of OY744529.1, forward strand.
TTATGTCGCACAAACCACTGGCAATGAGAACGCTAACGCCATTACTACAACTGGCAATGTTTGATTTTCGAAATATTTACTTGGTTTACCATACTTTACCAATCAACAACTTTAAATTAGACTCGGAGAGTCGATTCTAAATTCGGAAATTGGATGCTTTGCCTTCGATCCTGTGGCTCTTTGTCTTATGTTGTAAATAAACAATCATTTAATTACTAAATCCATTGTGTTTTTTAAATTTATTTAATTAGCATTTATTACAACGAGTGAGAATTTGTTTTAGAATCGGAAATGAAGCAAAAGCTTTTCCGATTACGATACTTATTCCGATACCCTAAAAGATTCCGGTGTTTCGATTCCCGATTCCTATTCAGATTACTCTACAAACACTAGTTTGAGTGAGTTTTCTTATGACAGAGGAAGTGATACCACACTACTCTTAACACTACAAGCAATTCTTGAGGAGATGGTTTCATGATAAAAGACAACACACACTACCGCCCAAATGAAAAAATAGTCCATCGGATAATTGTTTCATAACAACAGAACACATATTAAAACACGCTTGTTAATACAATTAACAGTAGTAATAGTATAGTTTCGGCTTTAGAGAGACATATACCAAATGTTTATAAGTAATAGATATTTCCCCGATTATAACCGTTTACCTTTTATTATTTTGGTTTTGATTTTTAGCAATATATTATATACTATTAATAGTCCAAAACTCTAGTTAACTATTAATTAGTTAAATATTAATAGTTCAACAGTCGAGTTAAATTAAATACTACAGCAAAGTATACTAATAATGGGTGTGATATGCTAATGAAACATATTGAATATGTTTATGCTACATAGAAAGTATTATCAATAGAAAGTAGGTACTGACCAATAACTCATAGTTGGAATCGACACAGCTATTTCACGTATGCTGGCAAATATACGTACCTACAACAAAGAATCACCGATGTCAAATCTATCCGGCATATGGTTCTGATATATGGAGTACACAAATTGTCCTTATAACAGAGATCCGTATACATGCATCTATACCTGAATGAGGTATATATTGTTATCATAATTTGGGGAAGAATTTATGCTGAGGCGAATATCTTGTTGTCAAACATATGCTGCAGGAAAATAGACGTTGGTTTGGGCACATTGCCAGGAAATCAACATTAAGGAACGTCCGGGAAGCACCGAAGTGGAACACGCAGACGAAAAGAAGAAGGAATCGATCTACGGAGATGTAGGCTTCTCCATGCAAATAGAATGAAATTGAAAGTAGGGAAAAATAGATAAAAGCCAAGGATGAAGGCTCATCCTGTAGTATGGAAGATGTCATTCGATGACCTTATGAAGAAAAATGGGTTAAGCAAAAAAAAATCTAGGTTATAATATATTGTCAAGTAAAGAAAATATTGCTTCTCTATTTTAATTTTTGAGGATTTTTTTCAGAATTTTTTTCAAAAGTTTCATATTCTTCTTTGTTTATCTTTAAAAAAACTATTTCCTTATTTTTATTATCTCTTCAATATTTCAGTTCTATTTCTCTTTCTATTCGCATTTTTGTTAATTTTGATTCTTCTGGCACGTTTTCCCGCTCTTTTGAGTTATTTAATTGTATTACCTTTTCCAATATCCGTTCCGTCTTTCTTTTATTCTTTAAAACTACGTATTTCTCTATCCCTCACTATCAACCAAGCTCCAGCCCCTGTCCCATCGCCACAATGTAGCATCCTTGTGCTTGTTTTACAAATACTTCAATGCATTATGCTCCGATGAATTGGCTACTCTGGTGCCCCCTCGACGTAAATTACCTAGACCAACTCGACAATCAACGTAATCCCATCTATTCACTGTGGAGGTCCCCAGATGCAGGAGAGCTTTCTACTCAAATAGCTTATTTCCTCGTGCTGCTGGCCTCTGGAACTCTATCTCTGCCCCCTGTTTCCCCGACAATACTGCCATGCAGAAATTTAAAATTAATGTAAACAGACATCTCGCTGCGCAGATCCCAGTTTAGGTTAAGCATTCCCCAACTTTCTCCCCTTTTCTTTCTTCTCGGTCGCACCTTACGTCTACAGTGG
>OY744529.1:116040953-116043453 GCA_963556195.1 Sepiola atlantica
GTACATTGTTTCGTCAATATGTACACTCCATTTACAGTGGCTTCCCGTTATGGTTTCAAGCGTTCCAATTACTACGGATATCACCTTTACTTCTTCACATTTCCATAGTCTAACTACTTCCCATTTAAGATCTTGATATTTTTTTCATGTTCTTTTTTCCTGCACTCTGGTATGGAAGGGGCAGGCTATATCAATGATTAAGGAAGTTATATTGACGTTGTTTAAAAAGATTAAGTCGGGTTTTGGAATGTTCAACAACCTTATATGTTTTTATGCGTAGTCTTCAGTATCACTTGTGGCGTATGCGTACCACTTCTCGTGCAAGTCTAATTCATAAGGTTTACATATACCTGAGCGAATTTGTCGTATATCTATTTTTATACTGATGTTGTGCTAGCATTGGCTATTCAGACACAACATGCGCTAAGGTGTCTTCCATTTCATTACACAGTAGGCATATTGGTGATTCTATAGTTTTGTCATATTTGATGGACTTAGTGCGAGTTGCTTGCTCCTGGGCTGCCATTAAAATGTTCTCACTAGATCTTTTGAGATCACCCCATGGCAAGTAATTTCAGCCGTCACTATCTCTAAATGCAGTATTCTTAAAGAATACACTGTGTAGTTCTTTTTTCAAATAGTTTTAACTCTCTCTCTCTCTCTCTCTCTCTCTCTCTCCCTCTCTCTCTCTCTTCTAACCTTTGATTCTTTTTCAACCAAGGTATTAGTATTTCCTATATTTTCACTTCACAAAAAAGAATCTTATTAATTTCAGAAATATATTTATATAGAAAACCGTTATCCTATATTCAGAATATATTTAACACAAAGTAGACCTCGACCACCCTCTTTTCTAGGTAGATACAATCGATCTGTATCTCATTTCTTTGCAACAGCTCCATAAACTCTACGAATTTTTCTATTATTTGGTATTAAAACGTTTTAGTTCATCTACATTCCAGTAAAGTATGCCGGTAGTATATCGCATGATAGCTACTGCTCTGGGACTGCTAGCATAGATTGTATTTCGACTATGGAGATAATATTATTATTATTATTAGTAGTAGTAGTAGTAGTAGTATAATTTACTATGAGTTTTCACAAAAGTCATTATTACAAATGGTTTACTGTGGTATTCTACGGAGTTTAAGTGACAACAATTCTCAGATTTTCAGAACTCTCTTCCTCCTCCGATAATCTTTGCAAATAATTGAGCGTTATCGCAACACCCTTCTAACATTGATTTCTAACTCACAAAGGCATTTAGGCTTCTCTGGAATTTGACTGACAATAAATCTTCCAAGTGTACCAGTATCTTTTGACACCGTGCATGAGGATAGGTGTTTGGGGCTCTCCCGCTTAGGATTTACCATTTTGCTTGACGCTTCATGACCATTTTATGTGACATCCCAAGTCATTTTTATAACACTTCAGAAGAGTGTGGGTCTCAGTTTATGCAATTTCATGCACTCTAAGTGTATTATGATAGTTTGTTCTATTTCAATTAACCTGCGTTTAGCATTCCATGATTTTTATTAATATTTTCGCTGTTTCGCGCTTCATTTTACGTCTCGATCTGCTTTTTTATTACTAATTTCTCATGGTGTTTTTTTTAATTGTTTTATAGTGCTTCTATAACTATAGCAATATTAGAAATTTAAGTGTTTAGTTTTCTTCTCAGTTCGCTGAAAAGTTCCGTGTACCTGCCCCGTTTTTATATCACCTGTGTCTCCATTCAGTCAACTTCTGGAACGATGGGATCTACGATTTCAAGTAACACAAAATAAGTTTGGTTATCCTAGTTTTAGATGAAAAAAAAGACTCAAATTAAATTCACCAAACCTACACATCCCAACAACCGACGCATAAATAGGGGTAGAAAAATTATTTTGTTCACACCCCCATACAATAACATGGTTAAAACCAAACTCGGTAAAAAGTTTTAAGACTTAATTAATCTACACTTCCCTCCCAACAATATTCTGCATAACATTTTTAATAAAAACACCCTCAAATTTAGCTATAGCTGTAGCGATAATTTAGAAAAAATAATAAAAAACATAACAATAAAATTCTAAATGAAAAAACTACCGAAACGAAAACAGCAAATGCCAAGGCCTGTAACTGCACACACAAAAAAAGAATGCCCATTACAACAAAATTGCCAAATAACCTAATCAGTATATCAAGCAACAATCTCTACTAAAGAAAAGCCAACCCTGAAAAAATTAGGTATAGCTGGTAATACCTTCAAAGAAATATATACTGGACATAAGTGTTCTTTTAATAACCCTACATATAAAAAAGAACCCCCCTTTCTATAATTTACTGGGAACTATACAACAATAACCAATCACTAACAGTAACCTGGAACACAATTAGACAAACTAGCATCTGTGGTTCCCTAAACTCACTTTTCTACTTTTGCCTTACAGAAAAACTTGAAATAATTCAATTTAGTGATAGGGGCAAACTTCTAAACAAAAAGCAAGAAACATCA
>OY744529.1:116045953-116090953 GCA_963556195.1 Sepiola atlantica
ACGATCCGTCTGAAAATCTGTTGAACCCGGACCTTAAAGATTTCATGATCTCGCGTAGAAATTGTTAAACTTCTTCAGTTGCAGCTAATTTTAATAAATCGTAATTATGTGTTCTTTTATGTTATCTGAATATATGCTGTTACGCTATAGTTAAAAAAGGAATTATACCACTATTTTTACTACTTATTTAGTAGATCTTGTTCAAAATACTTCCTGTCGCTTTTTTACAGACATATCAGTTCTTCAATTACCCAACATTCGATCTGTAAACTAATGTGACATACATATTAAAATAGATATTCTACTCAACACGAACACATACTTTCACATATATGTTTAAATGGATTACTATTTATCTACCTCCCACAAGGTAAAATGTGACACAAGGTCGGGAAAGTGGGATTAGATAAGCCAGAGCTCGAGGTGAGTATTCTGGCCATTTAAAAATTGCCTGGGCAGCCCCGTCAACATTCCCGGTAGGGCGCCTCAGGCAGTAAGCAATAAACTTACTCCTCCCCAAAGAGGGGAGGCAAAGCCTGGGAGGGTGCACCTCCTAGAACTGCACAGGACCAGACAACCCCAAATAGACCGGCGTAAATCCAGACCTAAAGGCCAGGACAATACCAGTTTATTAGGTGGGTTAAAAACCCTGGTTGGTATATGTTTAAATGGATTATTTACTCTATGTACACACATATATATATATAGAGACATTGTGTAACAAAGGGACATTTTTATGTCATCAAAAGTGTCATTTTATTTTACTTACAAAAAAGTGCTTAGTTATTTGATGACGACGTGAAACACGTCCTATTACTGATATTCCGTTAACATGTTCGTCACAACTGACATCCGGAGTCGAAAGACAATCACGGATCTCCGTGAATGCGTACACGGACATCTAAGATGTAACATGAAAGGAAATAACAATTATATTTGCGCGCTAGCCTAACAAACATTCGATTTATTGTATAATTACATATTAATATTTAAATAGATAATAGTGGCTTCTTACACAAATGTATAAATCTGTAAACATTGTGAAACGAAAGCAAATTATTGTTTGATCTGAAAACATTTGTTCATCAATTACCTGAAACTTTCAAAATACAATTCATTTGGAAAGATAGTTGCGGCTCAGTTTACATTACAAATACTGAGACTTCAGGAAAATGATGTTGTTGTTTTTTTAAGCAGGTTGGACGTTTGGGTTTGGCTCCTAAAAATCTGACCTCTTAATTGTGAGGTCACAGCCATTTTTCAAAGCTCTTATATTGCAGGCTGCAACACCTGATCTCGAGAGGAAAAAGGTTAAGTGGTTGCATGCGAAGTCGGAAACGATTTGGCCCAGAACACTAAAAGATCTAGTATAAGAAACTTTGACACTCTGATTAAGTTGATTAGAGATTCAGCGCTTGAAACGTAGACGTAATAACGACTAGTGAACGATGGACCGACATGTGCACCGTATAAGCAAGATGGCGGCACTAACCTGTCCGCCATCGGTAGTCCTGTCCGAAACCGGAGTTCCAGCTGGCATAACTTTTATACTACCATGTTGCCATCGCCTATACTCCGGTGAGGGCGGGTTGGAGTTTTAATGGTTTCTGTTGATGTTTGGTTTGTATTCAGTATACTTGTTACATAGCACCAGGAAAAGGGCGCGGCCCCAAAAGGGGATTTGTTATATAACACGTTTCGGAATGACACCTCGTATTTGGTGCCTAGCACCCGGAAAGGGGCGCGGCAGTTCTCGCTCAAACAACTTGTCACGTCCATCAAAAGGGATTTCTTGTATTACACGTTCCAATCGACGACACCTCGTGACCGACGCTTCCCGCAACAAATACGAAATCATACGAAATCATACGAAATCCCTCGGAAGCGCCGACCAAGACTCGTCCAACAAAATCGATCCACAGTTCTTAATATCTTTTAAACAACAACACCAAAATGAGTTTTGTTGTTACATAATCACATGATAATTAAAGTCGCTTACGGTTCTAATAATACGAAAGCAATACGAAACATGATTGCGCGTGTCTATTCGCATGCATGTGTTTTTACCATTCAGGACCATCATATGTACGAGAGTAATTCATACCCAAAAAGTTATATTTAAATTAATTTCAGTTAAAAAGGTTTTTATAGCATTTTTAAGTATAACATATTTACTCTGGTAGCACACAACTACATTCATCAGTTTCCATGAAATAGATCAACTTATTTTACCTCAAAAACGAGGTACATGTGATAACGTATTTTGCACTAACCGTGACAAATGAGGTAATATCTAAATAACATTGTTAGAGTAAACATGGCCACCCAGTTTACATCCCTCTTGTCAGCTGGGAATTGACTCTCTTTTAGTCGACCTGTTGCCATCGTTGGCGATGCAGCTGTACAATAATTCTACCTAGATATTAAATGTTAATGAGAAAGAGAAAAACTGAATATGTCTGGAAAAATAATTGAAAACTGTGCAATTATTATGTGCTGTCGTTTCATCTACATTTGTTTTGTGTGTAAGCGTATACAGCAAGACTTCCCTCATCAAATATGTAAATAGGATAATTAATACCAGCATATGCATTCACACATGCGTCCGTATATACATGCATATATACACATCGTATATTTTATTAGATACATGAGGTAGACACACACTTAATAGCATATATATATATATATATATATATATATATATATATATATATATATATATATATATATGTGTGTGTGTGGGGGGGGGGGTTGAAATGAGACGAATATACAGACCTATCTTTGATATTTTCCGATTACTTTTTGGAGGCTTGTGTTTAGTATATCAATGTCATGCTTACTCCTATGTTGTGATGATTCAGTTTGTGTTTATCAATACTTATATATATATTTACATACATAATTGTATGCATGTTTATATATATATATATATTCCACTTTATGTGTGTTTATCCTGGCTAGTGTCTCTGCTTCTTCCCTCTTATCGCCTTCACCCCCTCCGCCTACCGCCCCTATACTAGTTTGGTGAGTGCGAAAATGGAAAATAATAAGAAAATGGATGAAGCTATATAAAAAAGAATGAGAATTAAAAGGGAATATGTCACCTACTTGTCAAATCATATTTCAATGTAGCTAAGAGTCTTCTCATATGGTCCAATCGGATAATCTTTTCCTTCTTCCATGTGTGTGCCTTCAAAATAAAATAAAATTGTTTCCAAATCTTTACTTTTTCTGAAGACGTTCGATAATACGAACGAAACCGGTCAAATCTCTTGTTTTTTTGTTTTTCTCCTGCATTCTAACCTGTTTTCCGTTTGTCTTTTTTCAAACATTTTGTCTACCACAGAATTTCCTTTTCATGACTTATCGTGTACCTTACCTCATATATGTATATATATATATGAAATATATATATTATCAATAAATAACACAATACTCAATCTGAACTTTATAAATCAATTCTGTTTCTTTATATTCATATTCTTCTCTTCTATATATATATAAAATAGCAACTATTTCTGTGTGTGTGTCTGATCTCTGTTCCGTATGTTCATCGACACCGCTAAATAGAATTGCTTGAAAATTGGCACGTACACTTCTTCGCAGTTGTCTCTGTCCTAAACTATGCATGTATTTACGTTGCGATGACAAATTAGTTAAGCAATATTTGTTTTTCCAGGGTTTCGTTTCTTTTTTTCATGTGCACGATTTTTTTAACTGTCCGTCTTTTTATTTTCTTGCTAATATTCTGCGAGTTTTTTTATAGAGGTTAACGCGTTCGAGGTTAAAATAATTAAGCAATCCACTATCAAATGCAGTTAAAAAAAGGGAAGTCCAACCCAAACCCACTAGCTTGACGTTAGTAAAGAGACACGGGTTGAGATATTTATATCGACTACTGACAAGGAATGTATACCTCATATTAAACTAAAGCTTATAGGCAACATTTTAGAAACAACACACTAAGTACTTAATTTCTTATTTCTGAGCGGTCTCTGTCTTAAAAAATGCATGCATTTACGTTACGATGCCAAATTAGTTAAATAATATTTGTTTTTTTCACGTAGCGCAATCAGAAATTAGCCTTTTATATTGTGACGTCATAGCTAAAGTGCCACCTCGTTGGACTTACTCAATAGTAGATTAAACCCTCTCACACACCATAACTTTGGTGAAATATCCTCACAATAAATGTGCTTATAATAGAGTGGGAGGGGAACTCATCTTTTCTCCTTCATTATCTGTAGTAGGCGGTGGCTAGACTTATTCTATGTATATATATATATATATATGAGATTATTATTATACTTGCGATGCACAGCAATACTCGACTAGTACACGTGCGCAGGCTATCCCCTCTCAAAGTGTTGGATCCGTAGACCTTGTCAGGCTATTCAACTAAGAGAAGAGAAACTCTGAAAAAAAAACCTTGCTACCAACCACTTACGTCATGGCAGCATGGGAGGGAGGCATCATCAGTCTTGATCGAGAACATCCCTAGAGCTGGAATCTCGGACAAAATATCCGCTTTGCAAACCAAAAATTACATAAGAAGTAGATGGGATCTGCCTATCGTTCGGCCTTTGCACTCTTTCTCTGTCTATTAGCAAGGTGCAGAGGTATCAGCGCTGGTACGCCTCAAAGGCACCCAATGTCGGACCTTGTTTCCTTACTAGGACAATGAATGCCGTCTCTTGTTCTCTCTATTTGGGCAACTTGGGTAAATTTTTTTCGTCACTAAGTCTTACATGACTAGTCTGAGTCGAGTCGCTCTTGTTCCGACAAGTTGAGGGTACAGGCCAGACAGCTTGTCTGGCTGCTGTTTCCGACTGACAGGACAGGAGCCCAAACACTTAGGTAGCGCTAAGAAAGGCTGCTCAGTCATCAGTTGTGTAATACCGTGGGTAGCTGTTCATGCCATGTCGCGTGGGTTTTCCGAGGCGACTACTCCCATGGACCACGTCGCAACTAATGGACTGATTGTGTGAGCTTATTGGCACCTAACATGAACCCACTTTGTCCACCCCCACTCTATCAGTAACAAACATGACATTGCAAAATAAACAAAAAAATCAAACCTACACCAGGCACCCAACACAAGACATATTCGCTTTTGCCCTTGAGACTCGCTACTACTAACATCCGGGAACTTAGAACCAACATCAACGACGTCGAAACTTTTCTCCTCACAAACTCTCCGGATATCCTAGAACTAAGTGAAACGAACCTTCAATCCTCAACCTGCTCTCACCACTTTGACATGACGGACTACCTCCCTGTCTACCGTAAAGACTCTGACATATACATGCACGGGCTAGGAATTTATGTTCGAAACACCCCTCCTCACTATAGAACATAGGTTACAATCAGATGACCAAGCCTACATGTGCTATAGATTGGCTTTACACCACAGAGTTAGTTACTTATATTTCCTATACCGTTCACCTTCGACCCAGGACTGCACCCTACTAAATTATGTCTCTGAAGCGTAGATCGAGCACTCTCACTCGACTCGAATGCCCAATTACATGTATTTAAAGATTTTAATGCACATCAGCGTGACTGGCTGGTATTCTCCAGCTTTACTGACGCAGTCGGTAACTGTACGTATAATTTCTCATTAGCCCACTCCCTCCTACAGACTGTCGCTTTCCCGACCCGCCTCCCTGATCAGTTAGACCAGCAAGTCTCACTTCTTGACCTGTTCAACAAGATATGTATAAAATAGGAAATGTTGCGTAATTATACAACATAAGTATTTACATATATATATATATATATATATATATATATATATATATATATATATATATATATATATATATATAGTAATTTGAATAGGCCGAACATATACATTCGAGTATATAATTTCGAATATTTAAATTCGCAATTCTGTGAATTTAAATCGAGTAACAAATGTATATGAACTTATTGATATGAGACTATGTAGAGTGTATTTATATATTTACATATATATATATATATATATATATATATGTATATATATATACATATATATATATATATATATATATGTATATATATATATATATATATATATATATATATATATTCGTTTATATATTGTAATTTAATGTTTATTAAAAAGGAATAATCCTGACGCTTATAGATTTGATATTCATACTATTCTGAGGAATATATTAGAATATTCAGGTTGGATAATGCATTATTACTTCATCTTATGTTTGGAGCACTTTATTAGATTAAATCAGGGTTTGCACCTCACTAAATGCATGAAATTAATGCGTTAAATATATTGTGTTTCTCCGGTTATAGGATCGTATGTATGTACAAACAACAAATTCATAATTTATTCATACACCAAAAGAGTGGCTTCGTTAGAGTAAACAGTTTGATATCTGGCATCATTGGTTTATAAGTGAACTAGCGTCATAGTTTCAAATTTCAGGGGTGGTGGGCTAGCTACATCATGATATACTGATCAATCATGAACCATAAAAACGCTGCTTTAGGAGATATATACACACACACATATATATATATATATATATATATATATATGTATATATAGACATATATAAATAAATAACAACAATGTATATATATATATATATATATATATATATGTATGTTCTCCACCAACTTATCTATCTATGTAAATTCTATTTGATGATAAAACACATTTTTTTAAAACATGGCTTAAGAAAAGGAAAAAAAAACAGTACGTTACTTAATACCCCTTCTTTTGAATAACTGAAGATGAAATATATCTGACCTTCTAACATTTTTATTTCTCTTATATATATATATATATATATATATATATATATATATATATATATATATATATATATATATAATTGCATTGAATGCCATTTGTGTCAAAGTGATCACTCTCATTACAAAGCAATTTATTAATTGACCATTTTTTCAAGCAAGATTAAAGAAACTATCTCACTAATCAATGTTAGAATATGTGTACCTCTCCCTCTCTCTCTCTATATATATATATTTATATATATAAATATATATATGTATGTATATGTATACATATGCTTATATATATATATGTATATATATATATATATATATATATATATATATATATTAGTGAATATTTAAATAGTTTTACATCATCATTTATTGCCACTTCAACATAACAACGGATAGTGTACGATCCTTTCAGAGACGATGTATCTTTATTAATATCAGTTATCTTCATAAGAACAGGGATTAGACATCGATTTCAATGTTAACAATCATCATCAAGGCTATAGTGATAACCACTCCCGATTATACAGTCAATTGATAAATATGAAGGGAGTTAGAGTTCGGATTCATTGAATCAGTACATACTGTGTAACACATATTTAATGATGTACAATGGATTCAAAGTTGAAACAGACATACGTAACATTACATTCAATGAGACATCCATTATAAAAAAACGATAAAAACAATATACATTATTGTACATATAAACATATATACATTAAAATAAACATTTCTGGAAAGAAGATACATCCTCCTTTGAGTACACCGTATGGATGTAAACATAACATTACAAGCAATGTGAAACTCACTATAAGAAAGAAGAAATAACTTTCGTTTATTATTATATATACACATATCTATACAAAAATGAATAAATATATTCGAAAGTGAGATGCAAACTTTTAAGAGAACATTGCATGCATATACTCATAGTAAGTGAGAAGGTTATTTTGATTCGCATTGCTTATTATCAGTTGTAGGGTACAGTAATTCTTTGGATAGGTTTAAATCAATACACACCTTGTAATATATGTATAAATGCATATACATATATATATATATATATATATTCCATGAAAATTGCCAATATACTCAAATCATATGCCCTTAATAGGGTTAAGATGAACAATCATATACACTAAACACTAAATGTACAAAAGCAACGAAATTCCAAAATCTGTACATTTTTATTGTCAATTTTAGTTTAAAAAAAAAATTGCCCCCCCCCGCCAATTTTTTTATCCTCCCCCATACATATATTTTTAATTAAAAAAAAAAATTTGGACCCCTCCCATTTTTTTTTACCCTCCACCAGAAATATTTTTAGTTAAAAAAAGGAAAAAAAAATCCGATGCGCTTCGGTTATATCAAAGAACCATACTGCAGAATCCTCCGGATCCTATATTGCAGAAGGACTCCCGGTGCTTGGTCCGTATAGTGTAGTAGGACCAGAAGTACCCCCAGTCCGTATACTGCAGAAGCACCCAGGGCTTCTATATTGCAGACGCCTCCGGCTACTATATTGTAGAAGCACCCCAGTGCTGGGTCCTATACTGTAGAAGCACCCCTGGTCCATATACTGCAGAAGCACCCAATATCCCTATTCTGCAGAAGCCTCCGGGTCCTTTATTGTATAAGCACCCCCGGTACTGGGTCCTATACTGTAGAAGAACCCCTGGTCCTTATACTGCACACGCACACATGGCCCCTATTTTGCAGAAGTCTCCGGGTACAATATTGTTAAAGCACCCCCAGTGCTGGGTCCTATACTGTAGAAGTACCACTGGTCCCTATACTGCAGAATCTCCCATGGCCCCTATTCTGCAGAAGCCTCCGAGTCCTATGTTGTAGAAAAAAACCGGTGCTGGGTCCTATACTGTAGAATCACCCCTATACTGCAGAAACACCCATTGTCCTTATTCTGCAGAAGCCTCCAGGTTCTATATTGTAGAAGCAGCAGAAGCACCCCCTTACTGATCCCCCCTCCTTTTCATCTGCACAGTAACTCTATCTAGGACATTGATCACTTTTCTCCCGGACAACGCCGAGTACTTAGTAAATCAAGGAGGCATCAAGAGCACTACTAAAATAACTCTTACTGATTCCCCCTACTGTTCATCTGCAGAATATTCCGAATAGAAGCGTAAATGGTGTTAAAATATAATACAAATCTATCACTACAACAGCTCTATCTAGGATATTGAGCACTTTTCTCCTGGACAACACCGAGTACTTAGAAAATCAAGGAGGCATCCAGAGCACTACTAAAATCACTCTTACTGATTCCTCCTCCTTTTCATTTGTACACTCTTAACGTAGCCTTCCTATGATGTTATTAATACATCCGGACAGAGGTTATGGTATGACCTGATGCAACCGGACATAATTTATGGCAAGGCCGGGTACATCCGGCAAGGGAGTATGGGACATGTTCAGTGAGTCACCATTTTAATCGGATTAGTACATGAATACGTTGGATAATAAGGTTTTTTGGAATTTTCTGGAAAACAAAGTTATATGGAAAATAGAAATTTAAATGCCATCAACTAGATCCTAGAACCTCTATCTCTGGCAAAAATCAACTGAATCCAGCAAAGAGTTGATGAGATACAGGGTGGCACATACGTTTGTACGTACACACGGATAACACAAAATCATGCCTGACTATTCTGGATCTCCAGGTTGCCTTGACTAATGATACTGAAATTCTACACACTTATAGAACCTTTAAAATATGTTTTTGCAAAGTTTTAACTAATTTGGTTTTTGAGTTATGATTGATCAAAGAAATGAGATTTCTAGCATAGGCCGTTTTTGAAGTCTATTTAGGGATAGAGCGCTATCACGCCTCCCTTGATTTAGGGATGTACAGTGAGACTCAAAATGAAATATGCGGATGTATAAACACATTCTTATAAAGAAGAAGACAATTTTTATATAGAAAACATAAACGATATTATAAGCGAGATGCTCTCTCACTGACGAATATAATCATGAAAAGTAAAAAAGATTAGTATGGCATGTTATCAGTGGTAGAATAATTTGTTTTCATTGCTTTAGTAAGAAAGTTAATCTAAACTATTTCTAATAGATTTTAATTTATACAAACAGAAAATTGAACCATCATATGAAAGTTAAACAGATGGGAAAGTTATTACTTTTTAAATTTATACGACGAATACTCAATATTGAAAATGTAATCAACATTTAAGGTTCGAGATGTAAAGAACTATGATAATTTAAAGCTCAAGTATCTAAAATAGTCAGTATACCTGTTAACAGACTAGGGAAATAGAAAGAGACAATACCAGTGATAAGTTTTACAGTGACACCATTTAACAATAGTGATAATTTAATAAGGAATGATACTATTAAGACGATAATGTAAATCGGCGACATATTTTTAATGATTGTTATAAAGTTAATTATAATACTCTAGTTAAGAATAATTAGTTCTGTATTATTAACACAAAAGGGGGTGACGGTGGTTAAGTGGATAACGACGCGAACTGAATACCTGGGTGTTCCAAGTTCGAATCCAGTCGGTTCCACGGTATAACTTTCACTTAGGGATGTTGGCAACCTTCTCGTGGTCCTTCCCGTAAGTATTCGATGACTTTCCAGAAATATTTTAACTAGAAAAACTAATGGTTCACACGAAAGGAAAGAAAGAAGAAGCACAAAACTGCGAAGTTTCGACCCTCTCTACTCTGGTAAAGGAAAACTCTAAATACGCATACCTTTAGAGCAAAATATAACTCTAGAAATAATAGTTATAGTCATCAAGACGAGATATAATCATTTAAAAATTATAACCAAACGTGCTTAATTTGAAAATGAGCATAAAGAAAAACATAATAAGATTGTATACAGAAAGGTTGAAAAATATAGACTGATCGCAGGACAAACTAGATATAAAAAGTCATAACAAATAAAATATCTATAAAGCAATTAAGAATGTAAGGATATAATTTTTATTAATAATTCATGAATAATTGTCAAAATTTAGATATTGACCGATTCAAATCCTATTTTAATTAAGAAATCATGTTTTTGTGAACCTTTTGTATAAACTGCAGTTCGATACATGTGACCATTGGAAATTAGAGTAACTGAGGACAAGGTCTTAGAAGCCATTCCGATTAAATTAGAAACAGATCGTAGGTACACAAAATATATCACCTTCAAAGCCTCAATGCACCTCTAAGCATTTGGGAGATTGAGAGAGAGTACGTGCCGTCGGTATTCAACTCATACAAACTCTCTAAGATTATCCGCCGCTGAAGAAGTTGTAATTCAAGCCTCCCGGACAGACGCATGCTTTTGAAATAAAGTGGTGACTTTCCGGAAGCGCAATGTGATTTTATTAGTGTCTAAAGAATATAATCCTGTGTAATTGCCCTCAGTTCAAGGGCCCTGGAAATTAATCAGAGACGTGCATATATATATATATATATATGTATATATGTATATATGTATATATATATATATATATATATATATATATATATATATATATATATATACATATATACATATATATATATATATATATATATATATATGTATATATATATATATATATATATATATATATATATATATCTATATATATATATATATATATATATATATGGGGAATGAAAAAGGAAAAATCAAAAAGGAAGTTTTTATGTGTTCATCAACGTTTCGTCTTAATTTGTAAGACCTTTTCAAGATGATAATATAAAGAAACATGTCATGCAAATACGTGGACATATAGGGTTGACATGGTGGGTTGAAGGGAGGAAATAGTAGCCACTACTGGAAAACAGTAGGGACCGACGTCCGAACCTGGTGACGTCAGATGACATTTTTCTTCATATTATCATCCTGAAGAAGTCTTACAAATAAAGACGAAACGTTGATGACCACATAAAAACTTCCTTTTTGATTTTGCCTTTTTCATTTCCCATTACGTCGGATTATATTCATCCTTCTTTTCCCATATATATATATATATATATATATATATATATATATATATAATTTATAACAATAAAGTACATATAAAAACGTTTCTGAAGCATACTAACATCGGCATTTCAGAAACTCAGTGTAAATGTAATTTTAAATCAACATACATACATACATACATACATACAAACATATATATATATATATATATATATATATATATATATATATATATATATATATATATATATATATGTGTGTGTGTGTGCATCTTGGGGGCATCTTCTCTTGCAGACAAATATTGTTGAATATAAGAAACAACCCCTGTCTTGATATCCTTTTTTAATAATCCGAATCAGGATTTTAGTTTCGTAGAACAATTGGCTGATCAATTGGCCATAGTTTTGATTTGTGTCCCAAGTACTTTATGACCCATCCAGATACAATTCAAAATTATTGCCAATTCATCAGCCAATTCCTCTACGAAACTAAGATCCTAGTTCGGACTATTTAAAGGATCTACCAAAGGATCTCTCTCTCTCTCTCTCTCTCTCTCTCTCTCTCTCTCTCTCTCTCTCTCTCTCTATCTATCTATCTATCTAACTATCTATATTTTTATGGGATTTTTTCCATGAGTATACATGTTTTTATAATTTATATATATATATATATATATATATATATATATATATATATGGATATATATCTTTAAGTAAATAACAATATTTTACCTTCTTACAGTAAGCGTAGCATTTCAGATATTAAGTGTACGTCAATGCTTTTATTAGTGTGCTTATTATGTAGTATGTATTTGTACACTTGCTAGTTGGACTGTATACACTTATTCAGGAGTTGTATTCATAGTAATGCAGGAACTAAACTTTCAGAGTTCGCCTCAACCGAATGTAAGACGATTAAACGTAATAGGATTAATCCATTGGATTTTATTGCTGCCGTTCCTCCCAAGGCAAGCTGCCTATTGGCCCATCACCGATCGTGTAAGTCACATGTCAAACGAACTGGTTGCTGTAGTTATCCTCCACAAAATAGGATCAGCCTTTTGAAGTTTAAGCACGGAATCGATCGTGTCAGACGTGTCTCTCCGCCATTCTCGTCTCTTGCTCATTGCAAAGCGCCCATCTCCCTCTTCAAAACACAAACAAATGGCTTTTCTCTCGGTATTTACGCGAGTTCTATTTACCATTTAAAGAGTCTGTTTTGTGTTCGATGGTAGTTATTTTGTTTTTTTTAAACCCGGAATAAACCAGATGCAGGCCATTAAACCGATTCTGTATGAACACCATTCTTATTACGTAAACAAACAATGACGTAAAGACCCAAAAATAGCAGATCAGGATTCTATCAACAATATGAATATGATAAAACTATTATATTACATAATGCTTATATTCAGGCAGGATGATAATAATATCAATATATTCTAAAAAATTGAAATATTTGATAATTTTCTTTGACTTTTATTGATAAGTTGTATTATTTTTACTATTCAAACGACTGTTCTTATATCGGATGTTAATTTTGCCATCATTTAGGCCGATGTAACTTCCATCTTTCTTCAGATTTGTCTTGTCGAACACGTGGATCTTTATGTCGAACACGTGGATCTTTATGACGAATTCTAGCATCTGTACCGAATTTTGAACTGAACCATTTATTATTCTCGTTCCGTTGACCATGGCCGAGTGGAAGATGTAAGTAATTCTTAAGTGTATTAAGGAGTGAACAATACACCCACATAAAACTCTCATTAAGAAATGATTATCACTTCGCATTTATCCGTTGCACCGGAAATACTTAGTTAAGCTGAAAAGTCTAACCCCAGCAAATATATCATAATTATGGCCGATGATTTCAAATGTTAAATAATATAAAAGAGACTGTCGTGTTACTAAATGCTTTGTTAGATAGCTATAGATCATTCATATTATTTGGAAGATTCAGACTACTAATCTCATTTTGATAATTTTCACAAAATCTCGGCCGGTTCAATCTCTGTTTGATATTTTAAAACAGAATATCTTTACTCTAACTGTAATTTACTACACACTACTCGGTGGACGGAGAGAAAATATGTGGAGCATCGCAAACGGAAGTAAATTAGGTATTGTGGGGAGGGAAAGTGAAAACCGGAAGGACAAATCAACAGACAAACGGATGGGAATCGAACCAGCAGCTTGAGAGAGAGAGAAAGAGAAATAGATACAGGCAAAAAGAAGGACCGGACTTGATATATGCAGTGTGAGGATGAGGAAGCTATTCAGCAGGTAAAATGATTGGGTTGAAAGAGGCAAACAGGGAGAATTGCACTGGGAGAAAGAATTTGAGAGGTAGGAAACGATTTGGTAGACGGGGACGGCGACGAAAAAGACACCGATAAATTGGGTTGCCGTCAGAGAGAGAAGAAGAGAGAGAGAGAAAGAGAGAGCTAGAGAGCAGGCCTATGAAGGAAACAGAAGCGATAGTTTTGTAGGGCTAAAGAAGTGCACCTGAAGAATGAGCCAGATGTGTTGAGGCAGTCAAAATAGGGAAGTGAGAGGAATTTGAGGAGGCAGGACAAGGCGATAGACTAAAATGAAGCCAAAGATTGTTAAGAGGCGAACCATCAGATGTAAAGATAATGTGCTGAGTTGCGAATGGTAAAAACAAGGAGTAGTTAGTGGAGACGGGATAGGACATCGGCAGAAGGCAGTTAGTGGAGGAAAAAGGGAGTAAGCAGACGATGGGAGTGGACGCAAGGCAAACATACGGCGGGAATGGAAGCAAAACACGGTTTGCAGAGTTAGTGAAAGAAAGCTAGGTTGGCCCACCGAAGAAGTAGAAGCGAGACGGGGTGTTGGAGGGCTAAGAAGCGTATTGGCATACAGAGAGCGAACAGACAAAGAAACAGGCGTAATGGTACCGTGAAGTGTTTGGAGAGCGAAGAGACCAAGCTGAGCAACGGAGGCAGTAATACAAGGGAAGTTGGAGATCCAGCAGACGTATTGAGTGACACATTAAGAAAACGCTAGCAGTATAAAAGAGAGATTGTGTTGGAAACCGATGAAACGGACGGGATGAGAGCATGGTAATAGTGAAAGACATATAAAAAGAAGAATTGGATGAAAAGGAAACAATTTTGTATGAGGTTAAAGCGACGTAGAAGAGGCTAACCGAGGTAAAGCAAGTGACCAATGATATACAAGAGAGTAGCGGTTAACCTGCAGAGATAGTGAGAGGAGACTAAACAGGACATCAGATGAAAGGGAAGCGATGGGGGGAGCCGGTGGAGCAGGTAACGATCTATAATACAGGGTGATAGGGGTAGGAACTGAATATACGTACGGAATGAACTGATATGAGACAGGTAAATGGAGAATGAGTTTATAAAAGAAGTCTAGAGGTGATGTAGCGTAAGAGATAGTGCGGATGATGTCTGAGAAGGAGAAGGGAGACGAAGAACAGATAAACGGGGAAAGTGAAGAGACATAAGCAGTTAGGGTACGAGGTAGCAATCCAGCAGACGATGTGAACAGTTAGACAGAGGAAAGAAAAGTGAGAGCGATAACGAAAGTGATTAAGTGATGTTGACATAGATAGAGAAGAGGAAGTCAAACGGAGAAAGAACACGAGTCAAACAGAGACAGATACTAAGACCCACAGCAAAGGACTGACAGATATAGATGGAGGTCACGACACAAAAAAGAAGATAAGGCTTTCGATAACATTTCAATCTATTTTTCATAATTTTAACACCCGTTTATCATTTGATTCCGAATTTTTGCACTATAATTTTAGTAGCAAAAAGCACCTTTAACGTCGATGTCTGCATGGGGCTCTTCTTACGCGGTCTTTCTATCTTCCTTGACACTTTATGGCCATATATTTTGGTACCAGATAAGACTAGTGATGTGAATTCGTATGAATCAGAATGGTACAACTTTGTTGACTGGTTTGGTTTTGTTTGCAACATTTTTGTAGGAGAGACCACGTAGTGGGTACTAACAACCCTAAATGAAAGTTGTATTACGGAATCGACAAGATTCGAACCTGGTACACCTAGGTCGTCAGTCCGTGTCATTATCTACTTAACCACCGCCACCTTCATCTAAACAGCTGTCACGTTTCTAGCTGATGCTACTACATGCATATGTGTTGAACGATGATCATATTATTAGTTTTCGGTCAGTTTCAATTGTGTTGGATTCTTCCTTTGATTCTAATTTCTCCTTGTCATTTTGTTTCCAACATTTTCATAACAGTTCAAATCGCTTTTACAATTATTATTATTAGTTATTTTCTTCCTGTTTCTTATTTAATTCACTTTTCCAGCAATTTCAAGTATTTGCTTTAGTTTGTTACCATCCTAGGTATTCACTGCTGACTTGTTGAGTAGGTGAGGTTTACAATTTAGTAGGTTGCATCGGTTTAGCCGTAAGTACTTTCATGTCCCAGGGGATCTTGATGATGTTTCTTCTCCACTATTAGTTTCGTTGGTTGTATGCACTATTTGTTTGCATATTCAAATGTAGGCGTTTGTATTGTTCAATGTAGACTGCCTTTCCGTAGACGTTATGTCCGCTTTCTATTTTCCGTCGACAATTTACTACATTCACTACATGTGATTAACTGTTTCGTCTACATTCTCTGCTTTCACCGTCATTTTTGTTTTGTTTTGTTTATTTTGACCTCATATAGTTTATTTTTGTCGCGTTAAATTTAACATAGTAAGTAGCGATCTTGTTTCTCTGTGGAAGTATCCTTTTCCTAGCCATATATGTGTGTTTGTATGGTCCTCCTTATGCTAGTCTTGTATATGGTCCATGTAGCTACTTCTTTTTCCGTTTTGTTTTTCTTCTCTTTTTCTTCCTAGTTTAACGTGCCATTGTACTGTTTTTGTTTGGTATTTTCTATATCGGTAATTAGTGTGTCTGTTTTTTGTCATATGCATTTCTTTAGTTAATTCATGGTACCTTTAACACTGTCAACTATACGTATGAAACTAGTCCTACTCTCTATATATTTTACATAGAATTAGTCAATATAATCTTTCGTGTGTAATGCATTCTACATGATTATACATTTGATAGTTCTTTTGTCCAGTAGACTAAGTTGTGTCTACTAATATTATGTTATATAGCTTAGCCTTTAGTGTACATGAATTACTTCCAGCCCCGATAAAGATGTGTTTTTTTTTCATCTGCATTCCTCTTTTCCATCGACTTGTAATCAGTAAAAACGCCCCATAAATTATTCATGTGATTTATGTAGACACATAGTGCATGGAACATTTCCTAATTGCATTGCATCGTTAACCTATTTATTTCCCCTTAGAAGCAATTTAAACGAGTTCTATTTGTAATATAAACATATAGGTATGTTGTCAGTTTATATATAAAAATAAGTAATTCAGTGTAATAGAAATATATTTAGTATGGATAATTTAGTTTTTAAAATTGCTTTTACCCAACTAAGGTACCTATTTTTAATAATTGTGTGTCTATGACTTTCTTCCTCTCTCATTTATCGTGTTATATATGTAATAAGTAGTTAGCAACAATGTTGAACTTTGCTATGATATAAGTATACGTTCACAATAATATATTACTAAACAAATAGATGTTAGTTAATATATCCCTATAGGTCATAACGACAACTTATTACTTTGAAATTATTTGATTCTTATGACAGGCCGTAATTATATTTGTAATTATAAAAATTGAATAAATTTAGGTATTCGCAAGAACATTATTTTTGTTTAAAATGATATGATATTATATCGCCAAATACAATATAAAATCTGATAAAGTCGTTGTGTGTTAGGAAGTAGTTGCGGATAGGTGTGGATGTCAGTTAAATGTATGACTTCATGTAGGGGATTACGTGAATTCAAGGAGAGGCATACGTTTTAGTGAAACTGTCTTTACTCTGGTTAAATCTAATTGCATTGACAAATGCTTGTTTAAATCATAAAGTCATGATTTTACTATCACAACTGAACAATTAATGAAAGTTAAAGCTTGTGCCCTCCCTCGGGCGGGAATTTTTTTTGGATTTCCTTATTTTCTTTAATTGTTTTCTCTTAAAATTGTTGCAAAATTGTTTAGTTTATTACTTGTACATGTACTTAAAGCAACATTAACCTATAGTTGTTGAGCTGGCTCCATCAGATTATTGCCACTGCATACCTTACACATGCTGACCAAGCCTGGCGATTTGAAGTCAACGATTTTGTTTTCTAACTACTCACTTCAAAGTGTAGTATCTGTTCCGATGGATACTGCACCCCATAGACTGGTATTGTCTTGGCCTTCGGGGCTTGATTCCGCCGGTGTATGGGTCTATCCTGTGCAGTTCTAGGAGGTCCATCCTCCCAGGCTTCGCCTCCCATCTTTGGGGAGGAGTAAGTTTATTGCTTACTTTCTGAGGCGCTCCTACCGGGGAATACCGACGGGGCTGCCCAGGCAATTTTTAAACCCCACTTTCCCGACCCGACCTTGGGTCACATCTTACTTGTGGGAGTAAGATAAAAACTGGCCTTGTGCCTAACTCCTGGAGAGGAGTAAATCAATACTCATTGTTCCAACGGCGAACTCTGTTAATTCGATTGCGAAGGTTGGGTTTCACGTCAGATTTAACTGTCATCAGCCAGGTTTTGCTTTGTCCACCATATTGCTTTTTTCCAAACCTTGTATGGAGCTGGAGAAATTGCTTCAAAGATAAATTCCCCTGGTTAATGATTTGTCGGAGATAGCTTCTTATGCAAAATAAATATGATGTGTTTTTTGAGGAGAAGTGCTGCAATCGGACACGGAGGATGTTACGCAAGCAGTGGTGATCGAAAATAACTAATCGCGTAACGTTTTCTGCTGTCATTGGCCACGACTCACTTCCATAAAAAAAAGATCGTTCGCACCAGCGCTTGATATATCTTTATCACAATTTAGTTTAGTTGCTGGAACTTATTATCACGCTTTATTAATATAGTGTATTAGTTTTTTTTTCTATTAAAATTGGCTAATATTCCTCTGCAAGAACATAGCTAACTCTTATAGAATTATACCTATTAAGTACAATACAAACTCGGAAATAATATGATATATATATATATATATATATATATATATATACATATATATATATATATACACACATATATATATATATATATATATATATATATATATATATACACACATATATATATATATATATATATATATATACATATATATGATATTTATAAATAAGTATTAAATTATTAATACCTACGAATACTAGCGTTTCAAGCTTATTACGCTCATCAGTTCAGGAATGTAATACTTTCACATGGTCGGGAGGCGCGAACATGGATCACAGAGTCAGCCTAGAATCTGCAAGCAGTCGCCATATCCGCTCGGCCAACGGGAACTGTCACGTAATTAAGGAAAGTTAGGATCTATATGTACCTAGAAGTAGGCACATATAGAAGACTAGTCGGGAGTGTTCTACGAACGTATTCGTAACTTTGCATTATAGATTTGTAACAGTCTATTTTTAACATCCCCGGGAGTGATCAGCTTTAATTTCTGAAAGGGACTTAGTATAATATTTATAAATAAATATTAAATTATAAATACCTGCAGACGCTAGCGTTTACAGCTTATTACTCTCATAAGTGCAGGAAAGTAATAATTCAGATGGTCGGGAGGCGAGAACCTGCTTCACAGAGTCAGCCCATAATCTTCGAGCAGTTAGTGTATGTGTGTATGTGTGTATAAATGTTGCTAGTTGATTCACTTTTTGAGAATACCCGTATAATATGTTATTGTATTTTGAGATAAGTTTTCAGGCGTGCCAGAAATATCACTTAGGACTCCCGAGATGTTTATTTCGGAAAATTATCTTTTTCTTCTGAAATTCTTCTGAAATACTTCAAAGTAAAATGCCTATCAGCATTCACACACCTGTGAAGATATCTTTTACTGTTGCAATAATGTTGGTCCAAACGCAGCCACGTGCTTCTCCTTATAGTTATATGCATATCACTACAGAAATCACTACGTAAAAACGTATCTACCTCCTAATATAGCTCTAATATTGTGAAATGGTACAACTAAAACGTACATTTCATATGTGGTTGTTCAACTAACAAAACATCTGAACTAGACATACACTGGTGAAGGTACACAGTCGATTTAACATTTCGCTTCTGTTTTTTTTTCGAATCTAACTCTGTCGAAATTCGACTATTTATAAAAAAACATACAGCAATCTCTCAAAATTCGCCTTATCATACCTGGATGCTTATATGCGTAATCATCCGTTATATTTGTTTATATAAATATAACCATATATAATTCTTCCTGTAGAATTATAACAATTATAACATTTATATACAATATATAATGTATTATTGCGCGCGATATTTACATACACAAATATAGTGCAAGTCTTACGCGATCGAAGTTACAACTTGTGCAAATTATTTGTTATAGGCATTGGCTGTCCAACCTAAGACTAATTGTCAATACAAAATGCGAACAGAATATAAGAAAATGACGACAAACTCGCGCAGTGCAAATTACTGCTGAGTCGACCCTGTTGTAACAGTTACTGACTCGTACGACGAGCGTAAAAACTCTATTTACAATGATGTGATCCGGCTATGGTCCAAGCGGACTTACTAGCAATTTGCATGACGCTCCTACAACATCATATTGTCAATGTGTGTTCCCTTTTATTGCTTCTATTTGTCTTCTTAGTATTCTTCTTTCATGTTTTAGAATAACTTAGCGGAAATCCATCGATCTCGCCCGGGTGCTGACTAATTCAATTATATATTTTTCTATTAAATTTAGCTGAATTTTTATCTTCAAAATATTTGATTCAATAAATTCAGTTACAGACGCTAGTATTCTGATTACTGCAGCACGGTTTCAACAAAATAAAAATAAAACAGAACATTAAAATATCTTGGAAGATATACTACTTTACTT
Organism: Sepiola atlantica; assembly: GCA_963556195.1. Lineage (NCBI taxonomy): Eukaryota > Metazoa > Mollusca > Cephalopoda > Sepiida > Sepiolidae > Sepiola > Sepiola atlantica. The sequence continues at coordinate 116,066,644 of OY744529.1, forward strand.
TCAATTATGTATTTAGTACGTTATGACAGCTCAGTTGGTTGAGCTTGTTTACAAAGACAGAGGGCGTTTATTGTATTTCAATTCAGGCGGCCGCATGCATTTTAAAAAATTATTGGCATATGTCTTTAATGTAATTATTTACTAACATAACTTATAATGATTTTCATATCTCATAAGTACAATAGCGTATACTAAATGTATACATAGAATATATTCAACCTGTCGATGAGTTTACCTATATAGGTAGTAATGTTGCCAGGAAAACTTCTACAGTGTGACCTGAAGGTACGAATCAGCAAGGCCTAAGCAGTAGTGAACAAGATGAAAGCGATCTGGAAGTCAATTTTTCTTAACAAGATTACACGTGACTTCTTTGAAGCCATTGTTGCATGAGTACTAGTATATATCAGTAGCAGTTGTAATATCACCAAACAATTGGACAGGAAATTTCATGGTGTATACACCAGAATGCTAAGAGCTTGTCTTAATATCTCCTAGAGACATCTACTCTACAGATACCTCCCTCAAATTTAAGCTCAGATCAGAGAGAAAATAACCAGATTTTCTGGACATAACCGGAGGAATTAATAAGCGATGTTCTTCTGTAGAAGCTAATACAGTGACGTGGCTAAGTAGACCGCACGGAACCTGCCTCAAAGGACATAATACTTACAATGCATCTATGAATACCTACAAGGTTTAATGGAGGATAGAGAGAGAGATATCCTAAGAGAGTCAGCAGGATCCTTGACATCAGAAAATACTGATACAACAATTATCTACGTATTGTTGAGTTTATTCTGACTAGTCCGATATTATTCTTACGACATTTCGACCGATGTAATCTACAACTTCCTTCATGTGTGGAATCGTACTAAATTTCGAACGGAACTCTTTATATAATAACTAGCATGGCTATCCGGTGTTACTCGGGTCAATGTAACATATTTCCATTAACACTTCTATACTTTTCTTTCCAGTTCATTTCAATTATTAGATATACAGGTTTAATAGATTTCTCGAGTCAGGATAAGGGCAATAATCCCCTGAAAAAAAATCAGAGTTACTTCCAATTAGTAAGTACATGAACATCACTGGAAAACTGACACTAACTTGTTAAGGAATAGATATGTTTTTTCTAAATGTTAGATATTATTCATTCTTTGAGTGTTTGTATGCTTCAAGTTCTAGCTGAACACACAGACACTCATGAATACATTTTCTTTTGATATAATAGATTTAAATTAGCAACTTTCATCATAAAATTCCGAAACATAACAATTACCTAATTACGAAACCCGCCAATATTCATTACAACTTATTACAAAAAAAATGACTGGTTTCCATATATATATATATATATATATATATATATATATATATATATATATATATATATATATATATATATATATATATATATATATATAAATAAAGGAGAATGGAAAGGAATTAGAGAAAGCAAAAGCCAAATCAAAATTCAATTCAAAAGTTCAAAGCAAGGTATATTCCGCAAAAAGGCAATTTATTCAAGAATTTTCCTTAAGCCAGGCTTTTCAAAGATCAAAATCTTATCATCAGAGGAAGTCGCTTTATATATATATATATATATATATATATATATATATATATATATATGATTCATGTTGTTCTTATGTTGGATAATGGCCCTATGAGAATGGACGTATTTGTTGGAAATCGTTGGTTTGACTTGCGCGAGTTAACGCGGGTGCAGTCGAGTGCAGAATAGGGATCGTTCTCACAGTCAGAGCTAACAGACGTGACAAGGTTACCGTGTGACGAGACACCAGATCAAGGGTCAGTCTGCACCTGCGAGATGCTCTGCGACGTCACTCGTTCTCGTGAGAAACGAGTTTTCGTCAGTCTGATTCGGAAGGCGAACCGAGCAGGACGTGCGATTCACAATGTAAAAATAAGGGAAATATTTCCCTCAAGGAAATACCAGCGAGAAAAATCTTTTCCACCCTCTCTATGAATGGTTAAGAAAACATTGTTAACTAACTACAATAAAGTAGTGACTTGCTCTCTCCCTCTCTCTCTCGACGTAGTGAATGACCGACAGTTGAAATAACAACCCTTGTAATAAAATGAATCAAATTAAAAAAAAAAAGTTTGTCTTCGAAGTGCGTCATGAGGATTTTGTTGCAGACACGGACGGCGTGGTTCACGGCAGGAAGGAAAGAACAAATAATTCATCCACTAGAAGACACATTACCATCTACAACAGATGAGAGAGAAAATTAAGGTATGCAACACTTATTCTTAAACTATTAATAAAGTTTAGCAATTACATCAACAGTCATTGAAGAAGAGTTCTAGAGTTGTAGTCCTCAATGGAAAATAAAGGCAGATTAAACGGTTTTGAATTATCCGAATATACTTTTATTTTATTGTTTAAATCTTAGGGTTACTTATCATAAATTAGTGTACAACGGCAACATACTGAAAAGTCACATTAACTGTTGTGCTGTATATTTTTTAAGCTATGGACGAAAGAGCGACGGGCTATTCTCATAACTTGACTTGATATAATGAAACGATATAACTACATTCTTGCATTTTTGAAACTATTGCATTTTTGCTTACATGCATTTCCTTACACCTCTATTTTATAAGTCGTTTTGCTGTGAGCACTAAACAACTAGCAATGCACGATAGTATAAATCATCAACACAACATTATCGTACTAAACAAACTTACTCATTTCTCTCATTTAACCTCGTGTGATTTTTGGTGATATTTCCCCAAACTGATGAATATTATCCGTTGGACCCAGTTTGATTGCTAGCTTGCCATCAAGAAAACGTAATGGCGAAGGTTTTAGGAATCCTAGAAAAAAACTTTTGAGCAAATCATATGAGTGCAATGTAACAGGCTCACCGTTATGGACACTTAACAAAATGTGGAAACTATGTAGTTTTTGTTTCTTACTACATTGTATAAGAGAACAGTCAGATAAATTTATAAATATACATTTACGTGTTTAATGTTTTTAATCATGCATTTCAATGTAAGAGAATAATTTTACTTGACTTTAAACGTCGAAAACTAGTGAAGTATGCGCCAAAAAGTCGTTGTTTCTCAATGTCACATCTCATCTAAAGAGAAATGTATGTATTCATTAACTAGTTAACATACAGTATTTTCTTCAATGTAAATGAATCACCGATTATCTATGAATGCATACATCATTCTCAGAGAAAAAACATATACGATGAATACACGGAGCATTTTAATTATTCGTCCTTTATTCTTGGAGTATCTTCTCCTATTCTGGCTTCCAAGATTCTGTTTCATCTTTGTAGTGTTACATTTTGTTTACACTTGTCTTTGACTCGCCTAAAGCAAAGGAAAATGAAAGTGAACGAATGGTCTTCTTGCTGTTTGTCATTGCGAAAGGTAAATCATTATAGATATCCAATACCGATGAGTGGGAAAGGGATCAAAGGGATACTTTTCTGTGCTATACAGATAATCAGAATCGCAAGACCGTAGAATACAGTTAGTATGATTCACAACTTATATATATATATATATAAGAAATTGGTAAAATAAATACCTTTAGAAGCATTAAAGATGCGATATCAATTTTTTTTTTTAAATAAAAATAATAAATCGAAACCGATTTTTTTCTTCTTTTTTTATTATAAACTAGCATTTTTTTTGTTAGTTTAAAGTGATACAGATATTTCGCCAAAAACTTGGCGAAATATCTGTATCACTTTAAACTAACAAAAAAAAAATGCTAGTTTATAATAAAAAAAGAAGAAAAAATCGGTTTTGATTTACTATTGTTCTTTTTTAAAAATAAAAAAAAAATTCATATCGCATCTTTAATGCTTCAAAAGGTATTTATTTTACATATTTCTTATTAAATTTAACAATAGATGCTTCTTAAAAAAAATATGAACCTTAAAACACTTATACAAATCACGTGCGCATTCACGTTCTTATATTTGAAAGTGGGGAAACAACAGCTAACCCCTTTGGCCCGGCTGGAACAACAAAATCCGATAGGAAAAAAATACAAATCCGATGACATCAGGATATATTACACACCGATGATGCCAAGTTTTTGGCGAAATATCTGTATCACTTTAAACTAACAAAAAAAAATGCTAGTTTATAATAAAAAAGGAAACAAAATCGGTTTCGATTTATTATTTTTCTTTAAAAAAAAAAAAATTGATATCGCATCTTTAATGCTTCAAAAGTTATTTATTTTACCAATTTCTTATTAAATTTGACAATAGATGCTCTTATTAATTTCGAATAATATTACATGATCAGAGTTGACCAGTATTTTCTCATGTTTTTTTCAAAAAACAAAAACCAACAAAAGAAAGTTTTTTTTTTATGACAGAATACTCGTCAACTCTGATGATGAAATATTATTCCGAAATTAATTAGATGAAAGTAAAAAAAAAAAATCTTGCATTAATAAAGGCTTCTATTTTCAATTTTATAATGGTAACCCACCAATGCTTTTAAATGAACGACCCATTTTCTTTAACTTCGATCTGCAACCAGAATTTGAATTCATAACTGCCAACGAAATGTACGCAAATACACCCATAACAAGGAAATTTGATAAAAACACAAATAAATTTGTTTATTTTTGCTTTTTTGAAAAACAAATGACACGATACTGGTATGAGATCTTATTCAGAAACTAATAAGATTAAGGTACAAAACAAACAAATTAATCTTGCATTCATACAGGCTTCTATTTCCAATTATATATATATATATATATATATAATAAAAATGGAAATAATGTTATATATCAATACTTACATATATATGCATTTCTTTTATTTATATATGCACTTCATGTTGATGTGCATATGTACGCATGTAAATATAAATCGCATATACATAGATATATAATCATAGTATATAATGCATATATATATACATATATGATAAAAATGGTAATAATAGTTCAACGTAATGGAAAATGATAAACAAACACATATATATGGTTTCATATAAATGTACGTACATCTATGACACTAACATATAATACATATATACATATACATATATATATATATATATATATATATATATATGTGTGTGTGTGTGTGTGTATATGTGTATATATATATAATATTAATATTTTATGTATCCACATAACATTTTATAAGGAGATATGATTTTTTATGTATCAATTCTCAGTATTTACTTCTACAGTAGTCGATGCGTAAGTAGAGCCAGGTAGTAAGCTATGAAATATATTTATGGCAATTAAGCCACACAGTTTCATTTTTGCCGGGTTTTTTTTATATACACGGCTAGCTAGTTAAGAAATAAGATTCTTTGTTGTTGTTGGACTTCCCACGAACAAAGATGTGGTTAGTGTTAATTCCTATATCCTGTTATATTGTTATGTTTTCTATAGATTGGTCTATATCCTGTTTCCTTTGTGTTATGAATATAATGGGTGAATTTATTTTAACACTTGGTTCCTTATATTTCTATTTTAGGTTTTATTTTTCAAATTGTTATGTGTTTGTTTAGTTTAGTTTTTTTTAATTATTTGTTTATTTAATTATTTAATAATGTATTGTTAGCCTAAGGGAAATGTATTACTGTGCAGGCAACTGTTTGTTATCTCACTTCTACAGTTTAATATATTTCGGGGGTCTTTGAAGTTTAGGAATTTATCTTTTTCATTCAGACATAATCTACACGGGTCGTCTAAATTTCTACATGTACTGGCCTGTCGTATTATTTTCCATTCAATTATTGGTGAGCGTCCATTTTCTTTTAGCTCTCAATAGTGGTTTGCTAGTGATGTTTTAATTCGACGTTCTCTGTTTTTAAATGTGCTTTTGTAGTCATAATATCTGATTTAAAAATCTACGGAGGTCATACCTACGTAATACTTCTTGTTACTCGTTTTTTCCTTGGCAAATATTGTGGCTGGGTATAAAATATTTTGGCTAGGCATTTATTTTATAGTGGACAAAGTTTACAATTTATGCAGTTATATATTTTCTCTTCATCGCTAACTTTTTCATTTCTATTCGGGTGGTTACTATTAGTGTTTTGTTTATTTCCATTTGTATTGTTTATATTTTTGTTCTACTTAGTGTTATTTTTGCTATATTTTTCACTTTTTTATGTAATTTGTTATTTTTCCGACTTTCCCCTGTTCTCTTTCAGTATTTTGTTATTGTGTGCGCAAATTAGCATGTCTAGGTTTTCGCAGCAGCTGTAGGATAGTTGTATGTCATTTTTATTAAATATTTGATGCAGGGGATTGTATAGGTGGAAGTGGTTTTCACCAGATTTAGGAATAGTTTTCCCAGTTTAGTTTTTAGCATCTTGTTATAGGACAATGTATAGTAGATCATATTTCTTTTATTGTTAATTTTATTGTAATTTTTAGTGCCCTGTTTTATATTTAATGTCGGTATTATGGTAACCTCTATTTTAGAGCGGTATTGTAAATGTTGCCTTTTTTAAAACACTTTTGTCGCTATAATTATTGATACGCCTACGTTCGATAGAATTCGGAATATGTTTTATGATTGATGAGGGGTGATTAGACTTTGGGTTTACGTATATTGGCGTTATCTTTTAGGTATTGTTCGTAAGTATTTTTATTTAGGTGTAAGTGAGATCTAGAAAGTGAGTTTTTTTCATACATATATATAGTAATATTTATGTGTATATACATGAAATAATTATAATATATTTATATATACATTTGTGTTTATTTAATATATATATATATATATATGTTGATATATATATATATATATATATATATATATATATAATTCATTTAGATACTGTATGTTACATATTTTAGCAATGTACCGCGGTTTCATCCAAAAAGGCAGATTAAGACATCTTTAGTAAATCTCTGTGCCCAGTGGAATCATCGGCAAGCTGACATGATTGTAGTCACGGCCCGATAGGGAATAGCGTCAACAATGACAGAAAACGGTGTATCTCTGAGGGGGTCCTCGAAAAAATCCGGTGTGAGATAGTGCTTATCTAAGACTTAGGAGAGATCGAGGTTAGTTCGTGTATGAAAGGCCTTCATTTAATACCCTAGCAAGTTTTATTTATTTATTTATCTGTTAGCAAGTTTTATTTATTTATTTATTAATCTGTTCTTTTTGTAATGTTATTGTTATACCTTGTCTAAAAAATATGAAAGGGGGGGGATATATTGTTTGCCGTTTGGGTTTGTGAAATTAGGGTGCTTTAGTGTTGTTGTTATGGGAATAAATTCATGTATCGGATTAATTGTTCGATATAGTGCTGAAAAAGATGATGCAATAATGTTTTTATGGACTTAACGTGTGTGTTTATTTTTGTTTATTGAATTGGTGTTTTCGTATGTTCTCTTCTTTTTGTAATGTTATTGTTATACCTAGTCTGAAAAATACGAAAGGGGCAGCTATATAGTTTGCCGTTTGGGTTTGTGAAATGAGGGTGCTTTTTGTTGTCGTTTTTGGGAATAAATTCATGTATCGGATTAATTGTTCGATATAGTGCTGAAAAGGATAGTGCAATAATGTTTTTATGGACTTAATGTGTTTGTTTGTTTTTGTTTATTGAATGTGTGTTTTCGTATTTTCTTGATCTTAATGGGAGGAAAGCGGAGTTTCGTTTATATGTCCCGTTTATAACCAGTAGTGTTAAAAACTAAAATTGGTTATAAACGAAATGATGGATGCTATCTGTTATTTCCGTTTCAGTGGTATAAGTTTAGTCTCTTTATTGATGGTGTGTTAATAATATTAATATTTAGTGTATTTCAGAAAATTTATTAAATTATTTATCTTGTTATTTAATTTTATTCCACTCGTACGCGTATCTCTGTCCATGTGCACCGGCAAATACACTTATATACACATACGAGCATGGAACCACAAGCATGCCTAAACACAACATCTGCACGCATATGCACATGCACGCACGTACACACATCTTCACTCAAATGTACGTTTTTTTTAAATTTTATACTTTTTATTTTTTATTTTTTATTTTTCATTATTTATTTGTTGTGTTGTTGTTATGTTATTAATTGAATCGTTTATTTATTTTATTAATATTATTTTATATTTTATATTTATTAATAACATGCCCATATACATACACACGCGCACCCGCATACATGATTGTACAGACACACGGACGTATACACACGCCTGTACCCTCATCTTCATTTATACAGGAGTGGACGGGTGATTTGAGTATCTATTATATGGATTGTATGAAGCGGAGGGGGGTGGTTCTTAGGGGTCAAAAATTATTTCGTTCTGTGGTGTATCTGTATTCCTGGGAGTTTAAAGGGGTTTCATGTATTTACTGTGATCGGAGGGTCACGTGGAGATGGGGTATCTGGTGATAAATGTATAAGCCACTGTGGATGGGGTTAGTTTTAGTGTGGATGATGTGATTATCTGTGGTGAAAAGGTGGGGTGTGTATTGATGAATGTTTTATCTGTGGTTAGGACTAGGTTGTATCAGTGTAGGCAGGGTTTATGTAGTCGCGCCCGTGGTGTGTTTAACATATATCTTTTTGGGTGGTTATTTTGTACGTAAATAGAACGATAAGAATGTTGTTATGTGTTTAGGGAGGTCTTGGGGAGATTGGTTATTTAGTATGTTTTTAAGAAATACTTTACGATCTTTTTAGAGAGGTATTTGGTTTAAAGAGATACTTGGTAGGTTATTTAATATTGTTATCATTCCATTGGGCTAGCAGGAATTATCTCCTGTGGGGGAATTTTCTGAAGACCTCGGTTTTTATGTACATGCAGTTTATGGAAGGGTTGTTGAGTGCTTGTATAATTCTGAATGTGTAAGTAGTGCACAAAGGGCAGGTCCTCGAGGTGGGGTTGTAGGATGTAGGCTTGTCGGTAATTCTCCATTCTATTTTGTAGGGGGTGTTGGACTTCTGTAGATCCCATACGTGGGTTGCCAGTGTGGTTATGTGGTTTTTTTATGGGGCATTTGTAAGTGTTGTTGTAGGCATAGAGTCTTTGTTTAAAAGAACCTTGGGTCATTCCGATGTATGTATCCTCCCTTTTGGTATCCGCCCCGGATATAACCTTGGCTTCGTAAAAAACGGAGCTGACTGTGCATCCTCCGCCCAAGGGGCAGGTCTCAATAGCAACGTGGGTTGGGTGAATTAGTTGGTGGTTTGAAGGTCAGAATTGATCTCACGGACTGAAAACATGAATAGCTAGTTTTTACTGTATTTCCGTTAAAAAGTTTATGGGGATTATTTGATGGCGGAAAGTGCTTGTCTATTAATTTGAGAAATTGCTTACCTATGCTATATTTGACGCTGAGGAAATAAGTGGGGTGCGAACCAGATAATATTTCTTTGTCTCTTGCGTCTGTGTTGACTGGTGGATTGGTTAGGTATGTAGGATATTTTTTCGTTATTACCGCTCTCAATGAAGGCACTATTGTAATACGGGGCGGCTTGTTGGAAAATCTCAGGTGTGGATGAACGGCTGGAAATTATTTTACTAATATTGGGTATGAGGTTCTTAAATATCAGAGGGGGTGGCAGGATTTGGTGTGGATGTACCGGAGTTGTTCGGTGGGTGTGTGGTATTACCTAGTTCAATTGTTAGCCAGGTCTAGAGACACGTCTAAAAATCTACGCTAGTCAGGTTGGTGTCTATGGTGATGTTAAAACCGATTTCTTTTAGGAATGCGGATAAATGTTTCCTGAATCTGTCGAGTTCTTGCGCGTTGCTGTTGCGGGATAGGCATAGGCCGTCGTCTCGGTAGAGGCCGAACTCTTGGTCAGGGAATTTATTTTGTAAGGAGTGTAGGATGAAAAGCCCAATCAATTGCTGTCATAGACACCATGGGAACATCAAAAGGGTCTTCAGGGTTGGATTTTTTAACCCATGATTAATTGTTTAAGAAAAATAGTGAGCTTCTCGCATGGAGGAGGGTGGTAATATCGAGGTCGCTTATTTCCACGAATGTTTGGCAAATGATAGGGCCTTGTCGAAGAATTTCTTAATAATAGAGGAGTAGAAGTCAGCGATATCAAATTGTGTGAAACGGCATTGTTTGTTTTTTTATCTGGGATGGCCTTTAACCAATCAATGGTTGTTTGTGAATTGGTCCAAAGGCGAAAGTCCGTATGTTTTTTAATATAATCATTAATATTTCTAAGAATACTTTTACTGACTAATCCCATTTCGTTTTTCGCTAGGTTCATGAGTCTGCACGTGGGTCTGTTGTCGAAGTTTGATTTGTGGTATATTAACGTAAGGAAGGCCCCATATATATATATATATATATATATATATATATATATATATATATATATATATATATATATATATATATATATATAAATGTTGAAAAATACCTTTTAGAAATGTTGATAGCCTTACTCCTTTACATATATACTTTTCTCTAGTTAGAACTGCACTAATACTCCCCTACCTTATATATATAACTATTAATTATTTATTACCTAACGACATCGATGTTTCATGCTAACGCAATCTTCAGTGCAGGAAGCTAATTTTCAACGGTCGGCGGGCGCGGACTCCGATCACAAATCGCAACTAGTTTGCAGTCAAGAGGAACTTAGCTAATAATTAAAGAGCAATTTAACTTTGGAAATAGCGAATCGGCGGCTAATTTACACAAGCAGTTAAAGTAATAAACAAACTTGTGTTTTGATTTTTACATGAAGCTATTTGTACTGCTTGTTATTAAACTCACGCAGAGTGCCCGGCCGTTAGTGAAGGGGGCTTATAATAATATGTTTTAAATAAATATTAATTATTTATTACCTACATACATCGATGTTTCATGCTAACGCAATCTTCAGTACACGAAGCTAATTTTTAACGGTCGGCAGGTGCGAACTTCGATCACAAATCGCCATAGATTTGCAGTCAAGAGCGTTAACCCCTATATATATATGTATATATATATATCAAAATGCCATTGGTACTAAAAGTGTATGAGTTAAAGTCAGATATACATACAGTAAACATACAAAAATAAATAAAATACACGTTGTTGGTAGTGAGAAGAAACATGAGAATGAACTGAGAGATAGCTCCTAATGAAAAAGTGGAAATTTCGAAAGTAATCGAAGGAAAAAATCAAAGACACATTTGTTGTCCCTTGAAGCGATGCGACAGCAACGGCGGCACTTCTCTCGCTCGCGCTTTTGTTATCGCTTCCTTGAAACTAAGCAAAATTTCACAGACACACGCAGACGTTCCTCTATTTATCAGTCATCAGGAACTTTACCAAAAAGTTCTTGCGAACGAGTAAAGAAATAAATTAAAAATAAGTGAATTCAGATTGAGGCAATGTGTCACATGTTGAAGTGTCTAGTGAAACCTAATAACCCAGTTTCTAACTACGTCTACATTTTGTCCAAATTTCTATCGGAAAATGCATTTTCATACATAAAATTTGAAAGATAATCTTAATTCAACCAATATTGAATAATAAATGATATATTATCTTTTAAATTTTGTAGATGAGGGTTTGTTATTTGAATTATTCGCACTATAATTTTCATCCTGATTGAACATAGTAGTTCGAAAATCTTAATAATAATTACAAAGTTTCGGCCTATATAACCTCTGGAGAAATAAAATATAACTTCGATCGAAACGTTATGAAAAACCAGTCGTGTAGTAACGTGATTAACTTCTTCAAATCTAGTTATAAATGTTCGGTACATAATTAATCAAAACGATCTAGCAGTAATAGATCTACCTTAAATGCTGAATCGGGTTTGTCTTTAATTAACTAGTTATAACTCCGTCACATTAAACACGTATATGTTTAAAATAAAACCCCATTCTGACATTTTCTATTTGATACAGTGATGTGTAAACTATACTGCATTTCATTTTTGCACATGCGCATAAGAAACAAAGGAATGTGCTCGTTGAGAAACACTTCGTGTATTTGTTAACATGTCTTCAATTCTGTTGTAACCATGAACTGCAACGATGGCGATTTAATTTCTATCACGTACAATAAGTTAATTATAAGATGTTAACAAAAAGGCGTAGGTGCCTTCTAGCCATCTAGAAAGCTCTCACGTCTGGCAATATCAAATAGTGTATAAGGCCACAATTTAGCCACGCATGGAGTATTGTTACAACATCTAGGCTTGTCCACCAACCACTAGCTTCTAAGTTTTCGGATAGGGTCCCAAAATTATTTCTAATCTCATATGCCCCGTACTGTCTGCCAAGATCCACCCGGTGTCGCATCTCCGCAGTGTTACGTCCATGTGTTTGTTTATCAAGTATTTTTGTAGAATGCTCTCCAGCGAACACAGTTTTCTTGTAGCCATCAAAGGAAAGTACACTTAATCAATCCAAGTTGCTGCATGGTTCTAAACGTTTGGTTGGAGGTCTCTAGTTCTCGTTCGATTACCAAAGTTAGGCGACGTTGAGCCAGGTCAGTATAATAAAATGTATGACAATTTGAGATTACCAGAGAGCATTGTTTCCGGTCGTCCTGGACTCCCCCTTGTAACTGAACTCAAGCTGTGCCGATTAAAGAGCTGTATTTGGTCATTGTGCAACCCTTGCTTTAAAAATGGCTTCTTCCCACAGACACCCTCACAAGGATACCGTTGTCGCCCAAGACTGAACAAAAGCCTACTGGAACAGCGCTTTTACTCATACATATACATGTTGAATACTTTAGAGCTTTCTGGCGTCCCTAATGTACGAACATGCATACATTTAATTGTCAGTGAACACACATCTTGCTGACCACCTTCCCACCCCGGTTGTCTGTTATATGTCTGACCCCTATCGAAGTAGCCTATAATGCTTGGGTGACAATATGCCGTTTCGGGGCGAATGAACATTTTAAAAAATAGTATAAGAATGGTGTTAAAAAGGAAACTAGAACACATTTAAGTTTTGTGATTCGTTCAGATACCCCCGATATTGAACATGTATTTAGAAAGGAGAATAAATGATCCGTCAATTGCATTACATTACTGGTCAACATGTAACGATGATAGGGGGATATACCAACGATTCCAGAATAGATGAAAGGTGCATTCTAAATGATACGAGTGGTATTAAACAGAAATAAACCTCAGTATATATTAATCACGAGCAAGTCGTTAAACGGGTTTCATTTTCGTCGAGGAGATAAACCGGAATTAGGATGAAAAGATAGACAATCGGAGAATAATAATCTACAAGTTGATTAGAACAACAGTGGTTGATGAAATACTACCTATTTTCTGAAAAGTTATGATGAAAAAAAATTCAATAATGATAAATGCATAAAATTATGTTTTATGTATAGAAACGAATGAACGAATTATTGAATTTTCCAAAACTCATTTAATATTTCCCATTTAAATTTTGACTATCAATAAAAATATGAAACTAATAATGGATAAAAATTACATGGCATCATTAAGCTAAGCAACCTTCTTTATTTGAGAATGATTTAACAATTGCCACGGATGTTACATTTTCATGAGTCTATTTCGACGTAGACCCCTTTCTTATGCTCCTAATTTTTGTTTAGCGGAAACGTTCATGGTTATTTACCGTTTAATGTTTTTCATATGTTTTCGAATACACACCGATACATATAACAAGCTATTAAATAGAGTTCTTGGAGGCACATTAGCTGGTAATGGAATAAGAATAATAGCGTAAGTAAAAGCAGAAGTGAATCCTTCTTTTAAAATAATATGAGAAAAATGGCGCACGACTTTTAGCGGTTGAGATAGAGATATATAACACACTATTACAATTATTACAATTACCTAGACTTTATTTGAATTATTTCAAAATATAAATTATGGTAACGGATATTGTATGTTTCTTCATAATTCCAAAGCAATCATTATGAAATAATTGCATGCCGGCAGTAACTTAGGATTGTTATTCCTGTTAAGAATCTCGTTATTTTACTAATCTTATGAGTTTAAATTCTGCTAATCATGCTCTCATACAATCTACTATGTACAAAAACGTTCCGAGTACTTTAAGTATACTTGTGTCTCTCTAGAAAAAGCAATTGAACACAAAATACGGAGATCAAAACTATTTTGAGAGTAACATTTTATTAGGAAACATATGTAAGTGAAATGCAATGCCCTTCGTTAAGTCTTGACAGACTCCTGAATCGACACTGCTTGATTCCAATGGCAAACAATTCAAGACGACTGGAAACAATGCCGAGAGCACATACATCACCTGGTATTTCCAAATGGTCACCCATTTAGTACTAGCCAGGCTCGACGTTGCTTAACTTCAGTAATCTAACGGGAACCGGTGTGTCAACGTGATTGTGCCGTATATATATATGTCAGTATTAATGTATTAAAATGGTGTTTATTATAATATATAAAGGTGTCTTCAATAATACAGAACGTACATACACAGCATGGAATACGTTTTACTTTATTTAATTTCATTTAAACATGGAAATTGTATGAATTAAACCTGTGGTGAGAACACTCTCCATGATTTTGAGAAAGAGTACACATCTTTGGTATTCGTGCTCTTGCAATGTAACACGAATGCAACCATTTGATTACACATTCTACTTGATGGGAATATGTAATATATGCTCATGTGTAATATATACGTATGTGATATAAGACAACGCATATATTTATATAACTCGTCTGGATAACTTCCGGAAATTTCGATTCAGTTCTTGGTTTCGTTCTGCTAAACAGTTTCGCCTTATTTGGTACTGCTGCACTGTCTATGTGCATATATGTATATTTTCTTAGTCTGTAGATAGCATTTGACACGAATGTTGGCATATTTTAAAATTGTAGCAAGTCATTTTTTCAACTGACGGCTTATATGCGATGAGTGTTGCACCTTCTTTCCAACATGAAATAAAGTATTTTCTTGACACTTGAATACCGCCTATCAATTAAGACATGGTTGATCTTTCAATATAATACCTGACATCATTATCTCACGCATTCCCTTTGCGAAAAACTCACACAGTGATCAATATTAATGAATTATGAAGTAAACACAGTAGTAAATAGGTACTGAAAAAGGTGGCAAAATCGTGTTAACGATTCAAAAAAGATGAAACGCTTCATATCAAATCACCTGACAACAATACAATAGTGTGCTATTCTTTGTAAGATAGCAATCATCTCTATTGTAGCCTGACTGGAAATACATTCGGACATTTGAAGAACAAAGGATTCCATTGACCGACTTATCAGAACTAGTAAACATGCTAACCGCTCGGTGATTGGTAAACTAAACACAATAATCAATTATAATTTTTCAATATAAACAACTCACTTTTGTAGATCTTCAGAGGGAAAGAATATGATAGAGAGAACGAAATCTGAAAGCAACTCCTAAATGATTCTCCTAATTTGGATTTTCTCTAAGTGACGAAAACA
Source organism: Sepiola atlantica (assembly GCA_963556195.1). Classification (NCBI taxonomy): domain Eukaryota; kingdom Metazoa; phylum Mollusca; class Cephalopoda; order Sepiida; family Sepiolidae; genus Sepiola; species Sepiola atlantica. The sequence goes on from OY744529.1 coordinate 116,082,071, forward strand.
TAATGTAAATGCACAATTGCATCAACTAGGATTGATCATCGGTCAAAATCATCAACCAACCCCGATGTTTCAATACATATTTGTCGTTGTTTTAAAACAAGTGTTTTTTTTAGGACATTGATGATTGTAATTAACGCTTACCTCAGTCTACAAGTAAGTTGCGTCAATACCAAATATATTTTTGATTTTTAAAACACATTTGGATGCATAATATATATATATATATATATATATATATATATATATATATATATATATATAAAGAGAGAGAGAGAGAGAGAGAGATAGAAGAAAAAAGAGTGATAAACATGCGACGATTGTCCAAATTTGTTTCAAATTTCAATTGTTCAATGCAAGGTGTATTCAGTAATAAACTAGTGTTTATTATTCTTTCTTTAAGCCAAGGCTTTTCAAAGATTGAGATCTTATCATCAGAGGAGAAATACAGATAGATAAGTTGACTTTCGAAAAAGCCAAACTTCAAATATTTGAAAAATATTATTAAAAAAATGTAGTGAAAGAAAATATATATATAAATATTAATTATTTATTCCCTACATACATCGATGATTTATGCTTACGCAATCTTTAGTGCAGGAAGTCAATTTCCGACGGTCGACACTGATTCGCAGGCAAGAGCGTTTCCCGTTGGCCACCACAAATTAGCTTAGAATTAAGGACGAACTTTAGTTGGTGAATACCAGGTCGGCGGGTTGTTTACAACGAGCAGCGAATAGTGATCTACAACAACAAACTGTGTTGGAACTCACAATGACGCTGGTAGTACTGCTTGTTATCAAACTCACTCAGGCGTTAATAAAGATGACTTTTAATGATATTTATAAATAAATATCAATTATTTATCACATACAGACATCGACGTTTCATGTTTACGCAATCTTCAGTGCAGGAAGTTAATTTCGGACGATATATATATATATATATATATATATATATATATATATATATATATATATATATATATATATATATATATATTCATGAGGCCAGGATCTGTGGCGAGAAGTAGTAACACAGCCGTCATCGTGGCGTAAATACAATGCTCTTTTCAAAAGTCGAACTCTCCACGACAGCTGAATTTCAGTAGGATTAATGATTCCTCTCTCGCAGATTTATCGAGTTGTTGACGGCGGCATGAGGGCAAAGCCGTCGGAATTTGAGTTAAGAAATATAATTCGTGTTCCGGGGTTCGAGCCCCGCGACCGGTGTATATACGTGTACTCTACACTGACGATATCCGTAACGTAAGGATGAAACGTATACGTATGTAGATAAAAACACATAGTTATAATGAATTATATATATATATATATATATATATATATATATATATATATATATATATATATATATATATATATATATATATATATATATATATATATACTGGATAGATGCTCTATCCAGTAAATTGAGCTTCAGTTTTTATCCGGATGTTTCACTAATTATAAAGTATTAGTTGACGCTTATATCTTTTGTTGGATTGCTTCATATATATATATATATATACAATTTATTAGTACACACTTTTATAACCATTTATATTATTATTCATTTATATGGATGTATTTCATAAACAATATACATATATTTACATGTTTTTTTCATAACTCGGTTACGGAAACATATCAAATTGAAGTATATCTTTGACCAGTTTTATATGATCATTACTACTTCTTTTTAAAGTGATGTATCTATCACTGTTTGATTCTACTAATTTCACTATTTGGCGAACTTAAGAGTATTTAGATTTCTTTCCGCTGTCTCATATTTATAACACAACATAACTAGGCATGAGTCATACAATAAAATACATCAACGACTATATTTGAATATTTTTAATGTGAGTTGTGTCATTGGTCCTTACTGACTTGTAATCTCTCTTAACTATGCTATTTTATTTGTAATTCTGCTTTTATAATAAGGTTTTATCATGAGAATGTCAGCTTCTACCCAGTTAGAACTGAATCATGTCTGCAAATGTGTAGATACAGTGTTCTAATAAATGATCATATATACTAAATAAATATACCTTGTTAGTGAAGAGTTGTTATACATATAGATAGTAGCTAGAGTTTAGTCGATATTACATGTGTCAATAGTTGAATATATTCTTCAAATAGGCATATATCTATAATTCTCATGTGTGTCTGTGATTGTTCATTTCTAATCTCGTTATTTTTGTCATTGTTTAGTCAAGGAGCCATATACATTTTGTCTGGTGCGAAAATGTATTGCAAATGACGGAAAGATAATTACACAATTTCAAGATTAATCATACATTTACATTATTTAATACATTTCATATAAGTATTTGATAATTACTTTCAAATGCCTAATTTTCTACGACATTTTTCTGGAATTGCGCCAGTTAATATAATTAGGCAATTTGTAGAAACATAACAACAGTAAATTTATAGATGAATATTTAATCGATTTTTAACAAGTCTTAATATGTTAATGATGCTATTATCAATGTACTTCATAAACTATCAGATATACCAATTGAAACGATTAATACATATATATATATATATATATATATATATATATATATATATATACATATATATATAAATATATATATGTACAAAACTAATGTTATATTTCTGAATGTTTTGGATGATGATTGATAATTTGTATAATTTTGGTTATTCAGACTACATATCTCATCTTGATACTTATCATCACAACGTTTCGGCCGCTGTAACCTCCAACCTTCTTCAGGTGAATCTCTTCGAACATATATATACATACATATATATACACATATATACATACATATACATATATATTAATATATATACAGGGTGGGCCAAAATAAGGGTCCTATCTTTAAATTTGAATAACTTGAATTTGAATATCTTCCACAAAATAAAAGTTAAACTCACCAAACTTTATGTGTGTGTAGACTGACCCTTCCGAGATTTTTTGAAATAAACAAAACAAATTTTAGCCAAAAAACACTTCTTAAAACTTACAAAAACTAAAGTATTGTTTTTTACACTGTTTTGAGTTTTTTAAGCAAAAATAATGTTTTCTAAATGAGGGTACGTTCCTTAGGGCTAATACGGCTCATGCTTGCTTCGGAAGCGGTCCTTTACTTATTCTAAAAAAAAAAATTTAAAAAATCAATAAATAAAAAAGTTATGAATTTTAAAAAATGGGACCCTTATTTTTGCCCACCCTGTATATACATATATATACATATATGTATATTCATATACATATATATATATACATATATATATGCATATATATATACATATATATACTTATATATACATATATACATATATATATACATATATATATACATATATATATACGTATATATACGTATATATACTTATATATACATATATACATACATATATATATATATATATACATATATATATACGTATATATATACGTATATATATACATATATATATACGTATATATATACATATATATATACATATATATATATACATATATCGATATATATATACACATATACATATATATATATATATATATATATATATATATATATATATATATATCTTTACTTTTGAGTATGTTATCACTATAACGACCCGTAATTTACAATATAAAGGAGCGTTTATAATATTGAAGTGTTACATAGGAGCGTGATTACGTTCTAAGATTGTGCAAGATTCAAAAGTAATATTGCTTAACTATTTAGAATTTGATTACGTTTTGAGCACGTTCAAAATTCAAACGTACAATTTAGTAACGTTTATTCTATGAAAGACACTTTAAAATGTTGTGACTAGTTCCGTAATTCACATCATTGATTGTGTGAGGGTTAGTTTTATGTAGAGAGCTTTTTGAATGTTTTATCTTTTGGTGTTGGTATCGTGGTGTATTATTTTAGTATTGTTGACTAGTATGTGTCTATATTGAGAAGGGGACAGTAATATATACATACATATATATATATATATATATATATATATATATATATATATATATATGTATATATATATATATATATATATATATATATATATATATATATATATATATATATGCCACAGTGTATAATACTTTATGTGATATCTCACCCAAACTCCTATATCATTTATCATTGTAGCTTCATACGACCTCCCCATTCTTCACATTGCAACACAGAAGCCTTTTCTTGCATGGCTTTCATCAAAGATATACTATTGTCGCCGGGTTTACGCTTTTATTTCTTTTCTGCGTCATCATTAATGTTCTCCCATCAATCGTCGCCAACTTCAAACGGAGATACGTCTGAATTCAACATTATCCCAATGAACTTGAACAACAAGAACAACAGACCCACAGTGGAAAGAACAGAAAATCAAAGAGAAGAAAAATCGACATGGCAACAAAACAAATGTAGAAAATATCTCTTTCGAGGAGGACGGTACTGGAACGAAATAGATCAAGTAATAAGATTTCAATAAGAAAAGTAATAAAAACACAAGTATAGGGATATGGGTTCACTTCCGGCATGCTTGTAACTCTAGCTTTGTTCTTTTGTTTTCACATTCCATGAGCGATGTTTCCGACAAAGGGGGATAATTGCTGTGTTCTCGGTCGGAATCTATCTATCTAACACTTATCGTTGACTAGTGTTTGACTTTAAAGTATTATTTGTTATAACTCCTTACATCAAGTGGCTTCATGCTTTGTCTAGAGCGATTTCCATAAAAATGAGTAAGTATGTCCACTCATAAATGGTCATTTAGCGATTGAACTGTTATTTCTTACGGACGCACGCTGACAGTCTGACAGAAAGACACATTTCCTAGTTACTTGTGAAGAGGTAACACACCCGATTTTAAACTAAACAAATAAAGAAATAACAAAAAATCGAAATAAAGCGTACGAGCGTATATGATATCACAAGGATCGGGCTGGCATCATAGCCACAGTTCAATACACTAGATGAAACAACTAATCAGATATTCTAATGTCTATTAACAAATAAAAAAAAAACTCGCTGTTATCGTGATTAATACATATACAATTTTTACTTGTATGTCCCAGGATTATTTTCGTTTGAAAATCTGTAGGTTGAAACGGGTATATTTGCTTTTAACCATACTGTTTTTTTTTTTACTTTCCAAATTAAATGACTAAAATTTGCATGGCTCCGCTACACATCCTGTACGTATGAGATCACTCTATTCATAGATTTATATGAAAGCGGTTTGAATAATATACTGAATCAGCAATATGACTCGTCTTTACTTTTTCAAAAGAAAGGCTGATGTAGCCGAAGTTTATAAAAAAAGGAGAGCGTTCAGCGCCAATGAAACGTGGTTTGCCGAAAACGCTTTTTGCTCAGTGCAATTGACAAGGAGTAAAACTAGTTGACCTTAACTTGTGAGTCTAATAACTGAGCGGGTGGCTACTGGATACCGTCGACAACGATAGCAACGTTTATGACTAATCGAAAGAAGACGGATCTATTGTGTTTAACTAATAAGCGTTTTTAACAATTTAGAAAGTGGATTTCTAAAGTTTTTTTTAATTATTATGTTATTTTCTTTGTAGTAAACTATTACTTGAAACAAATGTGTTGATAACACATTTTCGACATGCGGGATAATTGAGCACACACACACACACACACGCACATACACCCCCCACACACAAACCCACATATCCAAGACAAAAATGTTTAATCCTAAGAAAATAACCTCCAGTTTTTAGTAAAATGGTCAATAAATGGATAGTTAGATACAATACTACCAAGGCAAAATATCTCCTCTTTCACAATTAAAAGAATCCTTTCTTACCACAATTGTCATGATATATATATATATATATATATATATATATATATATATATATATATATATATATATATATATATATATATATAATCTTTCGGGAGAGTCCACTGTACACACTCCTCGGTTTAACATTTACAGGCAACCTTAATTAGAATAAGTACATAAAGTATCCTACCAAGACTGCTGCAAAGAATGTAAGCTCCCTTTACTGGGCTAGAACACTCATCACATTTATATCTATAAAGTCACCATTTGCCTATGCATCGAGTATTGCTACCACATCTGGGCTGGTGACTTATTTTTTTTGGGGGGGACATAGTCAAAAAGAGTGTCTTATTTTCTGGGTCCCACCTTGTCTACCCATTTGCAGCTTATGTCCTATAACCACAGTGCTGTACCCTTGTGCTTGTTTCACAAGGACACCAAAGTAATGTTCTCCAAAGAACTTTCTGTAAATACTCCCTACCACTTCACTCTATAGGTATCTAAACTTAAAATGCTTTTTCATCGTGTATTTAAATTAGCTCCCTTCTTCACGTTTGTCCGACAGTGCCAACCTGCAAAAATTTAAATGTAATGTCAACAAACATCTTGCTGTACAACCCCCCGCTTAGGATGCCCTTATAAATCTGTACCTCTAATCACATTAGTATGTTACGTTTTAGTGGCAATATGCTTTTTGGAGGGATAGTTATAATTCAGGAAATTGTTATGAAATTATGTCCCATTCTCTCAAAATAATCTTCAATGACTATGTATACAATTATTAGATAGAAAATAGTTGCACAAGCATTTAATCTTCCAGTACAAAAATAATTGCCTTTACATTTTACATCCCGAAATATTTTTTATTCGATCATAAAAAAATTATTCCGAATTATTTTTACATTTTAAAATGTCACGTAACAATTCATTATTTTTAACTAGGGACAAATGCTCAAACTGTTTAATTATTTATGAAGAGAAGGAAATGCTTAATAACGAATTTTGTAATTACATTTTCAATGGTTCGTTATAGTTCGTAACGCTATTGCATTTTATATGCAATGGCGTAATTATCTAGAAACTTTTATAATCAAATGAATAATTCGTAACACAGGGCGAGGCTAGAAACAGGCACGTATACATTACGTGGTAACATGAATTGTTTTTTCAAAATAATATTGCTAAAATGACTCATCTGTAAATGTATCAAATCCTTCAGGCGTGTGGATTCTGTTCTCTTGACTCGTCTTTGATCCGATTTCTAGAAGTCGATGTTCATTCTCTTATAGTGATATAAATATATGTATGAGAAAACATTCATGTATTTCAGTTGCTCCTCTATAATCAGAGACTATTCTATTTCATGCATTTTTGTTTCTTCGTAAATAAGTCAGCCATTTTAAAGTTTTTGTTCGAGAAATAAAAGGAAATACATTTTAAACTTTAAAATGTGTAAATGTATTTGGAAGCATGTACACTGTCCAACATTCATCAATTCAATTTGCTTTCAAATTCGTATCATATCTTTAGGTAGTAAACTAATGTTTTGGGAGCTATTTACACCCATTGATTTTGTAAATGAGGATTAGAACAATATCTAGCCAAAACTTAGTGTTAATTATAATTATAGTTATGAGTTAACTTAAGCATTCAATAGCTGAATGATACCCTAATAGATGTAAATCTAGAAATCAGATTTAAGAACAACATTAAAAAAATCAAAGTAATACGACTTCCTGGCAACGCTCACTATTTATATAATTAAGAAAAAAATAATGAAATACATTTATTTTTCTCCCAACGACAAAAAGTGATGTCATCGTCAAATCGACTGACGTCCACTTCATGTGTATTCCATTTAACGTTATACTTTGTGTTTAGACGTTCAGGTCAGCCATCTCATGGTTCATTCGTACGAAAAGATTAATTTCCCAAAGTGTATGTCATTTGAACCTGCACCCTTTATAAAATTCATACTAGCTGAATTACTCTCATCCCACAAAATGGCCTCCATGATGTAACATAAACAGCATTATAATCGTCATGCAATGATACGGAACGGAACAAGAACTGAAAGGTACATACATGTTTACATAATAACATAAATAATAGTATAATATTTAAAAAATGACAACAGAAAACAAAACAAGACACTATTAACAACAGACAAAAATATAATCACAAACAAAAAAATATAATTATGAAAAGTGTAATAAAAAAGTTGGCTTTAAAATAAATGGATAAAGCGGACAGCAGTAAATTCGGTCTGACTGCTCATCTAAAACCGAAGTAATAAATGAAAAAATGATGGGCAGAACTAAACAGGAATAGACGAATTTGAATATAGGCTTCGAACGTGGAACTAATGTTTATGACGTAATAAACAAAAAACTTCATATAATCGATATATATATATATATATATATATATATATATATATATATATAAAAATGTATATATATGTACTTTGACTTTAATTTTCATTGTAAGCTCATTCTTGTTGAGCGCTTCAATTCTTCCAGGTTTGTGTTGTAATGTATGCTTCCCACTTCAGACAACTTTTATTTAAATACCAAAGTTTTATAGGAAGCATCGGCTAATTTGTGAGAATTATTAGATTGAGAACACTCTGATATATATGATATATAAATAAGAAGAAAATGAATGTGTGATTTTTTTGTAAAAGGCGCTGCAGAAAACATATTGGAATTAATTTGTAAAAAATTTGTAAAAAATTTTAAAATAACACTCTGATACGATCCTCCGCACAATCATTGTCACTCTTGAATGTTTATGATTGTAATTACACTTGTTATGAATTTATATATAATGACCACAAAAGCACATTTAAAAAGAGAGAAGGTCGAACTAAAACAGCACAAGCAAACCACTATTTGGAGCTAAAAGAAACTGGACGCTCACCAGTAATTGAATGGAAAATAATACGACTAGCCAGTACATGTAGAAATTTAGACGACCCGTGTAGATTATGTCTAAATGAAAAATTTGAAATCCTAAACTTTAAAGACCCCCACACTCGACTAAACTGTAGAAGTGAGATAGCATACATTTACCTGCACAGAATAAAAGTAAC
>OY744529.1:116093453-116165953 GCA_963556195.1 Sepiola atlantica
TTTATATATATATATATATATATATATATATATATATATACGTTTTCAAGTCGACATTTAAGTCGATCGAATTCTTAATATGAAAGCTACATAGCAATGTATCTGACAAACGGACATTTTATTTATTGAGTATCAATTCACGTACGACATTTTAAGTATGTGTTATTTACTAAAAAAAACATCCAATTGATTTGATCAGTTAAATATTCTATGGTTCGGATATTTTGTTTGAATAGATTCATCTATTTTAATTGATTCATGTTCATTTTAATATGTGTAAATTATATAGAAAATCACTTAAATAATAATTAACCCACTCGAATAAACACAGCCTTTGTGGTTGGCCATGTCTTCACGCACTTCTGTGTGCGTGTGTGCGTGTTTTCAGACGTTAACACTAAACAAACTGAATTTATAAGGGAACCACTGTCTCTTTTTTATTCCGTCGCTTATTTTAAATGTCATAGAGAGGGAGAGACAGAGAGGGGGAGAGAGAGAGACAGACAGACAGACAGACAGACAGACAGACAGACAGACAGACAGAATAGAACATAAAATAAAATGATGTCATCATTTGCTGGGTCGGTCTTTTATAAAAGATAGCATTTCGATTTGTCTATAATTTTACTCATTATGTTTCGGAATATTTTAAATAAGGGTTGCTAATTTTTAGAATTTCGTATATTCGGACTACTCTTCAGATCTTGGGATTTTTTATCACAACGTTTCGGCCGATGTATCATCCGACCTTCTTCAGGGTACCTTGTCAAACTCGGCAATGTTTCTGTCGAACTCGGGAATCTCAGCAAGGACCCGTGACGCCATGAATATAGTACTAAATAACATCTAGTTCTAAGTGACAGTCATCTGAAGATAAACAGGTCACAATCCTCAGTGCGAGCAATACGAAGAATTGCGAATTTCAGAAGACTTATTCCTAGTCAGATTGAACGAGAGAATGCTACCTCCGTGGATTTACAAAAGGTTCATTTCGAAATGTCGTCTAGATTCCCGAGTTCAACAGAAAGCTCCCCAAATCGACAAGGTACACCCGAAGAAGGTGGGAGGTTACATCGGCCGAGACGTTGTGATAAAAACATCCAAGATGAGAAAAGGAGTCCGAATATACGAAATTTTACAATTTTACACATGTTAAATAAAAAAGTAAATACCATAAAATGTGTGTGTGTGCGTTTATTTATAAGTTCCTTATATATATATATATATATATATATATATATATATATATATATATGTGTGTGTGTGTGTGTGTGTGTGTGTGTGTATACACGTATTTATACACAAGAACCTTATATATATATATATATATATATATATATATATATATATATATATATATATATATATATATATATATATATATATATATGAATACACCTATTAATACACCAGAAACATTCGGAATCAATCCAAACCTATACTCACCTACACACGCACCTGCCGAACATATGCATGTGCGAGTTTTTAACGATTATACTTCAATCATCATTTTTGTTATCATTTTTGTTTCAGACATTTTCAATTTAAATATTTATACATATTACTTTGGGATTCATGAAATACATCATTTTTCATCTCACAGTGTTGTTCCCTACAGAGGTGTTGATGGGAAATCATATATAACGTGGGGGAAAGGCATACTACGTTACGTCTGCTACAGTAAGCGATGGTAAATGGCGAGATTGAACAACATATTATATCAACAGCTACCAACTCGCCTTTATCTCCGTTGTCATCATAGACATTGGACTCAATTTATTTCATGTAAAATCTTAGGAGTATCAAGGAAATTAGCTTGAGACATAAAAATGTTATAATATTTCTGAATATATATATATACATATATATATATATATATATATATATATATATATATATATATATATATATATATATACATGTATCTATATATACACATATATTTTTATATATGTATATATACACACACACATATATATATATTGAAGAGTTCGAATGCAAAACGCGATAAACGCCATTTTCAAAATTACGAAACTGTCCCTACAAAAAGTGTTGCATTTCAACAGTCGACGAAACACTAACATTATTTTTTACATAATATGATACCGTAATAATTTCTTTTGTATTTAAATTAAAATCAGCTTTCATTTGAAGTCTAGATTGAATATATTCGTGTTTTTATTGTTTACGGTCTCAATGTAAACGAATTGGATTTATCGCGTTTTGCGTTCGAACTCTTTATATATATATATACATATATATATATATATATATAATTCTAAGCTAATGTGTGGTGGCCAACGGGAAAACGCTCTTTACTGCGAATCAGTGGCGATTTGTGATCGGAGTTCGCGTCCGCCGACCGTCGGAAATATATAAGTATAACATATTTAGATGAAATGTATATCATATGTATAAAATTATTCGGTAAAGACACTGAAGTTGTTTCGAATTTCTACGTAAGCCTGTATGTGCCGAATATCGCCCCCACCTCTAAGTGACCCATGGGGACAGATACGCCAACTTAAAACTTCAAATACATATAGTCGATTTTCTTATGAATTTTATTTAACAAATCGACTAAATAAATGTCTAAATTATTCAGTTCGGGAAATATCAGACTAAAAATGTTGAGTGTGCAGTTACAATTTTAGCCCACAATTTTTATTAAATTGAATCGAATTCAAATAATGTATTGTTTTAAGATATACTAACATGTAAGTGAAACTTTTTTTTAGATATTTAGTACGTAACACTTCCTAGTTTGTCTTTTTGCATTTCTCTCTCTGTCTCTCTCTCTTTCTCTCTCTCTCTCTCCTTTTCACTCTCTATATATCTAGATCTATGGATATATTCTATATATTGTGTGAAATAAAAGAAGGCGTCTTATTCTGTAAGGATATGTTTATTGCAATACAGACTAGAGAGCTTTCCTTAAATGTAAAACATAATGGAAGTTGTTTTGATTAGGGTTAGGGTTAACTTTTTATATAATATACGTTCAGCACATTCTGCACATAAAAATAAAAGCCGTTTATGAGCGTTATTTTATAAGACGTGTTCGAATTGCTCAGTTGTGACAGCCAGGCTAAAACATCGAGTGAACGGTTTCGATTCTACCCCTACGATTTTTAATTAAATGCAAATGCTGTATTTCTCCATTTTTAATAAAATATATAAAAACAAATATTTAGTAATGCTTTTCCCATGTCTCCATGCTTATGTATCATATTCTCTCAGTATGTCTTTTTGTTGCTTCTATCGCTCTCTCGTTCTCTCTCTCTCTCTATCTATATCTATATATATATATATATATATATATATATAGATTCAATGTCTTCAATATCTTAAACACAAACACGCACGAAATATGGCCGACTAAAATAAAAATATTTCGCCCAGAAGTTGAACATAAATATTTTTTTTTACATTCTATACATACAGACTTTTTCCAAGTAATATACTTTTGTATATAACTTTCTTACTCTCTTAACCTATCCTGAGGAAGTATTTTCTTCATGAAGACGAAACGTTGACTTTACTGATAATTTAGTTTCTCCTTCTTTCATTCACATTACGTTTGGAATACTATTTCCATTTATGCCGTATATATATATATATATATATATATATATATATATATATATATATACATATATATATATACATATATATATATATACATATATATATATATATACATATATATATATATACATATATATATATATACATATATATATATATATATACATATATATATATATATATATATATAATGGAATTGAGGATAAGCGAATCAACAAACTAACACATTATTAACTCAAACACATATAAAAACTAGCGACTGAAATATCTTGGAAGAGCTTTTATATGTGGTTGAGTGTACATTTTTGTTGGTTTGTTGGTTCGCTTATCCTCAATTCCATTTTTATTTTGCATTTTGTCTTATACTTTGTTTCTATTTTTCCTCATATATATATTTAGTTTTTGTTTCATTTTACTTCAGTCCAAATAAATACCCCTAATCCTAACCTAACTGTAACCCGTTACCTTGACCCTAACCCTAAGCCCTAAACCCTTACCTTAACACGAAAAACTAAACACTACCACTAAACCCCTAAACCCTACACCTTAACCTTTGCACTAACCCTAAACACTAAACATTAAAAACTAACCTTACCCCTAAACCCTACCCATGAGCCCTTAACCTTTACCTTAACCCTTACCCCCAATATGGTTTAACTTGTTGAATTGGCTGCTACTTGTCCGTTACATTTACTTGCTGGCAATATTTATTGTATTCCGGCGTAGATTCTTTTCAAAACTTTGTTATAAGACATCAACCCAATCAACCCACGGCTGAAAACGATATATAATACTCCAGCTGCGTTTACAATTGTTCATTTTCTGTCACCCGATGCTCTCGACAGACAATGACCATATTGCGCCAGTTGTGCCAAAAATAACAAATAAACATCGTAGTATATTTTTAAACCAAATATTTGCCAAGAGTATTGATAGATACAATCATTCAAGTATGTTGAATTAATAAGGGTTGTCTAAAGAAGATAAGTGTTTTTTTCGAGAAATATGGATTTGGTTGGTAGCCAAGAACTGCTTCGGAATTTATCCTGATGGTGACATTTTGGAGCTGTCATAAACGGCTGATAGAAATTCCCTTAAATGAACACCAACGTACATGTCCTGTATATATTTTAATACCAACAAAGACATTACATATATATTAGAGTATGGTTCAATAAACACATATTTGGGGGTGAGAGAGACATACAGTAATATATAAGAGAGCGATGTGTGAATGGTTCAGTCAATATCAAAATACCACTAATCACAAAAATGCAAATATATTTTTTTTAAATAACTTAAGCTCAGTAGCAAGGTGCATTTTATATACCAAACAATAACTTATTGAAAAGATCGTTGACCAACTCACATTTAATATTATGATGAATAAATAGATAGTCTATAAATATGCACAACACAAATATAATACATAAATTGTATTCAATAGAATATTAAGTTATAGATTCTCAGGTTGGACAACTTAGGTAGGGCGATAGGCCGGTTAGATATCTTAGGAAGATTGGACTTCGCGTAAACATTTTGTTGTGACCTAATTGTCCGTTATCTTACAGTAGTTTTCCTTTAACTAATTTTATTAGTACAACATATGCTGACTCACCGGTTATCGTTCGATCACCGCATGTAAGCTACATTGAGTATCTGTAGCTGACAATTTGGAGATCCGAGACGCGTTCTATGACCTGGAGTCGGATAAACACGCTGCATGATGCCACCCCTACGATGTTTTCAAGCTGGGTAATAGGTCAATAGGACTTATCGTTGTGTTATTACAGTTAAATGATTCAAATGCATGTTGCGTATCGGCATTCAATACGAACGTGATTAAATGCCGTTAAACACAAAATTGCAAACTCTGTTATTTTCACTGAAGGAAATATTTAAATATCTAATCGGTGTATTTTCCGTTTATTTTATTTTATCACTTAGGTTTAGGATAGACTAAAATTACATATTCAAATTTCAGAGAATTTCCCGGAATAATATTGAACACGGTAAAATCCATTTATGAAGTTAACCTTCAGGGATTTGATTTCTGGTTATAACTTTCAATATGCAAAATGGCACATTTCCGCTATTTTTATTACGAATAACATAAAACAACATGAAGTCACAAATGCATAATCCACGCATACAATCACACATTTTACTGCAATTTATCGCCTTCTTTCCAATTTATTCATCAAGAAAACATTTTCTATTTTTTTTTATAATTTCGCTTATAGTTATCTTTTATCAATTCATCTTAAATTCGAATCTTTACTCTGTTAAAAACTGTACAGTAGACTTGCAAAATATGTTGCAAAACAGATGTGTACAAATAAAACCGTTGATTATACTAGATATATATTTATCCACCCTAAAATAATACAAGAACAAGTAAGTGTAAATGTTACTTGCGAAAATATATGATTTTATTTTTCTTAAGTTTATTTAAATACACGCTCATGTAAAAATAATATAATCATTTTATTGAATAATTTTGGTTATTCGGACTACATTTCTCATCTTGAGTGTTATCATCACAACGTTTAACCCTAACCCTAACCTCCGATCTTCTTCAGGTTTGTTTCTTCGAACTCGGGAATATTTATGTCGAACTCGGGAATCTGGACGGAATTTCGAACGGAACCCTTTATTTAATCCACGGGGGTTAGCATGCCCTTGTTCCGTTAGCGGAGAAGTCTTCAGTAAATGTAGTCTGAATAAGAAAAAAATATACAAATCCAAAAAAAATAAGAATTGTATTGTTTCTTTTTTCTTATTCCTTATTTTTTATGCTTGATCCTTAATTAGTTGAGCACATACCTCATCAACCAGCTTTTCTAAACCTAAGCTAGAATTATTTTTAGACAGGATGAGCCGACGTTAACTTAAAAGTAATACAATATTGTAAAATTCTATACAGCTCTATCACTAAAGTATAGACAATTCATTTTTTTAATAATGTTAGAAATACAAGAAAAATGTAATACATTCATGGAAAAATAGAAAGTAAAAATTCTAAGATTGAACCTAACAGCTGAAGTCAAAAACTGGCAGATATGAGAATAGGCAGAAGTATTTAAAAAAACCCATCTTCCTCAAAGTGACCAAAATACTAAGAAATGTTTTCCATCTGATTGAAAAACATATTTCGTTTTCTGATTATAAAAAACTATTGATGCTAATTGTTGTGGGGTACAAATCACCCCTATTGAAGAACTAATTGAAGCAACCATCTATAATAAATACCATGGTTGCAAAGACTCAAAGAGAGCACACTCCTATCATGTGAGTGTCCACGTGTGGTATCTGTTCCGATGGATACTACACCCTATAGACCGGTGTTGTCTTGGCCTTCGGGGCATGATTCCGCCAGTCTATGGGTCTGTCCTGTGCAGTTCTAAGAGGTCCACCCTCCCAGGCTTTGCCTCTCCTCTTTGGGGAGGAGTAAGTTGATAGCTTACTGCCTGAGGCGCCCCTACCGGGGAATGCCGACGGGGCTGTCCAGGCAATTTTTAATGGCAAAAGCGCTCACGTTCTCGGGCGCTGGCTTTTCAAATCCCACTTTCCGACCTTGTGTCACATACTCCTATAGTGGGTAGGTGTTAAATATTGAGCACACTCCTATCATGTGAGTGTCCACGTGTGGTATCTGTTCCGATGGATACTACACCCTATAGACCGGTGTTGTCTTGGCCTTCGGGGCATGATTCCGCCGGTCTATGGGTCTGTCCTGTGCAGTTCTAGGAGGTCCACCCTCCCAGGCTTTGCCTCTCCTCTTTGGGGAGGAGTAAGTTGATAGCTTACTGCCTGAGGCGCCCCTACCGGGGAATGCCGACGGGGCTGTCCAGGCAATTTTTAATGGCAAAAGCGCTCACGTTCTCGGGCGCTGGCTTTTCAAATCCCACTTTCCGACCTTGTGTCACATACTCCTATAGTGGGTAGGTGTTAAATATTGAGCACACTCCTATCATGTGAGTGTCCACGTGTGGTATCTGTTCCGATGGATACTACACCCTATAGACCGGTGTTGTCTCGGCCTTCGGGGCATGATTCCGCCGGTCTATGGGTCTGTCCTGTGCAGTTCTAGGAGGTCCACCCTCCCAGGCTTTGCCTCTCCTCTTTGGGGAGGAGTAAGTTGATAGCTTACTGCCTGAGGCGCCCCTACCGGGGAATGCCGACGGGGCTGTCCAGGCAATTTTTAATGGCAAAAGCGCTCACGTTCTCGGGCGCTGGCTTTTCAAATCCCACTTTCCGACCTTGTGTCACATACTCCTATAGTGGGTAGGTGTTAAATATTGAGCACACTCCTATCATGCGAGTGTCCACGTGTGGTATCTGTTCGGATGGATACTACACCCTATAGACCGGTGTTGTCTTGGACTTCGGGGCATGATTCCGCCGGTCTATGGGTCTGTCCTGTGCAGTTCTAGGAGGTCCACCCTCCCAGGCTTTGCCTCTCCTCTTTGGGGAGGAGTAAGTTGATAGCTTACTGCCTGAGGCGCCCTTACCGGGGAATGCCGACGGGGCTGTCCAGGCAATTTTTAATGGCTAAAGCGCTCACGTTCTCGGGTGCTGGCTTTTCAAATCCCACTTTCCGACCTTGTGTCACATACTCCTAATGTGGGTAGGTGTTAAATATCGAGCACACTCCTATCGTGTGAGTGTCCACGTGTGGTATCTGTTCCGATGGATACTACACCCTATAGACCGGTGTTGTCTTGGCCTTCGGGGCATAATTCCGCCGGTCTATGGTTCTGTCCTGTGCAGTTCTAGGAGGTCCACCCTCCCAGGCTTTGCCTCTCCTCTTTGGGGAGGAGTAAGTTGATAGCTTACTGCCTGAGGCGCCCCTACCGGGGAATGCCGACGGGGCTGTCCAGGCAATGTTTAATGGCTAAAGCGCTCACGTTCTCGGGCGCTTGCTTTTCAAATCCCACTTTCCGACCTTGTGTCACATACTCCTATAGTGGGTAGGTGTTAAATATCGAGGACATTCCTATCATGTGAGTGTCCACGTGTGGTATCTGTTCCGATGGATACTACACCCTATAGACCGGTGTTGTCTTGGCCTTCGAGGCATGATTCCGCCGGTCTATGGGTCTGTCCTGTGCAGTTCTAGGAGGTCCACCCTCCCAGGCTTTGCCTCTCCTCTTTGGGGAGGAGTAAGTTGATAGCTTACTGCCTGAGGCGCCCCTACCGGGGAATGCCGACGGGGCTGTCCAGGCAATTTTTAATGGCTAAAGCGCTCACGTTCTCGGGCGCTGGCTTTTCAAATCCCACTTTCCGACCTTGTGTCACATACTCCTAACGTGGGTAGGTGTTAAATATCGAGGACATTCCTATCATGTGAGTGTCCACGTGTGGTATCTGTTCCGATGGATACTACACCCTATAGACCGGTGTTGTCTTGGCCTTCGGGGCATGATTCCGCCGGTCTATGGGTCTGTCCTGTGCAGTTCTAGGAGGTCCACCCTCCCAGGCTTTGCCTCTCCTCTTTGGGGAGGAGTAAGTTGATAGCTTACTGCCTGAGGCGCCCCTACCGGGGAATGCCGACGGGGCTGTCCAGGCAATTTTTAATGGCTAAAGCGCTCACGTTCTCGGGCGCTGGCTTTTCAAATCCCACTTTCCGACCTTGTGTCACATACTCCTAACGTGGGTAGGTGTTAAATATCGAGGACATTCCTATCATGTGAGTGTCCACGTGTGGTATCTGTTCCGATGGATACTACACCCTATAGACCGGTGTTGTCTTGGCCTTCGGGGCATGATTCCGCCGGTCTATGGGTCTGTCCTGTGCAGTTCTAGGAGGTCCACCCTCCCAGGCTTTGCCTCTCCTCTTTGGGGAGGAGTAAGTTGATAGCTTACTGCCTGAGGCGCCCCTACCGGGGAATGCCGACGGGGCTGTCCAGGCAATTTTTGATGGCTAAAGCGCTCACGTTCTCGGGCGCTGGCTTTTCAAATCCCACTTTCCGCCATTGTCTCACATACTCCTAATGTGGGTAGGTGTTAAATATCGAGCACACTCCTATCATGTGAGTGTCCACGTGTGGTATCTGTTCCGATGGATACTACACCCTATAGACCGGTGTTGTCTTGGCCTTCGGGGCATAATTCCGCCGGTCTATGGGTCTGTCCTGTGCAGTTCTAGGAGGTCCACCCTCCCAGGCTTTGCCTCTCCTCTTTGGGGAGGAGTAAGTTGATAGCTTACTGCCTGAGGCGCCCCTACCGAGGAATGCCGACGGGGCTGTCCAGGCAATTTTTAATGGCTAAAGCGCTCACGTTCTCGGGCGCTGGCTTTTCAAATCCCACTTTCCGACCTTGTGTCACATACTCCTATAGTGGGTAGGTGTTAAATATCGAGGACATTCCTATCATGTGAGTGTCCACGTGTGGTATCTGTTCCGATGGATACTACACCCTATAGACCGGTGTTGTCTTGGCCTTCGGGCCATGATTCCGCCGGTCTATGGGTCTGTCCTGTGCAGTTCTAGGAGGTCCACCCTCCCAGGCTTTGCCTCTCCTCTTTGGGGAGGAGTAAGTTGATAGCTTACTGCCTGAGGCGCCCCTACCGGGGAATGCCGACGGGGCTGTCCAAGCAATTTTTAATGGCTAAAGCGCTCACGTTCTCGGGCACTGGCTTTTCAAATCCCACTTTCCGACCTTGTGTCACATACTCCTAACGTGGGTAGGTGTTAAATATCGAGGACATTTCTATCATGTGAGTGTCCACGTGTGGTATCTGTTCCGATGGATACTACACCCTATAGACCGGTGTTGTCTTGGCCTTCGGGGCATGATTCCGCCGGTCTATGGGTCTGTCCTGTGCAGTTCTAGGAGGTCCACCCTCCCAGGCTTTGCCTCTCCTCTTTGGGGAGGAGTAAGTTGATAGCTTACTGCCTGAGGCGCCCCTACTGGGGAATGCCGACGGGGCTGTCCAGGCAATTTTTAATGGCTAAAGCGCTCACGTTCTCGGGCGCTGGCTTTTCAAATCCCACTTTCCGACCTTGTGTCACATACTCCTAACGTGGGTAGGTGTTAAATATCGAGGACATTCCTATCATGTGAGTGTCCACGTGTGGTATCTGTTCCGATGGATACTACACCCTATAGACCGGTGTTGTCTTGGCCTTCGGGGCATGATTCCGCCGGTCTATGGGTCTGTCCTGTGCAGTTCTAGGAGGTCCACCCTCCCAGGCTTTGCCTCTCCTCTTTGGGGAGGAGTAAGTTGATAGCTTACTGCCTGAGGCGCCCCTACCGGGAAATGCCGACGGGGCTGTCCAGGCAATTTTTAATGGCTAAAGCGCTCACGTTCTCGGGCGCTGGCTTTTCAAATCCCACTTTCCGACCTTGTGTCACAAACTCCTAACGTGGGTAGGTGTTAAATATCGAGGACATTCCTATTATGTGAGTGTCCACGTGTGGTATCTGTTCCGATGGATACTACACCCTATAGACCGGTGTTGTCTTGGCCTTCGGGGCATGATTCTGCCGGTCTATGGGTCTGTCCTGTGCAGTTCTAGGAGGTCCACCCTCCAAGGCTTTGCCTCTCCTCTTTGGGGAGGAGTAAGTTGATAGCTTACTGCCTGAGGCGCCCCTACCGGGGAATGCCGACGGGGCTGTCCAGGCAATTTTTAATGGCTAAAGCGCTCACGTTCTCGGGCGCTGGCTTTTCAAATCCCACTTTCCGACCTTGTGTCACATACTCCTAACGTGGGTAGGTGTTAAATATCGAGGACATTCCTATCATGTGAGTGTCCACGTGTGGTATCTGTTCCGATGGATACTACACCCTATAGACCGGTGTTGTCTTGGCCTTCGGGGCATGATTCCGCCGGTCTATGGGTCTGTCCTGTGCAGTTCTAGGAGGTCCACCCTCCCAGGCTTTGCCTCTCCTCTTTGGGGAGGAGTAAGTTGATAGCTTACTGCCTGAGGCGCCCCTACCGGGGAATGCCGACGGGGCTGTCCAGGCAATTTTTAATGGCTAAAGCGCTCACGTTCTCGGGCGCTGGCTTTTCAAATCCCACTTTCCGACCTTGTGTCACATACTCCTAATGTGGGTAGGTGTTAAATATCGAGGACATCCCTATCATGTGAGTGTCCACGTGTGGTATCTGTTCCGATGGATACTACACCCTATAGACCGGTGTTGTCTTGGCCTTCGGGGCATGATTCCGCCGGTCTATGGGTCTGTCCTGTGCAGTTCTAGGAGGTCCACCCTCCCAGGCTTTGCCTCTCCTCTTTGGGGAGGAGTAAGTTGATAGCTTACTGCCTGAGGCGCCCCTACCGGGGAATGCCGACGGGGCTGTCCAGGCAATTTTTGATGGCTAAAGCGCTCACGTTCTCGGGCGCTGGCTTTTCAAATCCCACTTTCCGCCATTGTGTCACATACTCCTAACGTGGGTAGGTGTTAAATATCGAGCACACTCCTATCGTGTGAGTGTCCACGTGTGGTATCTGTTCCGATGGATACTACACCCTATAGACCGGTGTTGTCTTGGCCTTCGGGGCATAATTCCGCCGGTCTATGGGTCTGTCCTGTGCAGTTCTAGGAGGTCCACCCTCCCAGGCTTTGCCTCTCCTCTTTGGGGAGGAGTAAGTTGATAGCTTACTGCCTGAGGCGCCCCTACCGGGGAATGCCGACGGGGCTGTCCAGGCAATTTTTAATGGCTAAAGCGCTCACGTTCTCGGGCGCTGGCTTTTCAAATCCCACTTTCCGACCTTGTGTCACATACTCCTATAGTGGGTAGGTGTTAAATATCGAGGACATTCCTATCATGTGAGTGTCCACGTGTGGTATCTGTTCCGATGGATACTACACCCTATAGACCGGTGTTGTCTTGGCCTTCGGGCCATGATTCCGCCGGTCTATGGGTCTGTCCTGTGCAGTTCTAGGAGGTCCACCCTCCCAGGCTTTGCCTCTCCTCTTTGGGGAGGAGTAAGTTGATAGCTTACTGCCTGAGGCGCCCCTACCGGGGAATGCCGACGGGGCTGTCCAAGCAATTTTTAATGGCTAAAGCGCTCACGTTCTCGGGCACTGGCTTTTCAAATCCCACTTTCCGACCTTGTGTCACATACTCCTAACGTGGGTAGGTGTTAAATATCGAGGACATTTCTATCATGTGAGTGTCCACGTGTGGTATCTGTTCCGATGGATACTACACCCTATAGACCGGTGTTGTCTTGGCCTTAGGGGCATGATTCCGCCGGTCTATGGGTCTGTCCTGTGCAGTTCTAGGAGGTCCACCCTCCCAGGCTTTGCCTCTCCTCTTTGGGGAGGAGTAAGTTGATAGCTTACTGCCTGAGGCGCCCCTACTGGGGAATGCCGACGGGGCTGTCCAGGCAATTTTTAATGGCTAAAGCGCTCACGTTCTCGGGCGCTGGCTTTTCAAATCCCACTTTCCGACCTTGTGTCACATACTCCTAACGTGGGTAGGTGTTAAATATCGAGGACATTCCTATCATGTGAGTGTCCACGTGTGGTATCTGTTCCGATGGATACTACACCCTATAGACCGGTGTTGTCTTGGCCTTCGGGGCATGATTCCGCCGGTCTATGGGTCTGTCCTGTGCAGTTCTAGGAGGTCCACCCTCCCAGGCTTTGCCTCTCCTCTTTGGGGAGGAGTAAGTTGATAGCTTACTGCCTGAGGCGCCCCTACCGGGAAATGCCGACGGGGCTGTCCAGGCAATTTTTAATGGCTAAAGCGCTCACGTTCTCGGGCGCTGGCTTTTCAAATCCCACTTTCCGACCTTGTGTCACATACTCCTAACGTGGGTAGGTGTTAAATATCGAGGACATTCCTATTATGTGAGTGTCCACGTGTGGTATCTGTTCCGATGGATACTACACCCTATAGACCGGTGTTGTCTTGGCCTTCGGGGCATGATTCTGCCGGTCTATGGGTCTGTCCTGTGCAGTTCTAGGAGGTCCACCCTCCCAGGCTTTGCCTCTCCTCTTTGGGGAGGAGTAAGTTGATAGCTTACTGCCTGAGGCGCCCCTACCGGGGAATGCCGACGGGGCTGTCCAGGCAATTTTTAATGGCTAAAGCGCTCACGTTCTCGGGCGCTGGCTTTTCAAATCCCACTTTCCGACCTTGTGTCACATACTCCTAACGTGGGTAGGTGTTAAATATCGAGGACATTTCTATCATGTGAGTGTCCACGTGTGGTATCTGTTCCGATGGATACTACACCCTATAGACCGGTGTTGTCTTGGCCTTCGGGGCATGATTCCGCCGGTCTATGGGTCTGTCCTGTGCAGTTCTAGGAGGTCCACCCTCCCAGGCTTTGCCTCTCCTCTTTGGGGAGGAGTAAGTTGATAGCTTACTGCCTGAGGCGCCCCTACCGGGGAATGCCGACGGGGCTGTCCAGGCAATTTTTAATGGCTAAAGCGCTCAGGTTCTCGGGCGCTGGCTTTTCAAATCCCACTTTCCGACCTTGTGTCACATACTCCTAATGTGGGTAGGTGTTAAATATCGAGCACACTCCTATCGTGTGAGTGTCCACGTGTGGTATCTGTTCCGATGGATACTACACCCTATAGACCGGTGTTGTCTTGGCCTTCGGGGCATAATTCCGCCGGAGAATGGGTCTGTCCTGTGCAGTTCTAGGAGGTCCACCCTCCCAGGCTTTGCCTCTCCTCTTTGGGGAGGAGTAAGTTGATAGCTTACTGCCTGAGGCGCCCCTACCGGGGAATGCCCACGGGGCTGTCCAGGCAATTTTTAATGGCTAAAGCGCTCACGTTCTCGGGCGCTGGCTTTTCAAATCTCACTTTCCGACCTTGTGTCACATACTCCTAACGTGGGTAGGTGTTAAATATCGAGGACATTCCTATCATGTGAGTGTCCACGTGTGGTATCTGTTCCGATGGATACTACACCCTATAGACCGGTGTTGTCTTCGCCTTCGGGGCATGATTCCGCCGGTCTATGGGTCTGTCCTGTGCAGTTCTAGGAGGTCCACCCTCCCAGGCTTTGCCTCTCCTCTTTGGGGAGGAGTAAGTTGATAGCTTACTGCCTGAGGCGCCCCTACCGGGGAATGCCGACGGGGCTGTCCAGGCAATTTTTAATGGCTAAAGCGCTCACGTTCTCGGGCGCTGGCTTTTCAAATCCCACTTTCCGACCTTGTGTCACATACTCCTAATGTGGGTAGGTGTTAAATATCGAGCACACTCCTATCGTGTGAGTGTCCACGTGTGGTATCTGTTCCGATGGATACTACACCCTATAGACCGGTGTTGTCTTGGCCTTCGGGGCATAATTCCGCCGGTCTATGGGTCTGTCCTGTGCAGTTCTAGGAGGTCCACCCTCCCAGGCTTTGCCTCTCCTCTTTGGGGAGGAGTAAGTTGATAGCTTACTGCCTGAGGCGCCCCTACCGGGGAATGCCGACGGGGCTGTTCAGGCAATTTTTAATGGCTAAAGCGCTCACGTTCTCGGGCGCTGGCTTTTCAAATCCCACTTTCCGACCTTGTGTCACATACTCCTATAGTGGGTAGTTGTTAAATATCAAGGACATTCCTATCATGTGAGTGTCCACGTGTGGTATCTGTTCCGATGGATACTACACCCTATAGACCGGTGTTGTCTTGGCCTTCGGGGCATGATTCCGCCGGTCTATGGGTCTGTCCTGTGCAGTTCTAGGAGGTCCACCCTCCCAGGCTTTGCCTCTCCTCTTTGGGGAGGAGTAAGTTGATAGCTTACTGCCTGAGGCGCCCCTACCGGGGAATGCCGACGGGGCTGTCCAGGCAATTTTTAATGGCTAAAGCGCTCACGTTCTCGGGCACTGGCTTTTCAAATCCCACTTTCCGACCTTGTGTCACATACTCCTAACGTGGGTAGGTGTTAAATATCGAGGACATTCCTATCATGTGAGTGTCCACGTGTGGTATCTGTTCCGATGGATACTACACCCTATAGACCGGTGTTGTCTTGGCCTTCGGGGCATGATTCCGCCGGTCTATGGGTCTGTCCTGTGCAGTTCTAGGAGGTCCACCCTCCCAGGCTTTGCCTCTCCTCTTTGGGGAGGAGTAAGTTGATAGCTTACTGCCTGAGGCGCCCCTACCGGGGAATGCCGACGGGGCTGTCCAGGCAATTTTTAATGGCTAAAGCGCTCACGTTCTCGGGCGCTGGCTTTTCAAATCCCACTTTCCGACCTTGTGTCACATACTCCTAACGTGGGTAGGTGTTAAATATCGAGGACATTCCTATTATGTGAGTGTCCACGTGTGGTATCTGTTCCGATGGATACTACACCCTATAGACCGGTGTTGTCTTGGCCTTCGGGGCATGATTCTGCCGGTCTATGGGTCTGTCCTGTGCAGTTCTAGTAGGTCCACCCTCCCAGGCTTTGCCTCTCCTCTTTGGGGAGGAGTAAGTTGATAGCTTACTGCCTGAGGCGCCCCTACCGGGGAATGCCGACGGGGCTGTCCAGGCAATTTTTAATGGCTAAAGCGCTCACGTTCTCGGGCGCTGGCTTTTCAAATCCCACTTTCCGACCTTGTGTCACATACTCCTAACGTGGGTAGGTGTTAAATATCGAGGACATTCCTATCATGTGAGTGTCCACGTGTGGTATCTGTTCCGATGGATACTACACCCTATAGACCGGTGTTGTCTTCGCCTTCGGGGCATGATTCCGCCGGTCTATGGGTCTGTCCTGTGCAGTTCTAGGAGGTCCACCCTCCCAGGCTTTGCCTCTCCTCTTTGGGGAGGAGTAAGTTGATAGCTTACTGCCTGAGGCGCCCCTACCGGGGAATGCCGACGGGGCTGTCCAGGCAATTTTTAATGGCTAAAGCGCTCACGTTCTCGGGCGCTGGCTTTTTAAATCCCACTTTCCGACCTTGTGTCACATACTCCTATAGTGGGTAGGTGTTAAATATCGAGGACATTCCTATCATGTGAGTGTCCACGTGTGGTATCTGTTCCGATGGATACTACACCCTATAGACCGGTGTTGTCTTGGCCTTCGGGGCATGATTCTGCCGGTCTATGGGTCTGTCCTGTGCAGTTCTAGGAGGTCCACCCTCCCAGGCTTTGCCTCTCCTCTTTGGGGAGGAGTAAGTTGATAGCTTACTGCCTGAGGCGCCCCTACCGGGGAATGCCGACGGGGCTGTCCAGGCAATTTTTAATGGCTAAAGCGCTCACGTTCTCGGGCGCTGGCTTTTCAAATCCCACTTTCCGACCTTGTGTCACATACTCCTATAGTGGGTAGGTGTTAAATATTGAGGACATTCCTATTATGTGAGAGTCCTCGTACCACGTGTGGTATCTGATCCGATGGATACTACACCCTATAGACCGGTGTTGTCTTGGCCTTCGGGGCATGATTCCGCCGGTCTATGGGTCTGTCCTGTGCAGTTCTAGGAGGTCCACCCTCCCAGGCTTTGCCTCTCCTCTTTGGGGAGGAGTAAGTTGATAGCTTACTGCCTGAGGCGCCCCTACCGGGGAATGCCGACGGGGCTGTCCAGGCAATTTTTAATGGCTAAAGCGCTCACGTTCTCGGGCGCTGGCTTTTCAAATCCCACTTTCCGACCTTGTGTCACATACTCCTATAGTGGGTAGGTGTTAAATATTGAGGACATTCCTATTATGTGAGAGTCCTCGTACCACGGGTGGTATCTGATCCGATGGATACTACACCCTATAGACCGGTGTTGTCTTGGCCTTCGGGGCATGATTCCGCCGGTCTATGGGTCTGTCCTGTGCAGTTCTAGGAGGTCCACCCTCCCAGGCTTTGCCTCTCCTCTTTGGGGAGGAGTAAGTTGATAGCTTACTGCCTGAGGCGCCCCTACCGGGGAATGCCGACGGGGCTGTCCAGGCAATTTTTAATGGCTAAAGCGCTCACGTTCTCGGGCGCTGGCTTTTCAAATCCCACTTTCCGACCTTGTGTCACATACTCCTATAGTTGGTAGGTGTTAAATATTGATGACATTTCTATTCATGTTTTACCGCATGGTAGGAATCCGGTCATCTCCTACCACATTTAGTGGCGTTACTGTATTGCTATGAATAAATACATTGTATATTTTAACCTGTCACAATTTGTGGTTGTTATCTTTGTGACCCTTAGTACGGGTCTACAACAATAATCTCCTTACATCTACGTAGAGACCGATCAGTCTGTTTATATGATCCATGAGGAAATTTGTTAATCTCTGATAAATCAAGAAGTTGTAAACGAACTTAACTAAAGTAATCTACACAATCAAGAGTAGTATTGCTTTCAGGATCAGCTTCTGTAATATCGCATAGTATCAGTGAATTCTTTAATGTCACGTTGTTTCTAGGATAATATCTCCCGAGATAGCAAACGCCTTTGATAGGCTCTGCTACGTCGGGTCTTCTTAACGTGTCTTTATATGGAATAGCGTGTGTTATCTTCGCAATCATCAACTTGTTTCTTTCTAATAGGTCTATGAAATTAAATGTTGATGGTAGAAATCTTACGCACATACGATAAACAGCTTCGGTCATCAATAATCGTTCATGAGCCGAACTTTCTTCCTTATATTCATTAATAATCTTCACATCATACTGTGAGATAAATGTTGTAATCTACGAAGACACACATATGTGTATGACAGTACCTGGAAGAACACCGATAAGCAATATATTACATATTCTCTACTTTTCGATATGCAGCCTGTGATTAAATAAAAAAAAGTGGCGGACATTTTTAACATCACCTCGACCAACTTTAATTCCTGTCAGCGCTAACGCTATGATCCTTGTTTTTTTCCCTGGTAAAAATAAGTGGTTCTATTCTTAAGGAATCGCCTTCCTTTGGTAAGCTTCCAAGACCGAATTCCACTCCAGATCTTAAATTGAAGACTGACTTCTGATGGAAAAATCATTGGACTACAAAAGTTACTTATATACTGATTCAATCTTCTATCAATATAAAAGACCGTTTCCCGCTAAGATTTAGAAATCTTTAAAAAAAATGCAGCTAGAACCATATTTTTGTCGAAGGAGAACATCTATTCGCATTCTACTGAATAGATTTTCGGTTTTCGACAGCCACCTTCTCACAAAATTGGTGTTGATAATCTATAGCTCATTTTCTAGTGTATCTGTTCTACCATAGAAGGTCATCGATTGAGCTCAACATTCTGGTTTCACTTTGTAAAACATTTTAAACAAAAACTGACCTTGCGACAACAACTGCATAGAACGTTCAGTTATTCTTCCATGTGAATAGCATCAATAGGAATCCGCATAAAAATACTATATTTCAGAAAACATCACCTCTGTGGAACACATTACTGTCTTCATACGTACTACAGTGTGCGTGTCTTAATAACCTAATGTAGAAATATACTTGATAAAACCTAATCATAGGAACTATAATTATCTCTTTCCATACATCATTTTAAATCATTTCATGATATTTTCATCATTTAATTGAACATCTATTTATCTTATTTACTCTTATCTTCGAACACCTTTGGCCTAAAGATACATTTCATAGGACATTTTAATAAGAACAAAAGACAAATAAATGAATAAGCGTATATAGATGCTCTATAATTTCTAGAAACCACACAAATAGCACTAATAATTAAAACTGGAATTTTGAATCAGGATAGACAAATAATATTCGATATATAAAAGTCAAAACTACATAATTATGTTCCAGTAGATTAATTCCAAGAACAGCAGACCTGTGGAACTCTCTTCCTGCTGACTGTTTTCTTTCTACCTATAATATTGGTATTTTCAAGACCGAGGGCAATATACATCTCTTGTATTTGCGATGATCATATTTGTCTTGTTAGCTTTTTACATTAAGTGGTGTCATGCCTTGTCTGGAGCTATTCCATAAAAAAAAAAAAAATCCAAAATATACATTTTGGGTCAGTCTGTAAAAATCATGAAGCCGACAGCTTCGATTATGCTGCCATCATATGTACTTAGTCGTGTTTTACTATTGAGATGAGAAACTTATCGACCCCATTTACACCAACTAGGAAGTTCGTCCTGACCCAGATAGAATAACCTGCGACGTAAATTTACTACTCGTCGTATTTTACAACGACCTTATTTGAAAGCATTTGGTAACCGCATTGTTAATTATACACGAAAATAAAAAAAACAATTGTACATGGCGAAATATACAGCGAATAAACAGACTTTAATTTTGTATAAATCCACGTTGTATTAATTTCGTTGTTTGTGAAAAACTGTATTTAACAACACGCACAGTCTATATTATAGTAGCCTTCATCGATAGAATCCTTTCATATTTGAGTATTGATTTACTCCTCTCTAGGAGTTAGACACAAGGCCAGTTTTTATCTTACTCCCACAAGTAAGATGTGACCCAAGTTCGGGTCGGGAAAGTGGGGTTTAAAAATTGCCTGGGCAGCCTCGTCGACATTACCTGGTAGGGGCGCCTCAGGCAGTAAGCAATACACTTACGCCTCCCAAAGAGGGGAGACGAAGTATGGGAGGATGGACCTCCTAGAACTGCACAGGACCGACCCATAGACCGGCGTAAATCAAACCTGAAGGCCAAGACAATACCAGTTTATGGGGTGTAGTATCCATCGGAACAGATACTACACATTGATCTTAGCCAAAATTAACGCATAATACTATATAATAATTCCCAAACTGAAGACTATAGTATGCTTAGGTGATAGCTATAGAAACTGCGATGATGAACCCGATATAAATAAACTAAGAAACTTATAATACAAAAAGCAAGCTATTTTTTACGGGCAAAATGTCGAGCCACAAACGATAGGCTCCATTTATTCCGTACGTTTTCATGATTGATTACTTCAATAACGGAACTTCAAGGAACTGCGCGGCGCTAAATGAAAAAAAAAATAGCTGAAATGAAAGCACCAACTGGTAATAAAATGAAATAAACATTTCAAAAACTTAGAAACCAATATTGAATATGCGATAAAGAACGATGATATATATTTCCTTTAACCTTTTTTATTTGTTTCTTTTTTCTTCTGCTTTTTCGTTGGTATTTCCAATTGTTGTGTGTTTTCAGATAGATATATACATACATACGTAATAGCATTTTGGCGATTGACATAATTCAAATCATCGATAAGAGTTTCATATAACAGTACTGATAACGATCGGCTTTTTCCTACATAAACTATTCATTTTAACATTGTTGTAATAATGATAATGATAATAATAGTAATAGTAATAACAATAACAATAACAATAATAGTAATGAAAACGATAACGATGACGATGACGATGACGCTGACGATGATGAGTATGTTGCTGCTGCTGTTGCTGTTGCCGTTGCTGCTTTTGCTGCTGCTGCTGATGATGATGGTGGGGGTTATGATGATGATGATGATGATGATGATGATGATGATGATGATGATGATGATGACGAGTATGTTGCCGCTGCTGTTGCCGCTGCTGCTGATAATGATGATGACGATGATGATAATGACGATGACGATGACGATGACGATGACGATGACAATGACGATGACGATGATGATGCTGATGATGACGATGATGATGATGACCATGATTAAGATGATCATGATGACGATGATCATGATGATAATGACGATGATGATGATGATGATGATGATGATGATGATGATGATGATGATGACGATGACGATGACGATGATGATTACGATGACGATGATGATGATGATGCTGACGATGATGATGATGATGACGATGATGATGATGATGACGATGATGATGATGATGACGATGATGATGACGACGATGATGATGATGACGATGGTGATGTTGATGGTGATGATGATTACGATGATGATGATTACGATGACGACGACGATGATGACGACGACGACGACGACGACGATGACAGCGACGACGACGATGATGACGACGACGACGATGCGTATGATGATGATGATGATGATGATGATGATGATGATGATGATGATGATGATGATGATGATGAATACAAGAACAGACGCCAGTGTGTGGGGAAATCAGTACAGTGCAAACGATTGGAATTTGAATAGGCAGTAAATGGTGCGGAAAGAATTCGAAAACAGTACTGGAAAGCGAAACTTACAAAACCCTCTGGAAGATGGAGATACCCACAGATAAACTCATCCAAGCAAAGAAAACCGGACGTCATAATACTTACCAAGAAAGGAACACCAACTTTGTAGATTCTGCGTTCGCTGAAGACCACATGGTAAAGATGCAAGAGACTGAAAAGGGAATCAAATATGGAGAGCTTACAAGCGAACTGAAAGAAATATAGAAAGCAAATATCAAAACCAATAACTGTAGCGGTAAAACGAAGAGTTTCGAAAAGAATATAAAACAACATCAAGAGAATTGGAATTGAAGGGAAGACTGAGCGTATACAACGAACGGCAACCATTAAAACAGTGAAATGCAGAAAGGAACCCACATAAAACTCAAACACTAATTATACTTATTAGAACTGTAACAGAAGCAAAACAAAAGGATGTGAGTAAAACCGCATTTACCTAAGGGAACTGAAACTGTATTAACTTAGCCGAACCCCTAAGAAAGCATAATCCTCGGATAATACCACATAAAATAGCTGTTAAGATTCAGAGGGAAAGACCGAGTAGGGAGAGCACTACATAGACCTCCAATGAGAGATTAGGAAGGGTACTGGAACCTTAGGGGGAGGTTATTCGCCATCAAAATCCCAGTGAAGACCAATGGTCGTTGATAGCGAAAAATCTATGGTAAACGACTGTTGCGATAACGAAAAGTTATCGGCCAAGTGTTATCGAAAGAGGTGAGGAGTACTGGAATTATGAGGAGACTTGTTGTCACCAAACCTTCAGCGTACACTACTCGTTATTATTAGTGAGTAATCTCTTATGATGACCTGTGTGGGAACTCCTAGTGAGTAAAATAATGATAATTAAAAACATAAAAATAATAACAAAATGTTTATATTACTATTTTTATATATACCTTATATATTTATATATATATATGTATGTGTGTGTGAAAAATGAAATTATATATATATATATATATATATATATATATATATATATATATATATATACAGGGTTATTCATAAGTCACTTGGCTATTTATTTTTGAAGTTCTAAAGTTAAAAAATACGGTAATACAAAACAGAAAGTTTATTCAACAAATTCATTTATGTGAGTTTAAGATTACAGCAAATTTTCCAAATTTCCACCTTCGTTTTGCATGCATAGCTCCATTCTTTTTGGCAAGGTATTTACGACTCTTTGAAGCATATTTGATTGATTATGGTGTTTTGCGAAGGAGGCTTTCTGTTCACATCACGTTTCCATTGCCTTACGTGGTTTAAAATAAAAAAAGTAAAACATTTTAAACAAACTGTATATAATGTCATATGATTAATGCAATAACCAAACAATCCATTAATAATGTCAGAGAGAAAAAATGACCTGTAAGCAATAGTGGTTTTAAAAACATATTTCGCACTATTTATTGTTTAAAGAAAATCGAAATAATTCATTGGATGTAAAGTTGCTCATTTCGTAAAACTTACTAATATATTTTGTTGCAAAACAGATTTTTAAATGAGACTTATTCCATCATTTAAATATATTCGCACAGAAATTAAGAAAAACAGGACGAAATATAGTTTTCTATGAAGCCAATTAACATTGAAAGTTAAAATAACCCATGCGACTCGTAGTATTATATATATACATACATATATTTTTTCGTTTTAAAACCAGAATTTCAATCTATAACCGCCAACAACATCACCGTGGATACACCCATGAAAAGGACATTTTATAAAAAAACAACAAAAAAAAGTGTTTTTTTGTTGGTTTAAAAAAACAAAAAAAACTGACACAATACTGGTCAACTTTGATGATGGAATATTATTCCGAAATAAATAAGATTAAAGTAAAAATAATAATAATAAATTAATCTTGCATTGATAAAGGCTTCTATTTTCAATTTATAATACTGACTCACCAATGCTTTAGAATGAATACCTACTTTCTTATATATATATATATATATATATATATATATATATATATATATATATATATATATATATATGGGAAAATGAAAAAGGAAAACCAAAAAATAGATGTTTTTTATGTGTACATCAACGTTTCGTCTTTATTTATAAGACTTCATCAGGATGATAAAATAGAGAAATAATGTCATGCAAGTACAGATACATGTAGGGTAGACATATTGGGAGGAAGAATAAAAATAAATAATGGCCACTACAGGGTGGACGTCCGTACTTGTTGGAGAAATAGAAATGAATGTTGAAGAAAATGAGTGGGGAAAAAATGGAAGGATGGGGTGAGCAAGGACTATATATATATTTATTTATATATATATATATATATATATATATATATATATATATATATATATATATATATATATATATATATATATATATATTTCTTTTTATCTACATACTTATAAATTTCATCTTTACGGGAATCATCAGTGTAAAGAAAAATTATTTATTGTCTCTGGACACGAACCGGGAACACGTGTTTCTCACGTATTTCTCACGCACACAACCGTTGGCAATGACTCGCTTAGTCAGAGAGAGATAAATCCTATTTTAAGTTTGCTATCGTAAAGTGTTCGACTATAGAAAGGAAAATTGCATTGAAGCCACGATGACGGGTGTTTTAATACTATTTACTACAGAGCCCAACCTAGACAAATAATTATAAATATTTGTTTTTAGCGACATACGTATACGTTTCATCCTTACGGAAATCGTCAGTGTAGAGAATAATTATTTACACCGGTCACCGGACCCGAACCCCAGAACACGAGTTATATTTAAAACTCAAATTTTAGCGTCTCAGCCCACAGGGTAAATCAGCAAGATTTACAAGATTAATCGTACTTAAAGGCAGCTGTCGTATAGTTTTGGACTATTGAAAAACACATTGAAGTGAAGTCATGATGTCGACTGTGTTAATACTACTTACTACAGTGCTTAGCCTAGATTTTGAGAGCGACGAAATAAATATTTGCCTGTAACTACATACCTATACGTTTCATCCTTACGGGAATCGTCAGTGTGGATAATAATTATTTACACATGTCGCAACCATCTCTGTCTGTCTCTCTCTCTCTCTCTCTCTCTCTCTCTCTCTCTCTCTCTATATATATATATATATATATATATATATACATATATATATATGATAATTTTATTTACACAGACATGCACAAAATCTTCGACACTGGCATGTCGATGTTATCGATAATCAGTTACTATAAACTGAGATCTCATCAGGGAGAGTTAGAATCCGATCTTAACCTCAGATCATATTTGGAGAGAATGAAGTCGAGGGATAGAGAAAGAGAAGAAGAAGGAAAGAAATTTAACATTTCAAAAATTAAAGCCGTTAAAAAATTCAAATTCAAATTAAAATTAAAATTAAAAATTAAAAATCTAAAAAATCTAAGAAACAAAAAACAGAAAACAAAAATCTAAAATCTAGAATCTGAAACAAACAGGGCAAATAAATAAATAAATAAATAAATAAAAATATAGGGTGGAAAGAGGAACAAATAGTAATGAGGGGAGATGTGGTGGGAAGGTAGACACATAGAGGAAAAAGAAGAAGAGAGAGAGAGGGCGTCTGTTGATTCAGATCGAGAGGGAAGGAGGGGGGGTAGACATGCACGAATCAGGTGTCAAAAAACAGTCGAGTTTATAAATGTATTTTTCCAAGTGAACTGTAATATTGTGTATATGTGTGTATGCGTGCGGGCTAACTAGTCTGATTGTTGTGGTGGTGGGGCGGTGATCAAATGTGTCGCGATTCTGGGTTTATATTGCCTTTATAATTTGTCTGGAGTTAATTTGTTAAATGTAACTGGAATAGTAGTAGTAATAATAATAATAATAATAATAATAATAATAATAATAATAATAATAATAATAATAATAATAATAATAATAATAATAATAATAATAATAATAATAATAATAATAATAATAGATACCCCTAATAATTGAGGTAAAGTAATTGAAATAATAAATGAATGATAATAAAAAAGTGATAATAAAAATACTAAAAAAATACAACTAAAGAATAACTAGAAAATGCCGGCGTTATTAATTATAAATAATAATAATGATTTTTATTATTATTATTATTATTATTATTATTATTATTATTATTATTATTATTATTATTATTATTATTATTATTATTATTATTATTATTATTATTATTATTATTATTATTATTATTAATTAATAACGCCGGCATTTTCCAGTTATTCATTTAGTTATATATTTTTTAGTATTTTTTAGTATTTTTATTATACTTCATTTATTATTATTTTCATTATTTCACCTCAATTATTAGGGGTATCTATTATTATTATTATTATTATTATTATTATTATTATTATTATTATTATTATTATTATTATTATTATTATTATTATTATTATTATTATTATTATCATTATGATAATAATAATAATAATAATAATAATAATAATAATAATAATAATAATAATAATAATAATAATAATAATAATAATAATAATAATAATAATAATAATAATAGATACCCCTAATAATTGAGGTGAAATAATGAAAATAATAATAAATGAAGTATAATAAAAATACTAAAAAATACTAAAAAATATATAACTAAATGAATAACTGGAAAATGCCGGCGTTATTAATTAATAATAATAATAATAATAATAATAATAATAATAAAAATAATAATAATAATAATAATAATAATAATAATAATAATAATAATAATAATAATAATAATAATAATAATAATAATAATAATAATAATAATAATAATAATAATAATAATAATAATAATAATGGTAATAATAATAATAAAAATAGTAATAATAATAGTTGTCAATAATATTTAAGAATTTATAAAAATAATAGTTTAGGAAAGAAATAGAATAATTAAGAAATATTAGGAATCCTAGGAGGTAGTGATTATCATAATGATATTAAATAATGATAAGATAATGTTTGCCGATATTATGATATGGGTTAATGGTTGCAATAATGCTGATCATATAAAAATAGTGGTTTAACAGACAACAGTAATCAGAGTGCTAATCCCAGTAATCTTAACAATAGTAATGATGATAGTGAAAAATTATAGAAGTAGTCATAACGGTGGCAATAATAATAATAATAATAATAATAATAATAATAATAATAATAATAATAATAATAATAATAATAATAATAATAATAATAATAATAATAATAATAATAATAATAAAAATGGCAGTGGAAGCAAAAGTAAGGTAACGGTAAAACATGGCAATATCAATATTATTAATAATAATAGTGATACTGTTAATTTCATTGCTGCAAATAACAATAACTATGATAGTAACGTCAGACATGATGTCACCACTGATAACAATAATTATCTTGATAAAAAATAAAAAATAAAAAATACAGAAATGAAAAAGTACAGAAAGGAAAAAATGAAAAAAATAATTCAATGTCAAATAGTTAAGTTTAAGATATTAATAATAGTAGTAATAAATAATTGATAATGATAATCTAAAAATAATCTAAAAAATATAATCTAAAAAATAATCTAAGAAATATAGAAATATTAATCAATAAATGGATAAGCATAAAAGGGGGGTATTTAAGAGTAAAGAAAAATACAGAAGATGACAATTAGTGTTAATCGTTGTGGGTATGATAATAATAATAATAATAATAATAATAATAATAATAATAATAATAATAATAATAATAATAATAATAATTATAATAATAATAATAATAACAACAATAATAATACCAACCAATACTACCGCTTACAGTACTCTTACAAATAATACTACAAACAAAAATGCTACTACTAATAAAAATAATAATAATTAATAAAAGGTATAAGATGATAGTTGTGTTGACAACATTTTCAGTTGATGGGGAGGTGTTTTTTTTGTTTTTTTTTGTATATATATAGTAACAGCTTAAGGGGTTATGAGTGGATTACTAAGAAGGTGTAATCTATTATGCCTACAGTTAATTGATGTTTCTTGTTTTTGTTTAGAAGTTTTCCCCTATCACTAAATTTAATTATTTCAAGTTTTTCTGTTAGGCAAAGGTAGCAAGGTGAGTTTAGGGAACCACAGGTGCTAGTTCTTCTAATTGTGTTCCAGGTTACTGTTGGTGATAGGTTATTGTTGTATAGTTCCCAGTAATATGTACAAAGTGAGGTTCTTTTTTGATATGTAGGGTTATTAAAAGAACACTTGTGTCCAGTATATCTTTCTTTGAAGGTATTACCAGCCATACCTATG
This sequence comes from Sepiola atlantica, assembly GCA_963556195.1. Classification (NCBI taxonomy): domain Eukaryota; kingdom Metazoa; phylum Mollusca; class Cephalopoda; order Sepiida; family Sepiolidae; genus Sepiola; species Sepiola atlantica. The sequence goes on from OY744529.1 coordinate 116,121,332, forward strand.
TAGACTTTTTTCAGGGTTGGGTTTTCTTTAGTAGAGATGGTTGATTGATATACTGATTGGGTTATTTGGCAATTATGTTGTAATGTTTTTTTTAATTTTTAATTTTAATTTTAATTTTAATTTTAATTTTAAGTTTTTAATTTTTTAATTTTTTAACGGCTTTAATTTTTGAAATGTTAAATTTCTTTCCTTCTTTTTCTCTTTCTCTATCCCTCCACTTCATTCTCTCCAAATATGATCTGAGGTTAAGATCGGATTCTAACTCTGCCTCATGAGATCTCAGTTTATAGTAACTGTTGATCGATAACATCGACATGCCAGTGTCGCAGATTTTGTGCATGTCTGTGTAAATAAAATTATCATAGATAAAGCTCTATTTTGATATTGAGCACTTTTTATGAACCCGGTTAAAATTCTCTGGATTACCACCCTGTGGATATTTTTTCACCTGGATTATTACCATTATATATATATATATATATATATATATATATATATATATATATATATATATATATATATATATATATATATATATATGTGTGTGTGTGTGTGTGTGTGTGCGTGTGTGTGTATAGAGTAAGAGAAAAGAGAAAGAGATTGAGAGAGGGAAAGAGATACATATAGATGCATACAATGTGTAAATAGTGTGAGTAGATACAAAGCATTCCCCTCATGTTTACATGCTTAAGTACAAAGTTAATATTGGAACATTTTCTGTTTTATTTTGTAAGTTTTTGAAATCTCCGAACTGATACTTTCTAATACATAAAGAAAAGTTAGCATGAGTCACACATGTTGATGGGAACATTTATACTTGTAACTTCTAACTCTTTCTCCATTAAACCCGTTCGCGGATATATAAACATATAACAAAAGAAAATAAACTTATTGACTATAGTCTTTAATGCGATGTTGTAAAATAAAGAGACAGTGAAAAATATGCTTACTTTAAATTAGTGTGTTTAGTTAACGTATACGATTAGCATTGATATACACTTGTTTTGATATATTTCTTTTCAAATATGTATTTTTTTACAACGATGAATTCTATAACAAAATCATATAAAATTTAAAAGGGTTCTTCTTCTTCTTTCGTGTGAATCAGATGATTCTGGTGTTGGCATTAGTTTCCCCGATGTTTTTCTAGTAAGAAATCTTTCTGGAAAGACATCGGGTACTGACGGGAAGGACCACGAGAAGGTTGCCAACATCCCTGAGTGAAAGTGGTACAGTGGAACCGACTGGATTCGAACTTGGAACACCCAGGTCTTCAGTCCGTGTCGATATCCACTAAACCACCGTCACCTCCCTTAAAAGGGTTAAATGCAGCTTTGTCTAAGCCATGAGATTTCTCGTCAATTGACGAAAAAAGCGATTCACTTTTTCTTCTATGAGAAATTATTTTTCAGCTGTATAAGAACGGTACTCAGGATACGTCTATTCAATCAGATAAGGAGAAAACTTGCTGTTTAATTCAACGAACTGACTTGACAATGCGCATGTGTTTAATACAAATTGGTTGGTCTTAACAGATGGTGTATAGAAAACGTTCACCGAATCTACAATTATTAACCACGAACAGCATTCTCATAATGGCTGTAATTTGAGATATTACCCAACTTATGAGGTAATAGAAAAGCAATTAATATGAGAAAACTTTGTCCCTAAGAGTTAAACAGTAATCCACATATACGAATCGGCTTCCGTTATTTAATGAATATGTTAAGCCCTGAATTCCGAAAGTTTGAAATAATTGACAAGTGTTACAAGCAAAAGCGAAATGCCAAGCAAACACAACTCGCTAATCTTATATTCAAATGCTTCTTTTAATATTTATAGCCTTTTATAAATTTGAAATAAAAATAACTGTAGTATTTGTTAATGTTATGTAAAACAATCACATATTTATATAAAAAAGCTTGACAGCAATATTACTGTTTTATGTGATATTGTTGGTTAGAGAATCTACTGATTTAAGACTGTTATTATAGTAATAGATACAATGTTAATGTGTTAATTGGAGAAGACAGCATAACAATTAACATGACTATAAAAATATAGGTAACAACATTGCGAAAAAAATGTTTTTATTATTGTTTACTTCATACTTATATGCATGTATATATATATATGTATACATACATATATATATATATGTATATATATATATATATATATATATATATATATATATATATATATAAGGATATAGGAAGTAAAATCAACTGAACCTTTTCTTTGTGAGATGCCCTACGATTGGCTAAGAAAACAACAAAGCAACAAGAATAAGTCACCTCATAGACAACAGAAAATATAATAAGAAATAGGAAGTAAAATCAACCGAACCTTCGTTTGTGAGAAGCCCAACGATTGGCTAAGAGAACAACAAAACATCTGATGTGGTAAATAGTTAGACGTGTATATAAAATACCTGACCAAACTGACTTCCTGTATATTAGCCTGATGATTGCATCCGGTGATGAAACGTGTAAGCGTCTGTGTAGCTGAATTGCCACAAATATATTTTTATAAAATGACGATCTCTCTCGGGGATGAAACGCGGGAGACTCTTTATGGCTTAATTCGCATTAATATATTTGTATAACTTACTATATATATATATATATATATTTATATGTACTAAGGTACTTAAGCTTTATTTTTATTATTATTTTAAAAAAATTTTTTAAATTTTTAATGCAACTTTAATTCCTATATAATTGTATTACAAACTACCATATTGCAGAATGGTTCTTGGGTGTAGTGTTTAGATAGTATTTTTATTATTATTATTATTATTGTTATAATTAATGTTATTTGATATGCAAATTACCATATCATACGGTAGTCTTAAGGGTATTATATTATTATTATTATTATTATTTTATTATTATTTTTATTATTCATTTATATATATATTAGTGAAATTTTAAGCTGAATTATTTTGACACTTGATTATTGGGGAAATGGTAGTTTAATCAGTACAATTGGAGAGCCATGAATAGTATAACTGTCCCGTTTTTAAATCTCCGAAACAGTTACATGGTAAACAGTTGATGACTCCCGTGTTAATATTAGACGCGTAAGGTCTACTGTTTTAGTTTTACTGTTAGATACTTAACCCCCCTTCTTTTTTATTTTTTTTTATTTACTTATCTTTTTAATTTATTTATGAATTGCCCAACGAATGTTAAGTCTGCAATACTTTGGATTTAGTTAGTTTCTCTGGGAATTTAAAGTGCATTTTACTTTTTTCTTCTTTTTTTTATTTTAAAATGACTCAAAGCTTCTTTAGACTATATATATATATATATATATATATATATATATATATATACACGCATATATATATATATATATATATATATTTATATATATACACATATATATATGTATATATACATATACATATATATATATATATATATATATATGCATATGTATATATATATATATGCATATGTATATATATATATATATATATGCATATGTATATATATATATATATATATATACATATGCATATATATATATATATGCATATGTATATATATATATATATATATATATATACATATGCATATATATATATATATATACATGTATATATATATATATATACATATGCATATATATATATATGCATATGTATATATATATATATATATGCATATGTATATATATATAAATATATATATATATATATATACACGCATATATATATATATATTTATATATATACATATATATATATATGTATATATACATATATATATATATGTATGCATATGTATATATATATATATAGTAATGTGTGATGCATATCTAGAGGATAATAATTCGTTTGTGTTAATGCATAACAGACGGAAGTAAGAATAAAAGCAAAATGATCAATCTGCAAAAAAAGAGTAACACGTGTGCATTATCCGATTCAATATTTAATCTCAAGTACAAGAATAAGTATGATGAATTGATTGGAATAACTATTCACATACAATCACGTTTAAAAATTAAACATTCAAGAAGGGCGTGTATGACTGAATGTTTAGGTGAAAAAACGTTTTTAGAATAGTTTAAAGACGGTAGCTATTCATACATATATAGATTTTAATGAATACAACTTGATATTTTAATGAAAAAATGAGTCGAGCGCCTAATTGTTTAAGTTCCTTTAATAACGATAGTTATTTTTTCTCGGTAATTTCACACACCCGTGCGCCAATAAAATAAATAGCACCTTTAATAAAATGCATTGTTATATATCATTACAGTTACATAGTTTTTGAAAGTATCAGTATTTTCATCTCAATCGCAAGAAAGTAGCAGATAATTAACAGTTTCATATTAAATATTATTTCGATCATGGAGAATAATTACGGGGAGAAACTAGTACGTAGAATTTAAATTTCATGTATATTATATATATATATATATATATATATATATATATATATATATATATATATATATATATATATATATATATATATATATGTAAATTATAACTAAAAGGTAAACTTTTAGAGAGTTGGACCTATTGTGAAATAAGGAAAGCTCAATATACTGGATAGAGCAAAAATATAGTACGTCAATGAAAATTAATAAGACCTGCAAATGGAAGCAAATCGGTATTTTCAGTTGTTCATTTTATTAACTAAACTGCTCCTTGTTTTGAACAACTAAAAATACCGATTTGCTTCCATTTGCAGGTCTTATTAATTTTCATTGACGTACTATATATATATATATATATATATATATATATATATATATATATATATATATATATATATAGTTATTTCAAGCAGATTTACAGCAACTCATTTATGAAAGATGCATTTATGTATATTTTTATCTATTGTTCTGTTTCCTATAGGTTGACTTATCCCTGTCGTTATTTTTACAACGATTAGCGATAACGTCCGTCTTTTCAAACTAATTTCAAATCAATATCGAATAAACTTTTGCGGGCACGCAAAAATTAATTTTTAAATGAGGCATACAATCTGTATACAATAAATTAATTTATAAATTAATTAATTAAAAAAAAAATGTATATATATATATATATATATACAAAAATTAGTGACTCGTCCGGGAAAAGACAAATTTAAAAAATGCGATCCTCTGATATTCTTTCAACAATAAATAAATCGTTAGTGACGAATCATAATAAAAAACGCACCGGGGAAACACCGGTCGATATCGCCAAAAACAAAAACAGAATATCAGCGTACATATATATATATATATATATATATATATATATATATATATATATATATATATATATATATATATATATATAAGAACAACACTATTCTGTCTGTGTGCATGTTTGTCTCTAACAACGAACAAGCACTAAAGATTGCACCTCATAAGTGTATTTACATGTACAATTTACATGTACACACTGTCATGGATCTACTGACATTTGTACAATGTAATTAATCTACTTATCCGGGCCAGTTTAATAGTAACACCATATACTGAATAACTAAGTGGGTAAGATATCTAAGTGACTATATTAAAGTTGCTGTTTAAGTAAACCCGTTTTAATATATTGCTGCATATGCTGCTATCAACACCCAAAACGTTGAAACGCTGGGTAACCTTACTTGTATATTTCTATAAACTAATTCGCAAATGCATGTTCATATTCGTACGTACGTAATCACCCGTCACCTCTATATAAAGAATACGATAAACAGATCCCCGAAGTTTATTCATTCAAATAATATTTTGCTAACAATTGTTTTTTGATTCGAAATTTTGTGGATATAGTACTTATTAAAATGCAGTTCTAAGTGACAGGCATCTGAAGGTTGAAGGTTCAATCTTCAGTGCGGGCGATACGAATAATTACGAATTACTGAATACTTCAAGTCATGGGAGATGGAACGAGAGCATGCTACCCCCATGGATTTAATAAAGGGTTCCGTTCGAAATTCCGTCCAGATTTCCGAGTTCGACAGAAAGATTCAGGAGTTGGACAAGGTACACCTGAAGAGGGTCGGAGGTTACATCGGCCGAAACGTTGTGATAAAACACCCAAGATGAGAACAGTAGTCCAAATATACCAAATTCTACAAATTGTGTTTTAATTGAAGCCGAAATGGTGTATTCATTTTGAAAGCGTTGACATTGTAACAATAAATTAATTAGATGAAACTGTTTAAACTGTACAATTATTTTTACGGAAAGAAGAAAGCCATCGATGCTTTTAAAAGATATACATTGTTGCAATTCTTAATGAATAAATATAAGAAATGTTCGTTTTCTCTCTTAAAAGAATAGTCAACTGACAATGGTGATAATTTTTACAAATGGAGAAATCCACGAAACAGTGTGTTATTGTAAACAACGTATGAGATATAATTGTGTAGAGAGATCAGTATATATTATTGGGGACAAACTATAAAAAATTGGCTGACCTACAAAACAGGCAAATTTTCTAATCGTACAAAAGAGGTGTTTAAATAATATCTTGAACGATTTAAAAATTAATAGACTTTCAAATATATTTATTGATTTATTTGTATATATATATATATATATATATATATATATATATATATATATTAGTATTGATGTATCCACATGAAATTTTATGAGGAGATATACTTTTTATGTGTCAAGTTTTCAGTATTTTCTTCAACAGTGATCGATACTTCATGAATACATAAATGAATAAATAAATAAACAAATAAATAAACAAATAAGTAACAAAAATCTAAACTAAACTATAACCTACCAATTTGTGGGGGAGTGTATGCAGAGAAAAAGAGGATGGGTAGAGAAAGAGGGGGGGCTGTAATTTTGGTGGATGGGCGAAAGTTATGGTCTTAGAGAGCGTTTTGAGAAAATGAGGGAAATTAAGAAGGGGGTATGGAGAAGTGAGGGTATGCATACACCCCCCCTCCACACACACAAACATTCCCACTTACTTTTTCCCCTTCAATCTTGACCGCAGTCATCTGGTCAAACACCTCCCTCCCCCTCTTCCTCCACTCCCTCTCTGCCATCCACTTTATCCCTGCTCATCCCCCCACCTCTTTCTCTCACTACCTGCCACAGTAGTCCTTGCTCACCCCCATCTTTCCTCTTCTTCCCCACTCATTTTCTTCAACATTCATTTTTATTCTCCAACAAGTACGGACGTCCACCCAGTAGTGGCCACTATTTTATTTTATTTCTTCCTCCCAATATGTTTACCCTACATGTATTTGTACTTGCATGATATTTTTGCTCTATATTATCATCCTGATGAAGTCTTATAAATAAAAACGAAACGTTGATGTACACATAAAAACACATCCATTTTTTGGTTTTCCTTTTTTCATTTTCCCATATATATATATATATATATATATATATATATATATATATATATATATATATATATATATATATATATATATTATTCAGTATTTTGCATAGAGCTATTAATAAGGAGAACCTGCCACAGGCTATTTATATGGGCAATATTAAGTCAAATGATGACTTCCTGTTAATTTCGTTCTCTTCATATCCTTCGACCTAATATACATGTATGTATTCAAAGGAATTTCATTACAAGTATGAACAGACAAATAATTTCAACGGGGACTCACTGTATACATATACCTATTTATAAGTATACACGTATATACTTATATGTATAAATATACACGTATATAGAAATATTAATCGTCATATATATATATATATATATATATATATATATATATATTATAATAATAACATTCTCGAAGCTATCTACATAAAAACACAACAACCTAAAATTAATAACATCACATATGAAAACAGTGGTAACACCTTTAAATGGTTAACGTAATGCGATTTTGTTCTGTAATGCGATCAAGCGTTGCTATATTGAAATCGTCTACGACTTCCTGGACAAGGCTAAAACGTTCTCTGTGAGTTTCCCCGCTGTCTTTTAAACATTCTCTTCTCTCTCCAGCTTTTGTCTACATTTGCTTTTTACACCTGAGGATGATTCGACAAAGACTCAAAAACGTCCGTGACACCTGTGAAACCTATGAACCATTTATTATTTTTTATTTCAATATAAAAAAGACCATCAGAAAAATTTAAAAATAAAAAAGGTATAATTAAACAGACGGATTCTGTAATTTTTAACAATGTTTGCATAAATGAGAAAATGATGCCTAAATACACACACGCAATATATATATATATATATATATATATATATATATATATATATATATATATATATGCAGATTGTTGATTCTATAAGATACGCAGCGAATCTATAAGAACAGGTAGACATATATCGATATGTGTCCATCTGTGTTTGATACGCAAGAATACGGTAATTGGTAGATGGACAAATATATTGACCGTTTGTATGTGTTGATTGGTATGGACATATGTATATATGTATGTGTGCATGTATTTAACTGTTGATTAGCCCACAGTTATCTCAATAAGGACACTTTATAAGCGATGTAAATTGCGATATTAGCAAATAGATTACTATGCATAATCAACTTTGTCATTCCCTACTCCGGCTAACTCTTCATCAAACCCAACGCAGAATTGCGAGAGAAATATAGATGTAAGAAAATGGATGGATGGCTATAGGGAGAGAAAAAGCGGGAAGTAAACGACTTTTCGGAAATCAGACTGGCGCTGTGACTCAGGAAAGAATCTAATATAAAAGATGGTGGGTGGTAGGATTGCTTGTAATATTTTAACTCCTGACAGATTTTTTTGATTTTTTTGACCCCATACGGTCACCGTACTTCGCCTCCTTGGGCAAGTCATTCTTTTTCTCCGCATGGCGCCTTTGAATTTGTGCAATGACATTTCTCTTACATATTCCTTTACAGTGTGCATGGCGCTACATCATATATCTTATGGAATCTAGTACAATATATATATATATATATATATATATATATATATATATATATATATATATATATGTATAGTGTTAGAGTGATATAAATTTCAGAAGAAAATCCGAGTATGAGAGTTCAATGTAATAAACAGAGCAAGAATAAAAATAAAGTAACACGGAGTCACATAATCATCGGTGCGATAATTTATTTCGACCCTCCGGCCTTTTCAAGCTCCCAAAACGAGGAGATTACATGTTTGAAAATGAGGAAAAGAGAAATTCACAGTCAATATTCAATACGCATATGGAAAGAGAGGAAATTGTTCGATTCATAACGGAAAACATATAGAGAGGTGGAAAAAGATTGACAATATATTTATGCATATATGGAGAGAGGAGGACATTTGGCGATTCATAACGAAAGGCGTATATTTAGTGGGAAATATATATATATATATATATATATATATATATATATATATATATATATATATATTGCTATCAAAGAGACCGCTGTTTTGTCATATAACGAGTTATAAACGAGACTGGACGCATCGACTATGTGAACGCGTTGATTTCGGGACACGTATGCCAGGCCCCATCTAATATTTTTTATCGTTCAGAGGCATCTTCTATTTGTTCTAACTTCTAATAGTAATCGGAATCAAACGTTTTATGCGTTTTCCGTTCGTTTTCGATTAAACGTTACTGGTAACTTAAGTGACCTCAATTCGTGTTATGGAAGAGTATTGCTTTATGTTAAATGGAAACCAGAAACTGTCATTACCATCTACCAGAATGAAACACCATGGAAAGGTGATTCATCGTAGCACGATTCTCTACTGCGGTGAGACGCATCAATAATGTCCACACCAATATTCGAAACCCGAGTTACAGGTCACTTCGTAATGTAATCTACATTTTAAGGCATCACATTTCTACATTGACAAATAAATTATAAAACTCTGTGTATTTTGATTACATATAACGTCACTGTTTATCTAAGAGAACTCAGTTTCATCGAAGATTATATCTTACTATATTATATAAATAGATATATGTATACTTATTTATAAACTATATTAAAAAATTACCCATTTTCTTGCAGTAAACACAGCAGAAAACACCTGTGATTATGAGTTAATTAAGTTTGTTTTAATAAATGGTCTTCGTAGAATGAAGTCTCTCAACAAATATTCAGATGATAAACGCTCATTTTACGATCATGTGATCAGTAAAAAGATATGAAAAACTTTACTTTTATGTTTTCTATAATTATGAATAAAAATAAATCGTTTTGGATCCATGTCTGTTGTCTATTGATGTAGTAAAATATGGTGTATTACTATTTTCAACAGTCCTTTATGCAGTTGGACTCAGTACCTCATACTGTGCAAGCATACTTATGTTTTGCGGATTTCTGAAATCACATTCATTATCTTTTTTTTCAGAATGGACAATAAAATAGGGTTAAATGTTAATACTTAAGAAATCACATTATTAAATGATATAAGAAAAAACTGCACACAACGATTATTTACTTAAAGGCAAACACTATATATTTGCGAAGAATCGCATCTTCGCCAATAATTGTCAATAAAGGAGTATATGCGGACTAAGCATTGCAGATGACAAGCCAATTTCAAGCTACATAGGAATTTCCCTGTCGGCTTCACTTTAGCATAACGTAAGTCTCTCATCCACTTTTGGCAGAAGGAAGATGTTGTCACGTATGTGCCAATGTTTTGAACATGCTCGTTGCCAACTAACTTTCAATCTTTAGTTCTATTGAAATTGGAAAGCAGTGAGTGTTAAATAATGTTCGGTATATAATTATTATGATAACATGTTCACGGAGTTTTTACCATTGCCATTTATCATGGCATAAAAATATGCGTTCTTGTTTTTTTATTTTTATTTTGTTAAATTTTAATTTTGTCATCGATAAGGATCCAATGAATAGGAAGAGATATGCTATAGATGAAGAATATGAATTTAGACTTCATCAACCGTGGACTATTCTCTTGCCATAAGGTAATTCTAGCCTATAAATTGAGAGCAATTGATGTCATTGTATATATTGTTATTCTCTATCACAAACAACATAAGAGAATTGAATGTGAATTCAGCGAGTTTTAATAACGCGTTTCGAATGCGATTCAAGTTCGCCAAAATAGAAAATATAATCATGCAGTCAATTGTTTAATTAAAAGGGATCACATTTTAAAATATATAAAAAAGGAGTCAATACTTAAATAAATTATTACAATTACATTAAAGTATAGATTAAAATCAGAGTAAATAGATTATAATTACCCACATTGAATATTGTGTTGAGAACCCTAAGTTGTACATTTTACGCTTCATCGCCGAGATATATACACATACACTCCTGATCAAAAATTGAAAACACCTTGAAAATATTTTAAAAGAAAACTTTTTTTAAGGATAGATTTTAAACTCCACCCACTTAAGGTGATCAATACTGCCATCTAAAAGGTTGTGGACACTAAAAAGCTACATTCCAAACATTTTATTCAGAAATTTACATTTTTATAAATATGAGGCATTTTACACTTGATAAAAATGAGACATTTTAAATTCGATATATTTAATATCCTTAAAAAAGGTGTATTTTAAAAGATTATCAAGTGGTCTTACATTTTTGATCAGGAGTGTACAATTGCATGACGAATATCTGTTGGAAGCACAACATGATCGCATTCAAAATTAAATAATACGGAAATAGATATATATGTTTTCAAAAGAATCTATATATCACACAGACACACACACACACACACACACACACACACGAGGGGCACTATGTAATACTGAACACAGCATATTGAAACATACTAATTGTTTATGTTGTTGTGTTCCAACTTCATCTGTGATCTTCCTATGATAATCATCATCATCATTATTATCATCAATTTTATCATAAGGGTCTTTTTTATTCCACCTCTGGTGGGGGGAACCCATCTTTGGTGTCTTTCCACCTTATTTTACCCCTGGCTAGGCGTGGCCAAGTAAGACTTAGTTAACTTTCGTGGTCGTCTCTCCAGAGCGTTTTCTGCTTTCTCTAGGTATTTGCCATTGCCTCGGGGTCAATTATGTGTCTATATTCCCCCTTTTGTCTGTACATTACGAAAGGTGACCCGCATATCTATTACGTTTAGCCATTTGTATGGTAGTGATGGTGACATTTAATCCAGTTTGCTTTCTTATCCACTATAATCTTACTATAATCTTATTATAATCTTACTATAATCTTATTATAATCTTCCTATAATCTTACTATAATCTTATTATAATCTTACTATAATCTTACTATAATCTTATTATAATCTTATTATAATCTTACTATAATCTTACTATAATCTTCCTATAATCTTACTATAATCTTATTATAATCTTCCTATAATCTTACTATAATCTTATTATAATCTTACTATAATCTTACTATAATCTTCCTATAATCTTACTATAATCTTATTATAATCTTACTATAATCTTACTATAATCTTACTATAATCTTCCTATAATCTTACTATAATCTTATTATAATCTTACTATAATCTTATTATAATTTTACTATAATCTTACTATAATCTTACTATAATCTTCCTATAATCTTCCTATAATCTTATTATAATCTTACTATAATCTTATTATAATCTTACTATAATCTTACTATAATCTTACTATAATCTTCCTATAATCTTATTATAATCTTATTATAATCTTACTATAATCTTACTATAATCTTATTATAATCTTACTATAATCTTACTATAATCTTCCTATAATTTTACTATAATCTTATTATAATCTTACTATAATCTTACTATAATCTTATTATAATCTTACTATAATCTTACTATAATCTTCCTATAATCTTACTATAATCTTATTATAATCTTACTATAATCTTACTATAATCTTACTATAATCTTCCTATAATCTTACTATAATCTTATCATAATCTTACTATAATCTTATTATAATCTAACTATAATCTTACTATAATCTTACTATAATCTTCCTATAATCTTCCTATAATCTTATTATAATCTTACTATAATCTTATTATAATCTTACTATAATCTTATTATAATCTTACTATAATGTTACTATAATCTTCCTATAATCTTACTATAATCTTATTATAATCTTACTATAATCTTATTATAATCTTACTATAATCTTACTATAATCTTACTATAATCTTCCTATAATCTTCCTATAATCTTATTATAATCTTACTATAATCTTATTATAATCTTACTATAATCTTACTATAATCTTACTATAATCTTACTATAATCTTATTATAATCTTATTATAATCTTACTATAATCTTACTATAATCTTATTATAATCTTACTATAATCTTACTATAATCTTCCTATAATTTTACTATAATCTTATTATAATCTTACTATAATCTTACTATAATCTTATTATAATCTTACTATAATCTTACTATAATCTTCCTATAATCTTACTATAATCTTATTATAATCTTACTATAATCTTACTATAATCTTACTATAATCTTACTATAATCTTCCTATAATCTTACTATAATCTTATCATAATCTTACTATAATCTTATTATAATCTAACTATAATCTTACTATAATCTTACTATAATCTTCCTATAATCTTCCTATAATCTTATTATAATCTTACTATAATCTTATTATAATCTTACTATAATCTTATTATAATCTTACTATACTGTTACTATAATCTTCCTATAATCTTACTATAATCTTATTATAATCTTACTATAATCTTATTACAATCTTACTATAATCTTACTATAATCTTACTATAATCTTCCTATAATCTTCCTATAATCTTATTATAATCTTACTATAATCTTATTATAATCTTACTATAATCTTACTATAATCTTACTATAATCTTACTATAATCTTATTATAATCTTATTATAATCTTACTATAATCTTACTATAATCTTATTATAATCTTACTATAATCTTACTATAATCTTCCTATAATTTTACTATAATCTTATTATAATCTTACTATACTGTTACTATAATCTTCCTATAATCTTACTATAATCTTATTATAATCTTACTATAATCTTATTATAATCTTACTATAATCTTACTATAATCTTACTATAATCTTCCTATAATCTTCCTATAATCTTATTATAATCTTACTATAATCTTATTATAATCTTACTATAATCTTACTATAATCTTACTATAATCTTACTATAATCTTATTATAATCTTATTATAATCTTACTATAATCTTACTATAATCTTATTATAATCTTACTATAATCTTACTATAATCTTCCTATAATTTTACTATAATCTTATTATAATCTTACTATAATCTTACTATAATCTTATTATAATTTTACTATAATCTTACTATAATCTTCCTATAATCTTACTATAATCTTATTATAATCTTACTATAATCTTACTATAATCTTACTATAATCTTACTATAATCTTCCTATAATCTTACTATAATCTTATCATAATCTTACTATAATCTTATTATAATCTAACTATAATCTTACTATAATCTTACTATAATCTTCCTATAATCTTCCTATAATCTTATTATAATCTTACTATAATCTTATTATAATTTTACTATAATCTTACTATAATCTTACTATAATCTTCCTATAATCTTCCTATAATCTTATTATAATCTTACTATAATCTTATTATAATCTTACTATAATCTTACTATAATCTTACTATAATCTTCCTATAATCTTATTATAATCTTATTATAATCTTACTATAATCTTACTATAATCTTATTATAATCTTACTATAATCTTACTATAATCTTCCTATAATTTTACTATAATCTTATTATAATCTTACTATAATCTTACTATAATCTTATTATAATCTTACTATAATCTTACTATAATCTTCCTATAATCTTACTATAATCTTATTATAATCTTACTATAATCTTACTATAATCTTCCTATAATCTTACTATAATCTTATCATAATCTTACTATAATCTTATTATAATCTAACTATAATCTTACTATAATCTTACTATAATCTTCCTATAATCTTCCTATAATCTTATTATAATCTTACTATAATCTTATTATAATCTTACTATAATCTTATTATAATCTTACTATAATGTTACTATAATCTTCCTATAATCTTACTATAATCTTATTATAATCTTACTATAATCTTATTATAATCTTACTATAATCTTACTATAATCTTACTATAATCTTCCTATAATCTTCCTATAATCTTATTATAATCTTACTATAATCTTATTATAATCTTACTATAATCTTACTATAATCCTACTATAATCTTACTATAATCTTATTATAATCTTATTATAATCTTACTATAATCTTACTATAATCTTATTATAATCTTACTATAATCTTACTATAATCTTCCTATAATTTTACTATAATCTTATTATAATCTTACTATAATCTTACTATAATCTTATTATAATCTTACTATAATCTTACTATAATCTTCCTATAATCTTACTATAATCTTATTATAATCTTACTATAATCTTACTATAATCTTACTATAATCTTACTATAATCTTCCTATAATCTTACTATAATCTTATCATAATCTTACTATAATCTTATTATAATCTAACTATAATCTTACTATAATCTTACTATAATCTTCCTATAATCTTCCTATAATCTTATTATAATCTTACTATAATCTTATTATAATCTTACTATAATCTTATTATAATCTTACTATACTGTTACTATAATCTTCCTATAATCTTACTATAATCTTATTATAATCTTACTATAATCTTATTATAATCTTACTATAATCTTACTATAATCTTACTATAATCTTCCTATAATCTTCCTATAATCTTATTATAATCTTACTATAATCTTATTATAATCTTACTATAATCTTACTATAATCTTACTATAATCTTACTATAATCTTATTATAATCTTATTATAATCTTACTATAATCTTACTATAATCTTATTATAATCTTACTATAATCTTACTATAATCTTCCTATAATTTTACTATAATCTTATTATAATCTTACTATAATCTTACTATAATCTTATTATAATCTTACTATAATCTTACTATAATCTTCCTATAATCTTACTATAATCTTATTATAATCTTACTATAATCTTACTATAATCTTACTATAATCTTACTATAATCTTCCTATAATCTTACTATAATCTTATCATAATCTTACTATAATCTTATTATAATCTAACTATAATCTTACTATAATCTTACTATAATCTTCCTATAATCTTCCTATAATCTTATTATAATCTTACTATAATCTTATTATAATCTTACTATAATCTTATTATAATCTTACTATACTGTTACTATAATCTTCCTATAATCTTATTATAATCTTACTATAATCTTATTATAATCTTACTATAATCTTACTATAATCTTCCTATAATCTTCCTATAATCTTACTATAATCTTATTATAATCTTACTATAATCTTATTATAATCTTACTAGAATCTCGCCCAATAACTGTAACATCACTATTTGAAAATTTGCTTCTGCGTCATGTTCTCCAATAGCTTTTTCCCTGACCACTTACCTTTTGACCACGTTTTTAATCGTGATTCCCTATCATAGTCGACGATTTCCTTGAAGAGTGTTGACTGAAAGACGTCTCGGTAGTTTTATTTAATGTTCTTTACCTTTTTTTTCTCAATACTCGTTTAATAGAGAATGAAGAAAAGTGCACGAAGTGATTCATCTTTGTTTCCCTTTTCCTATGTCTTTTTTCCTCTTCTGTAATATAAATCATAAAAAGAAATCCTCATAAATGATAATGGCAGTGCGTCCAACATTATTTCACTGGTTACATATACATACATATACATATATATATATATATATATATATATATATATATATATATATGTATATATATATATAATTACGTTGCCTTTATATTTGAAGTTATTTTAACTTGAACAAGAAACACGTTTTGACTGTTAGTGCGAAGAATTGGTCCAATATTCACATTCCTTCAATTAGATAGCATGGACATTATTTGTTACTGTTAAAATATATCTGTATTTAGAATTTTGATCCACTAGTCTAATTATATTTTACCAGAATTGCTGTTTCACAGACAAGTATCATATGTATAAAATATAGGGGTTGTCGGTAAACAGTACTGTCTACATATCATCGTATACATTTTTTTAATTTTATGTTTCGGAATTTTTTAGATAAGGGTTGCTAATTTGTAGAATTTGGTATATTCGGACTACTGTTCTCATGTTGCGTGTTTTTATCACAACGTTTCGGCCGATGTAACCTCCGACGTTTTATTAAATCCACAGGCGTAGCATGCCTTATAATTATAAATAATAGATAAGTACCGATCTATAGTGATACGTAGTTATATCTAAAACAAGCATAGGTTTTAGGCTCCCAAAATTGTCCGCAACGACCCATGACGCAGTGGATATAGTACTAAGTAAAATTCAGTTCTAAGTGACAGTTATCTGAAGGTTGAAGGTTCAATCCTCAGTGCGGGCGATACGAAGAATTGCGAATTACTGAAGACTTCTTCCAAACTATGGCAGATGGAATGTGAGCATGCTATCCTCGTCGATTTAATAAAGGATTCCGTTTGAAATTTCGTCCAGATTCCCGAGTTCGACAGAAAAAATCCCGAGTTCGACACCTGAAGAAGGGCCGAAATGTGGTGATAAAAACACCCAAGATGAAAACAGTAGTCCGAATATACCAACTTCTACACATTTTTTATTTTGTCTATGTTAAGCCACTGATCAAATAAGGTGTGTATGATGTTAGAGGGTGGATTTTTTCTAGCTCAACGTATTACGTCGTCTCGTTGACAGCCATAGTGTTAATATTGCTGAGAAACGCAGGTGAATATATCCTGTCACATATCAGAAAGTATAATCAAACATTAGGTAAAATGTAATAGAAAAAGTTTTCATATTAAACTTCATAAAGTATTTCCTATGAAACAACAAAGAAATAAAGAAACATAAATCAGTTCATCGCTTTATGATGCAGAATCGGTTGATGTTTGTGAATACAAATACGTAATACATCTCCAACGTTATAATGCCATATTTCTTTTACTTTTGAAACATACAGAATTAGTTTACTATTTAATTAATTGTATTGATGAACCCGCGATCAGACGAAGTTATATATTTTTTTAAATCTATTGCTGATGCGTGTGCTTTTGTACATGTATAAAAACACAATTACTTGTAATTAAAAAGCCCTGTAAATATCTACAGTATAAGGTGATACCTGATCGTAAACTGTTTTCCAAAGACAATATGTAAATTAGATATTTCATTTCCTGTTTTTATATATATTATCGCAAGTCACCGGCTCTAGACAGGTAAAAATAATTCCCTTACAGAAGTTGGTTGTACAATTTCCTGTCCGCTTACGAAAATGAAAATAAATAATATAATGAAACTAAACTTTTTGTCTCAGATTCGGAGTCTAATTTCAATCAAAACCCATTTGATTTAGATTCTAGAAAATTTCGAAAAATCAAAGCTTAACCTGCTGGTGTCTTGAAAAAAAGAATGAAGTTCAAGAATGTTCGTTTAATTACTGTCACGTGACTTTGGATCAAATGTAATGACGATGTGAAATATTTGAACCTTTAAAACTTTTTGATTTTCAAGAGTAAGTATAATTAGCTTAATTCATATTTAGAGCTTGAACCCCCACTTTGCCCCCTTTTGTAGAAAAATCAATTAAACTGTTGGATAATGGCCCTATGGGAACGGATGCATGATGGAAATCGTTGGTTTGACTTGCACGATTTAGTGCGGATAGACCCGTGCAGTCGGGTGCAGAATAGGGGGTCTCACGGTCGGACCTCACATATGCTGTCAGAGAGTATGTTGACGAACACCGAGTCAAAAGGTCAGAAAACATGAGTGAAGGAATTGTTTGCGCATGAGTGTCGCACGTGGGATCTGTGACGTCACGTGCCTTTGCGTGGGAAGCAGAGTTATTTCAGTCTGGGTTTTGGAGGCGAACCTATCAGATGTTATTTAGGATGCAGTTCCGCAATTTGATTAAGGGAATGAATTCCGTAAGAAAATACAGGCGAAAGATGTCTTTACCCCCGTCCACGAATGGTTAAGGAAATAATTGATACGTAATTACGAAATCAGTAATTTGTTCTCTCTCTCGGCGTTAGTGAACATCTCCCAGCTGACGGATAACTAACGCTTGAAATAAAACAGAAGTTACATTTTAAAGAGTGTTTGTCTTCTGAGTCGGCCATGAGGCTTTTTGTTGCAGCGGCGTGGTTCACGGTAGAAAGAAGGAAGAGAGATTTAAACCACTAGACGACGCACCCTTTACGCGGTGAGGGATACATTTAAAG
The DNA here is from genome assembly GCA_963556195.1 of Sepiola atlantica. NCBI lineage: Eukaryota > Metazoa > Mollusca > Cephalopoda > Sepiida > Sepiolidae > Sepiola > Sepiola atlantica. Next base: position 116,140,661 of record OY744529.1, read on the forward strand.
GTATGCCAACTATATGATTTATGTTTTAAAAATGATGAGTGATTAAATGAGAACTGTCACGGCCGTTCCGGGACGAGGGATAACACGAGTTCCGCCGCGGGCCAAGTCGGGGATATGCAACAAAAAATGCTTCCTAAGTGCCCCGTACAATAGTTTTATGCGGAGAGCTTACGTTGTTACTTTGTTTGACTGCTATATGCGTACCTCTATTTTCGTAGCAAGAAAACTGATTGAGATAGGCTGTAGAAGAACAACTACAGTGTATATACATGATATAATTTTGATGTATTAATTTACACAGGCCATCATAATCTTATAGAGGGTTGGTTACATCATATATTGTAAGGAAATATCGGTTACAAGTGCTATGCGGCTATTGGAACAGTGAACAACACAGACAGGCGAACATAATTCACATGTTCTACTTAAAACAAACGGTCTCCTGTTGACTATAAAAACTTAACGTATATGCTAACATATGATCTTGCTCGTAAAATAAAAGTTTTGATATCTCTCAGACAACATTTATTGCATTGCAAACTAAAATCACACCAAGAATTAATCAATAAAATGCAAATAACAAAAACAGGAGAAAGTACAATTTAGAAGAAGATGATACACAATGAACGGAAACGCGAAATATAAAATAAAGTTGAGTCAGTCGATAGCAGCTTATTTCTGTTGTTGGTTGGTTTTAGCAATGTAACTGGCGTGGAATTTAAAGGAATGGTTAACACCTTACATTTAGATAATAATGACGTTTAGATGATCGTTTTTTTTTAAGTGATACGAGGAATGTCTATTGAAATATACTATAAATAAACGTTACACAGAGAAATTTATGGAAGACAAATATAATGACATGCTGAACAACGTGGCCACCACGTATGGTAAATATAGGTTATAAAAACAATCGAATTAAAACAGATTAAGAGAGAACGAAATAGACAAAAGGAAAAAAAGACGAGAACAAAAATAAGAACATAATGTATTAAAAAGAGAAAAAAGAAAGTAATAAATAAAGAATATTAAAAATGTTGCTATGTAAAATAAAATCAGTGGTGGATGAGGGAAATGAAACATATATTGAATAATACTCTATATAAGAGACCATATATATATATATATATATATATATATATATATATATATATATATATTTATATATAGTCTAAAGAAGCTTTGAGTTATTTTTAACAAAAATACAAAAATAAGGAAAATGCAGTTTAAATTTCCAGAGAAACTAACTAAATCCAAAATAGTGTAGACTTAACATTTGTTGGAAAATTCATAAATAAATAATATATAATAGTAAGTAAATAAAATAACAAGGGGGATTAAGTATCTAACAGTGAAACTAAAGCAGGAGACCTTAACGTAAGCATCTAATATTAACACGGCTGTTTACCATGTAACTGTTTCGGAGATTTAAAAACAGGACAGTTATATGCATGGCTCTCCATTGGGACAGATAAAACTACCATTTCCCCAATAATCAAGTGTCGAAATAATTCAGCTTAAAATGTTACTTATATATACATAAATAAATAATAATAAAATACTACTCTTAAGACTATATATATATATATATATATATATATATATATATATATATATATATATATATATATATATATATATACTAGGGAGTATGTATCTGTCTGATGCCGAAACTATGTAATTAGTGTGTATCGATCTCTTTCTATATCCAATTATCAGCTGCTACATATACCAATTCCAAAACATCCCACACGTCACGCATCTTTCAAATTTACATAATTAATTTGTTTTAAAGCATCTAATTAATTAATATTCGCAAATATATACGCATGATTATTTTTTTCGGATTTCAAAATGTATTTAAAAGGTATTTAAAATATTTCCTCGATAATATTAATCCAATCTTAATAAAAATTATAAATATAATAAATGAAAGACATTTTATTTTTTAATCTATGAATTGCAAATCACGAACTTTATTCAATGGATGTAACATATTTCAGTAGACTCTATAATTCTATGAGTTGTTGTGATTAAAAAAATAAGTATTTCATTTCTTTAAATAGAGTAATAGTCGAAAGTGTGTGATGTTACTACCTTTGTTATACAGAACTTAAATACAGGCGATATTCTCGAAGTATATATGAAAGTGTCAATTATGTTTTAAAGCTACGGTGGCGTTTTAATTAAAAGATCGAAGAAAAGTATTTTATAAGCCACGAATAAGATGAATATATTACAATTGCATTTCAATCGGATCACTAGTTTATAAATTAGATTATTGAAATGCAAACAATGTGCCATCTTTTGTATGTGTCTTGATAACACATTGTGCCGTTAGGAAACTAATGTTCAAACAGGGTAATTGCCTATTAAGTCGTATTCAGACACTCCTCTGTTAAAATATAACGGTTACGCAGTGTTTTTACGCAGTCGTACAGCCACCAATTATGATGGACACTTAGGATGGACATATTTGTCTACAGTCTCGCAAATCATTAGAAAGTCAACAGATTCGTTTTGATTGATCGTAAACTTGTGTTACGATGTATCAGAAGGCAATGCATTCACTATTTTAAACGATTATTATTCAATGGGATGCTGTGTTCAGAGTGGGCGTCGTGTTTTCTTAAAACTGATAAAGAATCCAACGCGTCGAGACTTGAGAACGTGTTTTAAATAGTTTCAACGAAATAAAAAAAATGGATGAAACATAAATCCACCTCTTTATGTCGAAGTCTAATTGTCATTAAGTTGAGTTGACAGCAACATGCGAAAGCAGTCAACATACACCCATAGGCAATATTTTGGCCACCGGATCTGTTCATGCGAAAGTATTTTATTAATCCCTTACCTTGAGAAACAAAGAATCATTAATAGCAAATGTTATATAGCATTATCCATGTGTTTAAATAAAGAAAATGGCCAGAAACAACCACAAATGACGTGAAAAAAACAGTTATAATGCACTGGGTCTAATGTCGCTCGCAACGATGTCAAAAAAACATAAATTGCATTTCAGATTGTATCCGCACTCAAGCTATTACCCAACGCCTGTGAGTTGTTGACACACTACAAATGATTGCTCCAGGAAAAGAGATTAGATTACATTAAATAAGTGTTATCGGAAACCGAGGCCTATTTTAAGGCCAAAGAGTCGTTCAATGAAAATAGCATTAAATTGTTAGAGAGGCGCTGGAATCAGTGTATCACACAATTAGTTGATTATATTTACGTCTGAATTCGAATTCCGCAGTAAAAAATGTTTATTTTTATACGTCAAGCCCAGAAATTATTCTCAGGCTTATACAAGTAGAATAACGTCTAAACAGACACACGCATAAGTACATAGATGTAAAACCTACATACTATGATATAAACGACGGATTATACACGACATTCATTTATCCATCAATAGTACATAACGTCAAGGGACTTCGTCAGGAAGCTATGCAGATATTTTATGTGTCATAACTTTTTAGTGGGTATGATAGAACCTCTCTCCGTCACAAACAAAAGATGTCATACCAAAATGGTTATCATTCAGTACTGGCCAGGCTGAACGTCGCTTAACGTCGGTGATGTAGCAGGAACCGGTGTTTAAACGTGATTATGACGTACTACACACCTCTCAAAACTAATAATGTATAGCGAACCGTATGTACGTAAACAAATGCAACGAAAAATATATGCATTAACATTCATGCATTAATATATACGTACATATTTAAACAAATATATGTTTATATAAATATACATAAATACATACTTATACACCCATTACTCCAGAGTCTTTAGGAACACCCATGAAGTCCCTCACATATACGTAAGACATATATATATATATATATATATATATATATATATATATATATATATATATATATATATATATATATATATTGTACATAATTCCAGCAAAAACCTTCTATAATACTAACACATAGTATGCACCTGATTAACCTCATTCCCCTGAAAATGCCCCCAGATGGGTTCGAAAGTACTTGGGAGACAAATTTAAACTATGGCAAATTCATCAGCCAATTCCCCTTTAGTCGGGAAATGCGTCCGCAATCGATGCAGTAAATGACAATGATAAATGTATCCAAGGTTTGTAAATAAAACGATATTAACATAAACCTTGGATACATTTTTCATTGTCATTTACTGCATCGATTTCGGACGCATTTCCCGACTGGATAATTGTTTCGTTTTTGGACTGTCACTCATTACCTGGATCAATTTTTAATCAACCTCTTGGATTTCTTTTCTTGAATATGTTTTAAATTGTATGACTTGGATGGATTGTATAGTTTTAACAAAAAAGTATGTTTGGGCTGATATATTTGATGTGTTATATACTTTTATGTATTTTTATATATATTTTTATATATTTTCAAAGTGTAATTTTATCACCTGCAGTGATGCCACTGCGGTAATGGTCCTCTGAAGAGAAGAATTATCTTTGAAAACTCATGAGTTAAGCACTTTAAGATACTTTGCCTGAATGTTGAATTCTAATAAAATTTGATTCGAATCTTATTTCATTATTTCATTTTATATTATGCTATTAATGCTCTATCCAGTATATTGAGCTTCAGTTTTTATCCGGATGTTCACTAATTAAAAAATATTAAGATATAGGAGGCAAATAATTAAAAGATATTAGTTGCCTCTCATATCTTTTGTTGGATTAACTTCATATATATATATATATATATATATATATATATATATATATATACATATATATATATTAGGGTAGGTCGATTTTACACTTTTTTTTACATATTAAAAAAAGGCACGTACCGAAAGTTGTATATAGACCTATTAAATACTCATGCAAAAAATTAGATCAAAAACTTCAGCGGTTTTTTTAGCGTTTGGTATCAAAGATCGTAGACAAGAATATACTGAAAATTCCTCGTTTTTGCAAGATTTGCTTGAATACTGGTGTTAAAACCAAATAATTTGTGCATTTAAAATCAGCGAAGGTCTTTTTATTTTATAAAAATGATATTAATTAAAGAAATCTTCAAATTAAAAATTTGCCCCCCCCCCTCATTTTCAGTATCTGCTTTTGTAAACTACCTTTTAACGTTATGAATTAAACAGTAATATTTGAATACCTACAAAATGATTTTTTTCTGTTATAATTGAAAATATAACAAGCAAAGAAATAAGGAAAAACCTAACACTATTTTAATGGAGCTTAATATTGAGAGTCAAATTGCTCCATATAAGACCCCTTAGATAAAAATGCTGGTCTCAATTTCTGACTCAAAACTTTGGCTGTAATGTGTTGATGCCTTGCTTCAAAACCATATACAGTTTGTGAAGGTTCTGTTATTAACTTAACTGCCCGTTCCACGCCCTGAGATTGCCAAAAATGCAGCATAATTTTAAATCTATTAATTGTGTCCAATGTGTGGCATTAAAATTAATAGGTGGTATTCTTTTTAATCTTTTTCTGGTTGACTCCTCACTCCTGAAAGAACACATTAATTAATTGAATTATTAAAAAATTCCAATCTGTACTGCTTTAATAATTATGGTGAAATTAGATAAAATCTTTAAAAATCATTCTATAAATTGGAATAAATAATTGAGTCAGAAATATATGAATAAATATTACTTACCTAATGGCCAACATTCTTTTTAAAGCTTCTTCTCTTACTTCAATCTCTTCAGATTTAACCATGGAATATAGAAAGTTTTCAGGCAGTAAACAAAATGTATTACCTTGTATATTTCTAAATGTGATATCTTGGATTTCCTGAGGCTGCTCCTTAATCCTCTGGGTCATATTAAAAATGTGCACTTGCTGATTGTGGAATTTACTATTTCTTTTAATTTCAAACCAAGAAGTGGCATACACATTTACAATAAAATTTACTACATAGTGTAGTTTTGTCGTGTGCCTTTGTTGGTATGCACCACGAGTCCATAAACACATGAGCCTGATGGCCAAAGTTAACCATCTTGCTTGGTTTAAAGGACCAATTTTCCAGGAGGTATATCTAGAGTCAACCTTACCTCTAGAAATACCTACTGTGTATTCATAAAGGAGTCTTTGGTCAGAACTAAGATCATGTATTTCATCAATTTTAAAAATTGACTCTAGAGGATTGCTAATAGTGGAAAATGATATTTGGGGTAAATCATGGCAATCATTTGAGCATAATTTCCCCAGAGGGCCACTGAATGTTGTAGGGCCCTTTGCGCAACCATCTATGTTTTTAAAAAGGGCTCTGAAAGGTAGTTAATTATGATGCAAAGAGCAACCAATTGTGTGAAGATTTTTAAAAAGTTTTTTTTCTAAAATTGCAACCATTCCACCTTCCCAACCTGTGTTGGTATTAGTGTTGTCAACAAGTATAGCCTTGATACTGTTCTCACTGTGGAATTCATGCAAAACATCCACCACTTGATCTGCATGAACAGCACCTGTTGCACCACTATTAGGAAGAACTCTGTGTCAGATATTTACTTTCACATGGTGTTTCTTTTGTAAAAGTTAAATGGTGTTCTGGTCCATTAGTTTTTTTCATAATTCTCTGTCTATTTTCATCCACAATTTCCTTATACATCAATGTGTCCTTATCCATTCTCCCATCAACTCCAATACATATAATATTTTAGGTGGGATAAAAAACCCTGGCTGAAATAGTTTTATTTGTCTACCTCAAACAAGGTAAGATGTGACACAAGGTCATGAAAGTGGGATTAGATAAGCCTGCGCTATAGAGGTGAGCACTCTGGCCATTAAAAAATTGACTGGGCAGCCCCGTCGGCATTTCCCTGTAGGGGCGTCTCAGACAGTTAGCAATAAACTTACTCCTTCCCAAAGAGGGAAGGCAAAGCCTGGGAGGGTTCAACTCCTAGAATTGCACAGGACGGACAAGCCCCAATAGACCGGCGTAAATCCAGACCCAAAGGCCCGGACGATACCGATTTATTTGGTGGGGTAAAATCCCCTGGCTGAACTAGATTTTATTTATCTATATCCAACAAGGTAAGATTGACACAGGAAAGTGGGATGAGAAAGCCAGTGCTCGAGAGGTGAGCACTCTGGCCATTTAAAAATTGCCTGGGCAGCTCCGTCGGCATTCCCCGGTAGGGCCGCCTCAGACAGTAAGCAATAAACTTACTCCTCCCCAAAGAGGGAAGGCAAAACCTGGGAGGTGCACCTCCTAGAACTGCACAGGACGGACAAGCCCCAATAGACGGGCGTGAATCCAGACCCAAAGACCCGGACGATACCGGTTTATTTGGTGGGTTAAAAAACCCTGGCTGAACTAGTTTTTATTTATCTAACTCCCACAAGGTAAGGTGTGACAAAAGGTCGGGGAAGTGGGATTAGATAAGCCAGCGCTCGACAATTCAATATATATTTGTGATAATTACATTTGTAAACACAGAATCAACACGTGAATTCAAATTCGCTTGTTGAATTTTCAACCGGTGAATACCATAAAAAATATCCAATAAATAAAACGCCTATGTAAATAAATAATTATTTATATATAACATTAAATAGTATAGTGTTTTATTCCTTTTTAATTTGAATATGTACATTTAATTTCTTAAGAAAAGGAATAATAAACTTTAAAATATTTATTATTAAGTAATGTATTACTTTTTTTTGTTAAAACCCGGGTTTAATTTAAGGCGACACATCTGCCGGTGAAATCTAGGCTGTGAGAAAAATCTCGATTTATTTGATCTTAAAGTTGCAATGCTCAAATAAATACAAAGTTTTGAAGAAAAATATTTCTTGTGGTAACTTTTGATATTATTTGGCAACTTTCTTCGAGTGCGATAATTTACAGTTTCAAAATCGACCTCCCCTAATATATATATATATATATATATATATATATATATATATATATGTATCAAATTTATATACTACATATTTTATAATATCTTTAAAGTATTCAGATATTAAAATGTATACATATGTTGATATTCATATCTTTATATACTATTTAATTGAACTAATCCTTTTGAATCGTACTTCTTATTGTCAAATTATTTTATTACAATATAAATATATTATTTTCAAACGGCAATAATATCCTAGGAAAATACCTTAATTGTTAGAATATTGTACGGAAGGAGATAGAGCTGTAACACGGAACCTTTGGTGCAGCCACTTTTTAGTATCTCTCTTTATTTGTCTTCAATGTAATTGAACATCGACAATGATTTTTTAGAGAACGATTACATTGAGTAAAATGTCACTTTCTTTTGATATCTATCTATGAATATCTTTGCATTGTAATTTATGTGAGGCCGAACGGCATTGTTTCGCAGTGTCAAATAACAACCTAATCTACAACTATGTACTTATGAACTACTTGTTAAACATCTACTGTCATAGGTTCTAATCAATTTGTGCAATTATGATTCTGTTGTCTGGATCGATTTCCGCTCATAATCAATAATATCAATAATATCAATAATATCTACATCTTTCTAGTCTGCGATAGAAAACTGATCTTGTACTTTTCAAATCGAATCCAATGTAGCTCGGGGCTATATATATATATATATATATATATATATATATATATATATATATATATATATTCTATACCTACACACCCACACACACACACACATACACACACACACACATATATATATATATATATATATATATATATATATATATATATATATTCTATACCTACAATTCCATGATTCTAAGTTATTTCTGAACCATCAGCATTGGAGAAATTGAATATTTCGAAATATTCAACATTTTCGAATGTACACGCTGTTTAGTGTAGCATTATCTCTATATAAAACATACCGTGAAATATATATGATAGGTAAAAAGATCAACTCTTACGTTTGAGCTGGATCCTGAGTTTTGTACTATTACACAGAGAACACGAGATTTTAAAATGTAACAGGTATATTTGTGTCTATGTGAACCGGGTTACCGCCTTGGGACTGTCTGGGTTTGTTATTTCCTAGCGTTTAGACCATACAATTCCATGAGTTTGCTCTTAGACGAGTTAGGAGACAGCTGCTTGAACTGGTAAAGTCGAGAGCAATTTCATGGAAGTCTGACATGGAGCTGAGCGTTCTTACTCGACGTATCGATGTTTCGCACCAATTATGTCAATCCAGAATTTGAAAAGAATAGACAGACACTAAATATAGCATCTGGATTCATGTGGGGCGACATAAAGTGGCCTTTGTTAGAAACGCGCACAAAAACAATCACAGTTTGAGGAATATTGGTTTTATGACGCGCGGGAGTTTCTATGGTCTAACCATATATTGTTCAGCCGTTCAGTAATTGGCATTTACAAAACAAAAACATCCGCGGCTCAGTTGAGTATTTTCCCCCGTAGAGAATATTATGTCACTCATAACGCACTATTTTTAGTAGCAGCGGACTTCGGGCAGCTTTCACAACTCTTGTAAGATCGGGAAAGATTCTCGATACGCGCTATTTTCAATGTCGTATCTCTGATAACTATATCTCTCGCAAAAGTCAGAATTGCCTTGCTCGGATCTTGACGAACCTTCGTGTGCGGACAATCAGAACACCTTACTAATATTCTTTCTGCTAGCCACTGCTTCCATTTTTTGTTGCAATTCTTCATATCACATCTTCAATTTATTTACGGAAAATTAGGAAGGATTTCCTATTTTTTCTTTCTAGCATTAAAACATCCTGCCGCGAGTAACTCTCTTTCAATATTAGATTGTTTTCCCGTCGCCCGTGGTTTCCGCATTTGATACAAACAGTACTGAACTGCAACACCTATCGGTTGCCATTTACCGCCATCAACTACGTCTAGTAATTATATAATAACGGAATATCGAAACAGTATACGATTTTTCTTGAGAACTGTACTGATTTTTCGCCAATATGATACATTGGCGCCAATATCGCAAATCTTCAAAAAGTGAATTCGTAGATTTTGTTTTCTTCAGTCAATATAAAACACACTCACATACAAAAGATAAATCCAGTTAATTATTATTTTGTCTCTTAAAATTATATTAAATCTGTAGAACAAGATAATACCAGCAACTGAAGTGACCTTATATTTGTTTATACATATAATTGCCTGTTAGTATTCTGAAATTTGAACAAAATATTAATACGCAATTACATGTATGAGAACATATTAGGTCACTTCAAAGGCATATATTGCAAGCTTAATAAAACTACTGAGTACCTATAGTTAAATGTAGGTAAATAATAATTTACACATACTTCGAGAAATGGTACGTAGTTTTTTTGTTACAGACGAACAGTGTCAAATATGTAAACTATTTAGAACAGTAAAGTATACATATTGCTCAATTTAAACCGATATACGACGACTGAAGTCATTATAATTTAAATGATTATTTTGAGGTTAGTTAGAAAGTCATATTGATAGTTCGAATAATTTTTTTCTTCTATTCTTTCATATACGTATTATAACCGCTAAACGAAAGTCATTTTTCTGTAGTTTTTTTTGAATATGTGTCACCAGTGTTAATGATTCCTTGATACAACAAAACGTTTCAACAGTTCGAAGTAAAGCATTAGAAAGAGTGGACCTTACTATGAAATTTTTGTGTCGTAACAAATCACATAGACAATTTTGACTTTGAATATATATAGAGTTTTCTTGTTAACTTAGTTCACCCTAAACTAGGCAAGTTGCCACTGTAGACGTAAGGGGCGACTGAGAATTATTATTTTCTATTAACATAGTTCACCCCAGCCAAGACAGACTGCTACTCTAGACGTAAGGGGCTACTGAGAAGAAAGAAAAAGTAGAAGGTGGAAGGTCAACCTGAATTGGGATCTGCGCAGCGAGATGGCTGTTTGCATTAGTTTTACATTTCTGCATGTTAGTACCGTCGGGGAAACAGGGGGCAGGGAGGGAGTTCCAGAGGCCAGCAGCACGAGGAAAGAAGCTATTTGAGTAGAAAGCTCTCCGGCATCCGGGGACCTCCACAGTGAATGTCTGGGATTTAGTCGATTGTCGAGTTGGTCTAGTGTACTTATGTCGAGGGAGCACTAGAGCAGCTTATTCATCGGAGCACAATCCATTGAAGTATTTGTAAAACAAGCACAAGGATGCTACATTGCGGCGATGGGACAGGGACTGGAGCTTGGTTGACAGTGATGGGTCTCATCCATAAACATTTTAGGGGTTATACTTTTAGGGGTTATAATTAGGATGTGTGCAGCGATATACATCTTTAGATTAGTTTTACATTTCTGCATGTCGGAACACTCGGGGAAGCAGGGAGCAGGAAGGGAGTTAAAAAAGGCAGCAGCCCGAGGAAAGAAGCTATTGAAGTAGAAGACTCCCCCGCATCTAGGTAGCTTCACAGATGAGAATGAGCTGATTGTCGGTGTGATCAAGTGTATTTGCGTTGAATAGGACACCAGAGGAAAAAGTTCATCGGAGCACATTCAATTGAAGTACTTGTTAAATAAGTACAAGTAAGCAACATTGCAGCGATTGAGCAGGGTCTGGAACTTGGTGAAGAGTAAACGGACTATTAGATTATATACTCTTTTTGGAGCCTTGTTTTGACAGCAATACTGCATGCATCGGCGTATGGTGGCGTTGTAGAGATATAGAATACTGTCAGGTGTGAACAGTTGTCTAGCAGGGTAGAGGGATACCACTTTATTTGCAGCAGCATTGGCAATGTCTTCTATGTATTTGTTCAAGTTCGTGTTACCTGTGGATATAAGGCGGAGTAGTTTAACCGTAATACTGTCAGGTAAGGTGTAGCTATTCATGGCAATCGCTCGTAAAAGAGTTTTTTTTTGTAATTGTTCAAGAAAAAAGAGCTTTGTTCTAGCAGCATTAAATGTGTCAATCGATTAATGACGCAATTCAACTACAGACTAGAGCTGACTTTCTAATGCTTCAGTAATGGCTTCGGATATGTGCGCGCTCGTTTTACGTACATGTGGGTGTAGAACACCGGGAAATTATTATAATGACTTTAACATATGCTTGAAATAAATTTATCACGTATTTTTACATACATTTTTTCGATGTACAAAATTTACAGGATATGAATTGTTGATTTTATTAATAAAAAAACACAGAAAATTGAAAGTTGAGATAATACCATAGCAAGTTAAAAAAAAGAATGTGTATGAGTAAATAGAGAACGTTTTTTTTTCTGGAAAGGACAGACATTGCTTTTATTTAACAGTCCTTGAAAATGTGACGATTCAACGTGAGTGTACATTAAAATCACAATGGAGCGGGGAAATACATTAGCTTATATGCATAGACAACTCAAATATAATTAAAAGTGAACAAAAGCGGGGATTGAATTAACATTTAAATGAAAGAGATATACAAATAGCTGAAGATTTTTCTTCGAAATGGCTTATTTGGGAACCCGTGCGTCATGCAAATAAAATGGCAGATGTTGTAATTCTTTGATATAAGTAATCCCAAAATCCATTAATATTTATGGAATGAGAGAATGATATTCCATGTACTATTATTTTCGAGAACAGATGTGAGAGTAAGTAGATGCGAAGATTAATTTATTGCCGATGTCTCATCTGAAACATGCAGTTTTACTGAGAATATTTGTGTCCTCATTCTACTAAATTACCCATTAAACATTAACAATAACTGTTTTCTGGGAATTTATGTTAAAGGGTAAAAATAAACACATTTTTCATGAAAATGTTTGAAAACATAAAACTTCAGAAATGTTGATAGGTCGTTAAATCAAACTACTCAAATTATGAAGATGCACTAGCATTGCCTGTGTTCTAGCGTTGCCCGAGGAAATTAAAGAAACAAAGAAAACCAATACTATTTTCACCTGCTTAGCATGTATCAAATATATTAAAAATATACGCATTTAAAAGTATATGCTATTATTAAATAAAACACGTATTAAGTTGTTAACATTAATAGTTAATCAGTCAAATGTGCTATTGCAGAGCAATATAGAAATTAGGTAATTATACAAAGTCGATCGCATAGAGATGACAAATATATTAGAAATCAACTAGTCTGTTATTGTCAAATTGAATTTGGCTTATTCAATCTCACTGTTAGTTCGACAAATCCCCCAACTTGATAAATATGAATATGATTATGATAATAAAATAATGGTTAGCTCTTTAAGAAGTATAAAACATCCATTGCTACCTGATTATTTCAACTATTTCGTTCGGTTAGCTGTGAGAAAAGTGTTTTATTCGTTATGGAAAAGAAAACACTTTAACCTTTACTTTATTAAATTACCCTATATTTGTAAAGTATCTTACTCTCGAGTGCAAGTTGGTTTCGTCCTATCCTCTAATTTCCTACAGTCGTAGAAACGCTGCCTTCTATTGGCCTGTTTTACTTGCTTGTATAAATGACCACGAAGACGGGTTATTTAAATATATTCGGAGTAATACCAATGTTATGTCAGAAGTTACCCATCCATATAGTACAACTAGGGTACTTGTGAACAATAATCACTTATCCGTGATAAACAGAGTACAAGAGAATTACATCCTTCGTACTTTGTTCATCAGCAAGTAGATAATTATTTGTCTCAGACGCTTAAAATGGGACGCATGAGGCAGTCAAAATGGTCAATAAAATTTGGTAAGCCGCGCAAATTCCATAGTAAGCTCCACTTTTTCCAGTGCTTCACTTTGACCTGTTGAACTGGAACTGCGCATCAGAAGCGGTTTGCTGTTTAAACTAATATATATGGTTTACCTCCTTGCCATGAGGTGAGACGCAAACTCAAGTATATATATATATATATATATTAATATATATGCTAACATTGTAAAACACAACAAATTAGACTGTTAAATTATACCTATTTATTTTTTCAATTTTTCTGGTGGATATTTGTATTAAAATAAATAAAAAATATTCGCCGACTCATTCTCAGGTGTACAAAACAAATAGACAAAAAAGCTAGAGAAAGAAGAGAATTTGCAAAATAACGACCGAGAAACGCGCAAAGAACATTTTCGCATTGTTCCAGGAAAGACGTCGACTATTTAAATTTAGCGACGCCGGAGTAGCATAACATAATACAGTCGTGTTATGAAAACTTTTTTTTAAATGTTTCCACTGGTGTCATACGTCATATTATTGATTGAAGGTGTTTATGTAGATAGCTTCCAGTATTTTAAATTACTTTATACACGATATATATATATATATATATATATATATATATATATATATATATATATATATATATATATATGGGTGTGTGTGTGTGTAATATATAGATGTATATATATAATATTTTAAGCTTTAGTTAAATTAAAGGTAATTGAATCATCGTTTAATAATAATAATATGATATACTCCGCTCCGGCTTGAAAAATATCGGATCTAAATCCATGTCTATAACCTATCGATACACTGAACAACCAGGGAGCTAGAGGTTTTCGTAAATCACACTTTGATATATACCGAACTCCAACTGACAAACTTAATTCTGAACCCAGTGAAACGGATAATTCCAATACCACACTACTGCACAGACAGGATAAACTCGACGTTACCAATTGCCGTCTAAATATCAGCTTCTTTACACATTTTTTTTATTCCTAAACATTTTAAGTATTATTTTTTATTTTCAAACATTCATTTCTAATATAAGAGCTTTTTTTATTTGTGACGTGTTTTTGGAGAGCGTCCACCCGGACTCTATGCTCTCATCTCAACATAATACTCTTAATCTTTTGGTCTTTATATTTTTTTATTTGATGTACAATTTTCAAAGTTAAATGTTGACGATAATATTTATAATTACATTCTCGGTTTTTCTTTATCTTCTGATGAAAAGAGTTTATCTTTGAAAACCCATGGATTAAGGATATGAAGATTCTTGCTTTGAAATTGGGTTATTCTCATCTTTCATCTCAAGAAATATATATATATATATCTATCTATATTTATATATATATATATATATATATATATATATATATATATATATATATATATATATATATAATTATTTCCACGATCAGACCATGCCGCAGCCCACAAAGATGAAAGAAACAAACCGGAAGTCCTAGACTCGAGTTTCGCCCTCCGTTGGGCTCATCAGTAGAATGCATATAAACTCAGGATACGAAACCCGACTCACTTGCATGTTAGGTGAGCTACTGCCACTGAGCTACCTTGTTTTTGTTTTTGTATTTTTTCCTGCATTTTAACCTGTTTTCCGTTTGTCTTTTTTCACAGATTTTTTTTATTCTCATGACTTATCGTGCACCTTATCCCATATATATATATATATATATATATATATATATATATATATATATATATATATTAAAAAGCGCTATTGTTTTACACTGGTTGCTATCACGTGCTGCTGTTTGTGCCAGGTGTGTCAGTAGTGCTTAAACCACCGACACTATTTTATTACAACTGGTTAGTGGCTGATCAGGTAAGTGTATAATACACGCTACACAAAGTTTCATGTACAATAGATGTATATGTATATAGAAAGTAAAAAATTAGAAATATATATATAGATAACAAAAGAGAAAAAACTGAGAAAAAGAGATTGACACCAACTCATTGAACGCATTGCAAGCGTGTATGTACAAGCGTGAGTGTGTACGCATCTGTGCGTAGGTTTGTGTAAGTGCTCACCTTAGCGTATAATCAATCAGGTGAAGCGTTTTTTTAATATAGCTTTCCAGAACTGTTCGCATGTTCGATGAAGTTGAACGAAGAGACACGCCAAGCCAGACTCATTTTCTCACTTTACAACTGACGCTAAATGCCAGCGGTAATAAATCGTGCGCTCGCAATTGACAAAATGTCTGCCAGTAAATAAAATGGAATAACCGTCGGCCAATGATTGGCTGGTCAGAGGCTTCAAATCTACACATCTGTTTCTCTCACTGGCGAAATTATCTTGGCTCACATTCACATTTCTATCGTATCTTGCATCAACGCCGAGCCAGTAATCAATATCCCACTGCATACAAATCTACTCTTCTGTCTTCTTTGCATACACAGTTACTATTCGCTCTTCTTTGTTTTCCATTTCGTGTTCTTTACTAAAACTATTTTAACTACATAAAATACTGTCTGATGTACAGTACATGCAATAATCTGAATGAAATATAATATAATTACATAAATATATATACTAATGTGGTCGGATTACTCTCATCCTTCCTTTCTCATAAGTAATGTATACTGAAAGTATATAGAATATAATTCAGGGAAAGAAGTAAAGCAATTAAAAAAGTAGTATTTAAAATAGTTTTATAGAACATGTCTTATATCCATATTAATAAAAATAAAATACTGAAAAAATACAGATAAAACGGACCATTTCATTTAAAAACAAAAATTAACAAGATGATCAAAGTTATTCTGCTTGAATTATTTGAACTGATATAAATGATGTGCTAAATTTATTCATATAAACCAAGCTCCTATATATATATATATATATATATATATATATATATATATATATATATATATATATATATATATATATATATAATAAGTGTAAATAGAAAGCCCTTATCATTCAAGGTAGTTTTTTTTTTACTGTTGTCTTATATATTTCGGAGAAACACTCCATTTTCAAAGATGTATTTTTTTTAAATAAACAAACTTATAGTTTTGTTTATAGAAGAAACGTCTTGTTGGTCTGACGTATTTATCCGCTCTGTGATGGAATTCGCGGTAGTAGGTAGAAAGAACTGAAGCATCGGGCATGCTGGGAGTTAAATTCAAATTATTTTCGTTCTTTTTTTGTAAGCATTGGAGATAGGTAATAAGTGTCAATAGAAAGCCCTTACAATGCAAGGTAGTTTTTTTGTTACTGTTGTCTCATATATTTCGGAGAAACACTCCATTTTCAAAGTTGTATATTTTTTAAAATAAACAAACTTATAGTTTTGTTTATAGAAGAAACGTCTTGTTGGTCTGACGTATTTATCCGCTCTGTGATGGAATTCGCGGTAGTAGGTAGAAAGAACTGAAGCATCAGGCATGCTGGGAGTTAAATTCAAATTATTTTCGTTCTTTTTTTTTTAAGCATTGGTGATAGGTAATAAGTGTCAATAGAAAGCCCTTACAATGCAAGGTAGATTTTTTTTCTTACTGTTGTCTTATATATTTCGGAGAAACACTCCATTTTCAAAGATGTATTTTTTTTTAAATAAACAAATTTATAGTTTTGTTTATAGAAGAAACGTCTTGTTGGTCTGACGTATTTATTCGCTCTGTGATGGAATTCGCGATAGTAGGTAGAAAGAACGAAAGATCTTTGTTCGCCACGTTCGAATACAGGCAATGCTATAACCCTATTTTAACTTCAGGATGCCGGTAACCCTATCGTTTTTTAGTGAACGAATCAGTTGAACCGAGTTCTTTGTTCAGTATGCAGTATTATAAAAATCACGTATTTAAGTTATTGTTAAGTTATTTTTAAGTTATTGTTGGTTAAGTTATTGTTAAGTTATTGTTGGTTAAGTTATTGTTAAGTTATTGTTGGTTAAGTTATTTTTAAGTTATTGTTGGTTAAGTTATTGTTAAGTTATTGTTGGTTAAGTTATTGTTGGTTAAGTTATTGTTAAGTTATTGTTAAGTTATTGTTGGTTAAGTTATTGTTAAGTTATTGTTGGTTAAGTTATTGTTAAGTTATTGTTGGTTAAGTTATTGTTAAGTTATTGCTCCCGCATAACATGTTGGTTAAGCATACCAGTTTTAAGTCGAGTATTGACCGCTTTTGAATAAGCTATACCACTTAACAAATTAAAAACTGTATCACGTTTTTTTTTTGCCTGGGTAACATCAAGTAGATTGTGTATTATAGTACACAATCTACTTAATGTTACCCAGGGAAACAAATTATAATACAGTTTATAATACAGTATAATAAAAAAGTGCTTAAGTGTTCTCGAGAAATGCAACCTTTCAGAATACCTGCTATATCTCAGGTATCTATTTCTTTTGTAGTAACAGAATATTACCAAATATAATTCATTATTATTTACTATTATTGCTCCCGGTCAAAGTTGAGTATCTTGCCTCATATACGAGACTATAACAGAACACTTTTAGATCATTCAAACAAGCATGTATATCCTTGGTACTGGGCACCATTTTTAATTACAGATTCCACTTACGAAACATTACAGTATTATTAGTGTTATTTCACCAATGCAACAACGTATATCTCCCTAGTAAAGAATTGCTATCAACGATATTGAGAATTATTGTATCAACATATACCACTTACCATATTTAAAACTATATCATTATGTTTTCTCTTAGGTAAGATCGATTATAATTTCTAGTATATAACATTATAAAAAAATATTGCAGTTGTTGCTCCCAACGTGCAGCGTATGAGATCACCTTCTCTATCTAAAAGATTGAGCAAGTATTGATTTACATATACTATCTTAATCAAGAGATGTATATCACTATTATTTCTCTTTACCAATTCCACATATAGTGTCTTGTATACAATAATATAATTAAATAAATTGCGGGTTTTTCTCCCAACCAACGTGACGTTTGAACCCACCTGCTATACATATTATGTACCACTATAATATTATATTATTACGATAATTGTCACGGGAAAGACTCAGTTTAGTTTGCAGCTCTACAAAACACTTAAATAATACTGTATCGTGCAAACATACCCGCTGTATCTAGGTTATTGAAATTAATATTTACCACTTACCAAACGTAATACTGTATTGTTAATAATATTGTTCCCGGACAACGCTGTGTATATTGTCATGTATACAAAACTAAAAGAAAAACACATTTAACTGATTGCTCCCTTGAAATCGATAGTTAAACAAAACTACTCTATTTATGATATTGGACATTAGTGAATTCAAATATACCACATAGGAAATGTAGTAATTAATAAATAGTTGTGTTGCTTTCGGGCAATATCGCGTTTTTGTCTGATGTATTATACCAAAATACAACATATTTACTATTCTAGAGACACCTAGCATTAAAACACACCCGCTTAATCTAGGATATTGTGCACATTTTGATTAACATACCATTTACCAAATGCAGTATTTACTAACACACATGCAGCACAACGTTTCTAATATAGTATACTACATAATAACAATGCATTAAAGTTAGTTGTCCTTATTACTGGGGCATTTAAACACATCTCTGCTTTCTGTAATATTGAGCACTTTTGGATTAACATATACCACTTAGCAAATATAATACTGTATGGTTACTATTCTTGCTCCTCGGCTGTTCTCAGTTTTTAGTTTACTATACAATACTATGCACACACACACATTAAAGATATGGCTCGCAAACATAGCGGCGTTTAAACACACCTGCTTTTTCTATGGTGTTGAAATTTTTATATACAGATTTATAACTGGCCGTCTCAAATACTATACTATTATATATCTCTCCTGGTCAATACCGAGTATATTATCTAGTATAACAGACTATGACAAGACACATTGAAGTTATAGTTTCCGAGATACGTAGTAGTCAATAATTCCTGCTCTCTCTCTAAAGTATTGAACATTTTTGGATTAAGATATTCCACTTGAATATGTGATACTGTTATATTAATATTCATGTTCCCAGCAGACGCCCTCTATATTGTCGTATATAAATGGTGACACACAATTCGTTTTGCCTTAGTATACCAATTACTACATGTAGTAGTACGCGCTACGTTATTGACTAAATGAACTGGCATACCATATTCGCTTCAAAAACTAACTAATCGACCCCCCCAAAAAAAAAGACGAAAAAGAAAAAATGTATTTTAATGTAATCTTATTTGAAATTCTTATGACGAAGTATAGCTTTGAAAATAAAATTGAAACAAAAAAGTTAATAAAACCAAATTGCGTTCTGATAATTCAAATTACGAATATAAACAATGTTTTACATATATTTACTTGATTCGTATGAAATCAATACACACATACATTTTGGAAATTATTTAGTATAACGTTTCAATGTGTTTTACATAATTTCTGAATTAATCGTATTCTTGCTGACAATTTTCTATGCTATTGCGTCTCTTAATCTTATCTTTCATCATTTTATATTGAGTAATAGTTTTGAAGAGAATAGTTTTAAAATATGAAGCACACTTATTAAGTATTAACAAATTACGCTTAACTGATGCGTATAAGTTAAATCATAATTTGACAATGTTTTTTCTGTTACCTTTTAAACGTGACTTCTGTTTCGGGGTAAAGTCTTGCGATTGGTTTGAAATGTTATCTCCACACTGTTCCGCTAGTATGACACGCATATTGATGATAAAAATAGTGAGTTTTTAATCATGAAATAATGATATATATATGTATATATGTGAATATATATATATATATATATATATATATACATATAATATATATATATATAATATATATATATAATATATATATATGTATATATATGTATATATATATATGTTTATGTATGCATATATGTGCATATATATGCATGTATATATGTATATACATATATATATATATATGTATATATATAAATATATATATATGCATATATATATATTCATATATTTATATATATATATATATATATATATATATATATATATATATATATATATATATATATATATATATATAGGATCAAATATAAACCAAAGTAAAACTTTTAGTAGATGGAACCTATTGTGAAGTGGATTAGCTCAATATACGAGATAGAGCAATTGTAGAGATAGAAGAAAAAAGAGTGATAAATATGCGACGATTGTCGAAATTTATTTCAAATTTCAATTGTTCAATGCAAGGTGTATTCAGTAATAAACTAGTGTTTATTATTCTTTCCTTAAACCAAGGCTTTTCAAAGACGAGATCTTATCATCAGAGGAAAAATACAGATAGATCTTTGAAACGCCTTGGCTTAAGGAAAGAATAATAAACACTAGTTTATTACTGAATACACCTTGCAATTAACAATTGAAATTTGAAATCAATTTGGACAATCGTCGCATATTTATCACTCTTTTTTTCTTCTTTTTTGTTGTGTTGCAGAAACGATATTGACATAAAAATGTTGTTTGGCACAAGACAAATGAAATGGACCGTTAAAAATATATATCACATACATTTTATATTTTTTTTAAATGTGAAAAAATAAAAATAATAAAATAAAACCATGATTATTGGAATATAATATAAACTGACTTATATTTTGCTCTGATACTAATAATTGACAAGCCTTGAGCTGAATCTTCAAATGAAACTACAAAGTAAAAGGAACTGATGGTATATGGTAATACATATATTGTCATTAATAAGTATATATATATATATATACATCAATGGAGACGACAAAAAGCAATAAAAAGTATTAAATTTCAAAAGAAATCCGGCGCACCCTAGGAGGCTGGGATGACCGATGTGTCATGGATGGGTAACACGCACTTGACCAAGAGAAGCAGGAAAAATGGCAAATAAAAAATCAAAAATTAAAAAATAAAAGATACCCACACACCCGCAAACCCATGCATGCGCAAAAACAATAACAATTTCCTCAAATGAAACATTTGCTCAAATCGAAAGACATTTCTTCAAATGGATTTTCATATCTGATGAAAGCAGAACACCGCTTGAAACGCGTTATATAAAATTATAGAATGGTAAAACAACAAAATAATAAATAAATGTTGAAAAAAAGATTCTACAAATGTTGATAGCCTTACTCCTTTACATATATACTTTTCTCTGTTTGAGAAAGGAAGGATGATAGTAATCCGACGTTATGGCGAAATGAAAAAGGAAACACATGAAGAGATATTTATATATATATATATATATATATATATATATATATATATATATTCATCAACGTTTCGTCTTTATTGTAAGACTTCCGCAGGATGATAATTTGAAAAAAAATGTCATGATGAAGATATAAAGAAAGTAGTAGCCGTTCCTACTTTGAACGCTGGAGGAGAGTCCAGGCTGTGAGAATTCAGTGGTAGCGAAGAATGAAATGAATATGGAAAGCTTTTAGTTAGAACCATTAAGGCAGCAGTCAAATGGGGGAGGGATGAGAATATAATTGAACTTGTCTTTGGGTGGGAGAGATGAAAAGAGGGGCTGATATTTTTGTCGTGGTGTGGCATGGATTTTGAAAGGCTGGAAAAGAGGAGGGAAGGGGGAAACTCTGTGTTTTTAGCAACTGACCACAACAAAAACTCACTTCTCCCCTTTCATTTCTCTCACCCTTTTGACTATTTCCTTCACACTCTTACCCCCGACCATGTTCAAGTTATCCTCATTTCCTCGAATCTTTTTCTAAAACTACGATACCACCTACATGCTAAACACACAGAGTTTCCCCAACCTCTCAAAATCCATGACAACAATCTCAGCCCTTCTTTCATCTCTTTCACCCTAAGGCAAGTTCAATCATATTCTCACCCCTCCTCATTTAACTGCTGCCTTTATGGTACCCACTCAAAGCTGTTCATATTCATTTCATTCTTCGCCACCACTGACTTCTCACATCCTGGACTCTCCTCCAGCGTTCACAGTAGTAACGGTCACTACGTTCTTTCATCTCTCCATCATGTCAACCCGAAATGTTGATGTACTTGCATGACATTTTGTTTTTCAAAATATCATCCTGAGGAAGTCTGCCAATAAAGTCGAAACGTTCATGAATATATAAAAAATATCTCTTGCTGTTTTCCTTTTATATTTCTCGTATATATATATATATATATATACATATATATATATATATTGAACACATTTTTAGTGGTACAACATTTTATAATCGTTTCAAATACAATAAACGGAGTCATAGCGTCATAAGTTTTTAATCGACAATTAAATATTTAATATTTCCTCTTTTTTTCTTGTAATAGTGCCTCGTTCGCTATGCCTCCGTTTATTATATTTAAAACGAATATATATATATATATATATATATATATATATATATATATATATATATATATATATATATATATATATGTGTGTGTGTATATACAATTATATATATATATATATACATATGTATATACATTTATATATATATTAAGCTGTTGTTTGCTAGCTGTTGTTTGTGCAGGCTTCATTGAAGACTCGGATTTCTCTATTTTCACAATCTTTCGTGGCAATCTCTAGACGCGGCGAGCAATTCTGCCGTTCTCAGGTGTTAACTGGTGGAGTATTGAACATTGTTTCATAGTTTTATTATTTTTATTATATATCTATTAATTTACGGACACACAATATATATATATATATAAATCTTTATTTATTTATTTATTAATCGTTGCTTTATGATTTTTATTATGATCATTATTATTATCATCATTATTATTATTATCATCATACTTATTATTATTATTATTATTATTATTATTGTTATTATTATAATCATCATCATCATTATTATGATTAATATTATAATTATTATTATTATTATTATTATTATTATTATTATTATTATTATCATATATTAATTCTTAAAGAGTGATAGGGCGTTTGTACCGGTGGTAAATGCTATTTTATTAATTGTGGGTTGTAATTTTTTTGTCATTGGCTTTGAAGATGTTTAGTCGGTACGTGCAGTTGTTTCTACGTATGATCTTAGTATTAGTTGTTAATATTTGTCTTAGTTCGATGGATTTTATGCTTTTTTTTGTGTGTGGGTGGCACTAGCATCAAGTGATGCGTAAAGCGTCGGTTGAGACGTGTAGCTGATGGCCAATATAAGTACCGTGTTTGTCTGTTTGGGTCTTGAGGAAACATTACTCGAATGGGTATTAACACAAATACAGTACGTTTGTTTGGTTTAGGGGGAGTTAGTAGTGTTATTATTTTTGACTATTAAGTTAGAAGTGTTAAATTGTTTGTAATAAGTTATTATTTTTGTCGATTCTTGGTTTTAGTGTCGGTTTATTATGTTATATATATATATATATATATATATATATATATATATATATATATATATAAATATACTGCTGACAGCCTTAATGCGTGTTTAGTTTATTTCCTTTAAAATTTATTTCGGGTCTGTTTATAAGTACATTGAGCTCTTTTACTCAGATTTCTATCGAAACCATTTAACTCCACACAGTATATATATATATATATATATATATATATATATATATATATATATATATATATATATATATATATATATATGCGCACACTTTAACTTTCCATTACTTTATACTTTTTCTGAAATATTTTCAAATTTTGAATGTTGGCTATTCCACTGCAAACTTATCCATATATGTAATTCCTCTTAAGGTCAGATATTAATCTTTGAAAAGCCTGCGTTAAGAAAAGTAAAATACACATGTTTTTTATCGAGTACACCTTGCATTGAACAATCGAAGGTGAACTAGATGTGTCATTTGTCCATCTTTATCCCTATTCCTCTATTTATCTTTATAATTGCTCTATCTCATATATTGAGCTTAAACCATTTCACTATAGGTTCTATTCTTCTAAAAGTATACTTTTAGTTTCATATATATAAATATTTATATATATATATATATATATATATATATATAATACATTACTGACTTTTTAAAAGCTTATTTTCAAATGTGCAGTACGCTTCGCTTATAAACCAAATCTCAATCATCAGCAAGAGAATTAATCCTTTCTTTTTCTCACTTCATTGTACGTATCATACACTCTATCTTTTTCCACTTAACAAGGCCGCATTATTAAAAAAAAACGTAATTTCTGATTTTTTTTCAACATCGCTTCTTTTGCAATTGATGTCTAATTAAATTGAATTCTTACCATGGCAACATTATAGTGATTCTATTTTGAACATTCCTATATTTTGTATTATACGTTATGATATTGATTAGGATTTCGTCCCTTCTCCAAAAGGATATGGTACTCGTGAGATGATCGTATGATGATGACAGACATATGTTATACTATCTACAAAGAATGAGATAATATCTATTAAGATGGTCGTATGAAAACAGACCGGATGCTACAATACTTCTTACAAAATAAATGAAGTACTATCTGCGAGACCCCTTACAGAAAAGGTGAAGGTAATGCATGCGAGTATGATAACAAGGAAACAGAAAATATACAACGCTGTCACCCTCCCAAAGAAAAGGATAAGGTGGCCCCTGGGAACATAGCCTCGTGACAAAAATCATATACTATATTACGTCATGTCCTTCTAATCAGGGTGTAATACTTTAGAGAATTACCCCTACTCCTAAAGAAAGAGGAGGGTAATTCCTAGGAGGACAGTCTTACAACAATATAACATA
>OY744529.1:116170953-116193453 GCA_963556195.1 Sepiola atlantica
AACATTTACCTCTTCTTACGATCCACTTTTGTAGGTCTGGAACTCCCACCTTATCTTTCACTTTATTTATTTATTAATTTATTACAATAAATTAAAGGTTTGTTTTATTCGGTTTATTTTTATTTATTCTTTTTTACTTTTAAAAATATAATTAATTATAAAGTGTAGTATCTGTAACTTAACATTTTCTCTTCTCGGTCAGTTAAAAAAAATATATTCATATTTTTTAAAATTGTATTCCTCCATGTAACTATTTGTCGATTTTCGAAGAACTCCTTCTAGATTGCGGCAATTTTTCCCCGGGAGATCGATTTTCAACACATTAAAAAACACCATTGTATACCACTCCCGTCGTGTGGAATAAACGAAATAGAAACAACACAGTCAATGGCAAACATTTCGATTCGTTAAAATTCCAGAAATCGAAGACAAGATAACAAAAACAAATGACTTACATCAATCGCCATAAATTTAAATTAAGGCAAGAGTTAGACGAAAAGTTGATTTTTAATGTTGGGAAATTCAATCTCCCACCAAAATGGGTACTTCGGATTCAGGTAAGAATTCCCTCAGTCATGAAGAATGTTTTAAATTCACCTTGGAAAGCTTCACGGATATTCTGGGATCATATTTATTTGGGGGGGGGGCAATGGTTTTTTACTTTTACGAATAACCCGCTACTTTCAATTGTAGGGGCGGGCAGTCAAAGATACATGTTTTGTTTCATAAAAAAGGATAAATCCTATTTGAATCACCTAAATGTCTTACATGGTTCTTTTCAACTTATTTCGACAAATTTATTCTATGATACGGATATTTTTCAGATTTAATTTATATCTATCCCGGGCAACGTCGGGGAACGAGCACTGCTAGTAAACCATATTTGATGAATGTTAACTAATATTTTTATATTTATATTTCTTTACGTTATTTGCTTTACTTCAGACAATATAACTGTTCATATTTATGTCTTAAAATTAATTCAGTAAAGAAAGGTAACTTCGTATGTATTACAATGGTACAAGTTTGTTGACCTGTTTGATTATGTTGTCGGTATTCTTGCAAGGGGGGCCCCATAATGATTGACAACATCCCTAAGTGAAAGAAGTATTATGGAATCGGCTGGATTCGAACATGCCACCCTCAGGTCGTCAGTCCGTGTCGTTATCCACTTGATCACCGTCACCTCTTCCAAATTCCAGTAGTATGACTAAATACGCTTCTAATGATCGCTGATGCCGTGAAATTGCAGTTAAGTTTTAAAGCTTTCTATTATTTATCATACAGTTAGCAACCATCCCCATTACTTGATCTTTAATTCACCCCTCTCCGTCAATACACTTATCAAATCCTTCTACAAATGTCTGTCCATCCGGACCGATGTTCAATGATTAAATTGCTTCCCGTTAGGCAAGTTTCGTTTATTTTAGTCATTTAGATAAATGAAAAAAAAAAAAATCTCACGGCCCTGTCCCACTGCGTTCATAGCATTCAACTGTCATGACCTTCCCTAATGAAGCAGCTTCGGTCATGTGTGGCCATGTTAGCCCAATTGTGATCGTTAGTATGTCAGGCTGATTAGCTGTCACAGCCAGTACGGCTTACGATCAACAAAGATAGAAATACAAATTTAAAAACTAAAAAATGCATTCGTTTTTGCTGGCAAGTAGAACTTCAGTGCTTGAGGCAATGTCATGTTATGTACTTTGCGTGTATGCGTTGACACCATGCTAACTAAACAAATTCTACCTTAACTGTGATAATTAAATAACCACACATGCACCCCCCCCGACCCCCCACACATATACATACACACACACACACACACACACATATATATATATATATATATATATATATATATATATATATATATATATATATATATATATATATATATATATATATATGTAAAAATAAAAATGGAAGAAAGAATAAGCATATAAACAACTAGCAAAAATAAACTCAAAAACTCATGTTATATAGTTATACCGAAATGTTTCGGTCGTTTAAAATACGACCATTTTCGATCGGTGGCAAACTTTAATTAAAAACGAAAAAGTTGTTAATTAAAGTTTGCGACCGATCGAAAATGGTCGTATTTTAAAGGACCGAAATATTTCGGTATAACTATACAACATGAGTGTTTGAGTTTATTTTTGCTAGTTGTTGATTTGCTTATCCTTTATTCCATTTTTATTTTTACATATCCTCTGAAAAAGTGTTTCTGTTTTTCCTCATATTTATATATATATATATATATATATATATATACATATATATATATATATATATATATATATATATATATATATATATATATATATATATATATATATACCTATATAACTTCTTTCTAATCCCTGCTCGATTAATTAAGAATTAAAATTAAAAATTAAGAGCATACTATCTATTCATTTTGGTACAGAAAAATTCGTACAACATTCGTACCGTCGGTTTCAAGCTCGGAAAGTCTTAGCCATCCGGCTCTTTTCAGCTTCTGTTGTCATCTGTTTTTGAAATGTGAAGTCACATGACACTCTCGTTGGGACGCGTTATTTGCTCAGTGTGTTATGTATGTTTGTTTGAATTTAAATTTAGTGTAATGAAACTGTTGAGATTTTATACCGGAGGAGATTTGGAGAGATATAATGATATCATATTAAAGGGAATATATATATATATATATATATCTTTTTTCTCTTATATATATCCAGGCTGTAGTCGATTGGGGTCATAAATGGTTGGTAAATTTTAATGCCGTAAAGACGAACCCCTTTTCCTTCAATAACTACAAGACACCTCTCCAACCACCGACTGTCATGGCAAATAACACTCTACCTTAGAGTTCATCATTCAAACTCCTCGGCCTAAACTTCACAGGAAACATGAATTGGAACAAATACATTGAAGACATTGCCAAGGCTGCCGCAAAGAAGGTTGCCTCCCTCTACCGTGCTAGTAGACTCCTCACACCTGACATTATCCTGTATCTCTACACAGCCACCATCCGCCCATGCATGGAGTATTGTTGCCACATCTGGGCTGGTGCATCATCTATTAGTCTCTCCCTCCTTAACAAGGTACAAAAAAGAGTCGCCAACCTAATAGGTCCCTCACTGTCAACCAGGTTCCTGCCCCTGTCCCATCGTCGCAATGTAGCATCCTTGTGTTTGTTTACACATACTTCAATGGATTATGCTCCGATAAATTGGCTACTCTGGTGCCCCAACGACGTAAATTCACTAGTGACACTCGACAATCAACTAAATCGCATTCATTCACTGTGGAGATTCCCAGATTCAGGAGAGCCTTCTACTCAAATAACTTATTTTCTCGTGCTGCTGGCCTCTGGAACTCCCTCCCTGTCCCCCTTTTCCCCGACAGTGCTGACATGCAGAAATTTAAAACTAATGTAAACAGACATCTCGTTGCGCAGATCCTAATTTAGGTTGACCCCCACAACCTTCTCCCCATTTATTTTTCTCAGTAGCCCCTTACATCTACAGTGGTGGCCTGCCTTGTTTGGGGTGAACTATGTTTTAAAAAAAAAGATAGCGGTAAACAGTTCTGTACATGACTGTCTTTGAGTCGTTGTTTAGTGATGCTCTTCATGGTCAATTGATTCAAACGCTATTACGAGTAAGGCATTTTCTACCGTTTCATACTCCTACGGTTCCAAGCATCAGTGAGAGTTAGGGTTAGGGTTAGGGTTAGGGTGAGGATATCAAGAGTAAAAACTCGGAACTGGTAAAGGAGAATATTTGATGAGATTTCTCTTGAAAAATGTTCAAGGAAAAGTAGAGAAGAGAATAATACGCTTTTTCTTTAAGAACGAGTAGAGAAATTGGAGAGGAAGCCGAAGGTAGACGATGGGATCAAAGTAGAAAACAAGTGGCTGAGATCAATTGATTCGATCAAATAATAGCATCTTCTTCTTTACTTAATTGATCATCTCGATGCACGCGAAGTAAAGATGGTTCAATTCGATTGGAAGGTACGACGCACTTATGTTATTCTCTAGTTTTGGTCACTTCTGTAGTTAGTTTTATAACTATGATTGTCCTCCGTTTTATCCTGCCAACATATACGTATAAATATATATATATATATATATATATATATATATATATATATATATATATATATAGTCTCAGAAGTATCTCAACCGTTAAAATGAACTTTTAATATATATATATATAACTTCTTTGTAAAATCGTTTATATATTTGTTTCTATATATATTTATTTTTATTTATTTAAATTTGTGTAAATTATCATATGTGCTTTTTTTTCAGGCAGTATGTCATTTACAATTGAAGAACGAATTTTTATTGTTATTCATATGGCCAAATTTGATGAATCTCCCACACTTGTTGAAAAGCGAGGACGACCTCAAATCAAAAATCACTGCCGAGGTTTTAAAAATCAAATATGCTACAAAGAGTCGTAAATTCCTTGCAAAAAAGGATGGAGCTATGCATGCAGAACGAAGGTGGAAATTTTGAAAATTTGCTGTAATTTTAAATTCCTATGAATTAATTTGTTGAATAAACATTCTGTTTTGTGTTACCGTATTTTTTAACTTTTGAATTTCAAAAATAAATAGCTAAGTTACTTATGAATCACCCTGTATATATATATATATATATATATATATATATATATATATATATATATATATATATATATATATATATATATATTGTGTGTGTTATAGTGAAACAAATTCCAGAAAGAAATCCGGTTATGAGAGCTCAATAAAAAGCAATAATACATTTTCAAAAATGTAATCGTCTTGCTTGTATGCTTGAAAAGGCTGTAGGGTCAAACTACGGTATTGTTCCGGTGATTATGTGACGTGTTACTTTATTATATATATATATATATATATATATATATATATATATATATATATATATATATATATATATATATATATATATATATATATATATGGGAAGAGAAAGATGAAAGTAATCCGACGTGATGGGAAAATGAAAAAGGAAAACCAAAAAATGGATGTTTTTTATGTGTACATCAACGTTTCGTCTTTATTTATAAGACTTCATCAGGATGATAAAATAGAGCAAAAATGTCATGCAAGTGCAGATACATGTAGGGAAGACATATTGGGAGGAAAAATAGAATGAAATAGTGGCCACTGCTGGGTGGACGTCCGTATTTGTTGGATAAATAGAAATGAATGTTGAAAAGAGTGAGTGGGGAAAAAATGGAGGGCTGGGGTGAGCAAGGACTACTGTGGCTGGTGGTAAGAGAAAGAGGTGGGGGATGGGCAGGGGTAAAGTGGATGGCAGAGAGAGAGTGGAGGAAGAGGGGGGAGGGAGGTGTTTGACCAGATGGCTGCGGTTCAAGATTGAAGGGGAAAAAGTAAGTTGGAATGTTTGTGTATGGGGGGTGTATGCAGGGAAAGGAGGATGGGTAGAGAGGGAGGGGGGCTGTGATTTTGGTGGATGATCGAAAGTTGTGGTCTTAGAGAGCGTTTTGAGAAAGTGAGGGAATTTAAGAAGGGGTATGGGAGAAAATAGTTGAGTGGAGAGAGGGAGGATTTGTTGTGATAGGGTGTGAAATATTTGAAATATTTGGAAAATGATAGCAATGAGTGAGGGATTGGGGGAGGGGTGGAGGAGGGCGGTGATTAAATATATATAAATATCTTTTTATATACATTTATATATATATATATATATACATACATACATAACATTTCTTAATTTTTTAGATGAGTGTTGATAATTTGTATAATTTTGATTATTCAGACTACATTTCTTATCATCGCAACGTTCTGGCCGCTGTAACCTGCGGTCTTCTTCAGGTGTATATCTATTTCTATCGAACTCGGGAGTGTGGACCGAATTTCGAACGGAACCCTTTATTTAATGAACGGGGGTAGCATGCCCTTGTTCCGTCAGCCATGACTGGGATAAGTATTCAGTAATTCGCACTTCTTCGTATCGCACGCACCGAGGATTGAACCATCAACCCTGAGATGACTATCAGTTAAAAGTGAATTTAACTTCGTACTATATCAACTTAGTACTATATCCACTGCGCCAAAAATAATTTAATATTAAAAATGTATCATGAATTTACACACCTCAACCCCTCATGTTTTGAAAGGTATGTTATACTGCATCATAAACACACGTTGTTTTATATTCAACTCGAGGAGTTAATTTCCTTGACATTAAAACTATTTGAATGTTACATTAGTTTTATTATTTTACTATAATTAGGAAGTCGCACACTTGTTAACCTTTTATAAATAGTGTGTATATATAAATTACCAAAATAAAAATTCTGAAAATCTCGTTAGGTTATAAAATTCGGAACCTAATACATTGAGTTACATGTATTGAAATCGAGCTTCATCACATAATGGAGAATTATTTAAAAAATTGGTTTCTGAATACTTTTCTAGTAAATCAAAAATATTACTTTCTATATGCATATATATATATATATATATATATATATATATATATATATATATATATATATATATGTGTGTGTGTGTGTGTGTGTGTATATATATGTATTAGCATATACTATCAGTGCCTTTTTATTTTACAGTCTTTTTAAAAGATTCAGCTTAGTGATTGTCAATAAATAACAAAAGAGTCATATTGGCATAAAATGTAGCTTGGCTCACGGCAAATGAAACGGACCGTACAAATACAGCTCACAGAAATGTTATGTTTTGGGGAAACATGAAAAAAATAAAATCAATGAAATAAAAACATGCTGATTGGAATATCAAATGAACATGACTTAATTACGTTCAATTATTAACAAAATAAACAAAACCAATACTTTTCAAGAGTGCTCAATATATATTAGAGCGTTTTATATAAAATAACATAATTTGAGTATCCGACAATTGTTTCAGAATCTATTTGGCTTCCTTTCAAAGATATACTCTATGTATACAGTACATCCGCTAAAATGAGCCGGAAAATGTCATTTATAATATATATGAAGGCTAGTTTGATGTAATTTTTTTACGTAACTATTTAAGCGATTTAAGGAGTGTGCCGTCAACTCTTTTGTACACCCCCATGCCATTTGCCCGGTAATAGTGTCAAATAACCGCTTATATTTACACTCTATGTTACCAGTTACAACAAAAAACTATTTCATAATTGGATATATCTAGAATATAAAGCAGATTTCCTTCAGCAATTGTTTAATTACTGAAGATATTGTTAAATAACCATTAAAAAAGGTTGAGATGCCGTAAAATAAACTACGGGATAATCGGTGATGATTTCCTTAATTTTGCCAATTTCAACATGTTTCTTCTCTAAACATCTAACTCTATCTCCCCTTCACTCACTTCCCCTCTCTCTCTCTCTCTCTATCTGTGTATATATATATATATATATATATATATATATATATATATATATATATATATATATATATATATTTGTTATTTTAGTTTTCCTTGTATGCAACCCTTTGATTGCGCTATCCTCATTAACTATGTATCGGTATCCACCTTCTTTTTTTCGCTCATCAATTCATCCATTCCTTTATTCTGTCTATCAAATCATCGTCAGATTCGTATTTATTTACCCCATTCCTCTATGTGATCGGTTTATTTCTATTCTCTCTTTTTTATTTGTCTTCCTTCGTCTATGAGTTTCTACATATCCCAATTAAATCCGTTTTTCGAAACCTAACATAAATCATCAAACGAACGTGACATCTTTGCTAAAAGCAAATCCGTTACTCCAACGACATAATTGCATAGCACACAGACAGACAGTGATTTGCATGGAGACAAACGGTTCGAACAAACGTTTTTTTTTCTTTCGTCCTGGAGTCAATTGGACCAATTAAAGTCTGGACTAAAACGAGTCGTTTGAGTAAAGTTTCTTGTACAAGAAATGTATTGTACATGTCTTTCACTTGAACTTGTACTAATGAGTGTTAATAATTATGCTTTATTAAACAATCAACTTTGAGATATGATTTTCGTATGATCTCTTTGGCTCAAGAGTTTATATAATAAGCAGTGATTGTTCCGTGATCATTTGCCCTCGTCATAGTAGCGTGGAAGAGTCAAGGAATCATTTTATTATAATTCTGACATTTACCTTAAATATAAGCAAATCGCTAAAATATATACGGTCTATCAAACATCATAATGAAATTAAGAAGACGTAAAACTTCAAAACTTTTGTGAAGTAAGACGGCCATGCTACCTGTACATCAGGGAAAATACCCCAATATAGAAATAATAAGAATTTAATTATAAAATGCATTTCAAACTAAAGTATTAAACAGTAAAAGTCAAAGAATTAACTATTGATTTTTTTATGGAAATCTCTCCATACACGACATAAAGCTAATTGATGTAAGGAGCTTAACAATATACTTCAAGGCGAAAAACTAGCAAACAATAAGTGTTAGATGGATAGATTCCGACTAAGAAAACAGCAATTATTCCCACTTTGTCAGAAACCTCGTTCACGGAATGTGACGACTAAAAGACAAAATAAAGGAAACGAGAGTTACGAGGCTACCGCAAGTAAACCGAAAGTAGAATTAATACTCTCCTCAAGCCTATACGTATAATACACGGTTTGTAAAATGAATCTAGATAATACCGACTCTCCATGAACCGATAGCTCACGGCTATCATGCACCACCGATTCTACCAACAATCACGCCGACAATGAACATCTTAGTCACTATGTATTATTTTGAGTATTCAGACTTCGATCTTATAATATATGTATTAAGATACCCGTGGTTCAATGGATAAAGGTGTTAAGTTACAATCAATTAATAATATTCTTTTAAGTTGAAGCGTTAACGTTCATTTTGGGTGATGTATGGAAAACAATTAAAAAATACTTAACATGTATACCCGTTCATGGCTGATGGACCGTGAACAAGCTATTAAAAAAGCTAATAAAAAAAGTTATGTTCAAAATTCAGTACAGATCCACAGGTTCAACACACAGTTACCGAATTCGTCAAGATGCGCATGAAAAACCGCTTCATATATATTTTAAATTAATAAATTTGTCAGGTACATGAATATTGATTTACTCCTCTCCAGGAGTTAGGCACAAGGCCAGTTTTTATCTTACTCCCACAAGTAAGATGTGACCCAAGGTCGGGTCGGGAAAGTGGGATTTAAAAATTGCCTGGGCATTCCCCGGTAGGGGCACCTCAGGCAGTAAGCAATAAACTTACTCCTCCCCAAAGAGGGGGAGGCGAAGCCTGGGAGGGTGGACCTCCTAGAACTGCACAGGACATACCCATCGACCGGCGTAAATCAAGCCCCGAAGGCCAAGACAATACCAGTCTATGGGGTGCAGTATCCATCGGAACAGATACTACACTTTGATCTTAGCCAAAAGGCCAAGAAAAGGTACATGAATATATTAGTCAGTTATTAGGGGTATTAGTTGTAGAATATTACTTTTTAAGGCTTTGTTATTCTATGGGAATTTGCAATTCTTGACCAGCATAGTTTATTGAGTATATGGTTTTAGCTACAATGTTATAATCCAACACATATCGTTTTACATCTGATATTTTTTGTTAGTAACTTTGTTTAAAATTATATTTTAGTGTACTAATAAGTTATAAAGGAAAATATTAAATATGTGCTTTTAAATGAGATAACATATTTGATACACAATTATTTTATATAATGTATATGTGAATATTTGAATTAAATTAAAATCATGTTTTCTAAGCATAATTCACCGAATTTTGTTTCTATTTATTCAAAAAACAATTATTTTACTTACACTTATCTGCAACTTCTATATTTCGTCATTTATTTATAAGAAAAATGGCCAGTAACCTGACCCCTTAACAAGCAGAAGGTTTATTAATAGCGTATGTTGTTGAAATAAAATTAATTAAACTGGCGGATATTTAAAATATTCATAAAACAACTAATAAACGCTGAATATTTCTATTGTTGAAAAGTGTTTTGAAATAAAAGTGCTCGGTTTAAAACACACGCAGCTGAGATCAATGTGTACTCATGTGATTAAAAAAATGAATATATCGCATATATATTCGATGATGTAAAACAGTAATAGAAAATACATTAAAGACATTGCTAGGACTGCTGCAAATA
Organism: Sepiola atlantica; assembly: GCA_963556195.1. Lineage (NCBI taxonomy): Eukaryota > Metazoa > Mollusca > Cephalopoda > Sepiida > Sepiolidae > Sepiola > Sepiola atlantica. The sequence goes on from OY744529.1 coordinate 116,181,085, forward strand.
AGGTAAACTTCCTCTACCGTGCTAGAAAACTTCTCTCACCTGACATTATCCTATATCTCTACAAAGTCACCATCCACCCATGCATGGAGTATTGTTGCCACATATGGGCTGGGCATCATCCACTAGTCTCTCTCTCTCTTAGACCAGACCCAAAAAACAGTCGCCAACTTGATAGGTCCTTCACTACCCGCCAAGCACCAGCCCCTATCCCACCGCCGCAATGTTGCTTCCTTGTGCCTGTTTTACAAGTACTTCAATAGACTGTGCTCTGAGTAACTTGCTGCTCTGGTTCCCTCACGACGCAAATTCACTAGACCAACCCGACACTCTGCCAAATCCCATCCATTCACTGTGGAGGTCCCCAGATGCCGAAGAGCTTTTTACTTCAAACGCATCTTTCCTTGTGCTGCTGGCCTCTAGAACTCCATTCCTGCTCCCTGTTTTCCTGACATGCAGAAGTTTAAAACTAATGTAAACAGACATCTCGCTGCACATCTCCCAATTAAGTTTGCACCCCCCCTAAAAATAACAAAAAACTGTCACCCTTTTTCTCAGTAGCCCCTTACGTCTACAGTAGCGGTCAGCCTTCTTTGGGGTGAACTATGTTAACAAAAAAAGAATACTTATTTGTTACGCTAAGCTCCAAAGTTGCTCTTATCAATTGACGAACTATTTTTTTATTTCATATTTGAATGCAGTAATATGTTCTTTTAATTTTCGAACTGAAACACTCTCCATCAAATACAACAAGCATACCGCCATGAAAAACTTATTTAAATCATATTAACGATAAAATAGTTGCTTCCTCCGGTCGAATATTTTCCCTGGTCTGATAGGATGGTATCATAGCAAACAAACATATAATACATCTGCTGAAAGTAGAAGGTAATGCATGGGATGATAGTCTCATGACAACATAACATATATTAAACACCGCTTGAATGATTGAACATTGGCATCAAGTAGATTATTATACAATAGTATAATAAACTAAAGTTACAATTTTACGATAGTACTACAATTAATAGATACTAGTATACCGTTGGCTCAAGAAAGACGCACTAGATACCTGCTAGTAATGGATACTTTAATTTTGTTTAAATTTAATTACAATAAATGCAGGTTAACTCAATGTAAATCCAGTTTTTGCATTCAAATATTTTCATAGGCGTGTTAATTAGACACGCATTAAGGTGAATTTCGTTTTTTAGAAAAGAACTCTATCAGATTCTGAATGTATTAATTATGTAAAAAAAGTTTGTGTCGTTCCTGAATAATTAAGTATAAAGTGTTTTCTCGCTATCTCTCTCCCTTTATTTCCCTATCTGTATCTCTAGACACACACCCACACGTACACATATACACACACACGCACACACACACATATATATATATATATATTTTTATATATATATATATATATATATATATATATATATATATATATATATATATATATATATATATAGATAGATAGATAGATAGATAGATAGATAGAAGAAATAAGAGTGATAAACTTGTTCGAATGTCCAGATTTATTTCAAATTTCGATTGTTCAATGCAAGGTGTATTCTGTAATAAACTAGTGTTTATTATTCTCTCCTTAAGCCAAGGCTTTTATAGATCGAAATCTTATCATCAGAGGAGAAATACAGATAGATCAGTTGGCTGTAGAAAAAGCCAAAGTTCAAATATTTGAAAAATATTAAAAATATAAAAATTGGGGTGAAAAAAGTTCGTGTAAAAAGGATATGTGGTTTGTCCAGATGGTAGTTGTCCGTTGAAGGAGTGTCTGTTGAGGAGATTTTTAAGAAGACAATAAAAAGGAAGTGTCCGTAGGAGCAGTATAGAGAGGGTGTAAAAAAAAAATCCAAAAGTTAAATGTTGAAATCAAAAACGTAGATGGAGCGCACTTAAATGGAATTGAAGTAAGAACACCGGCCATTTTTTGCAACTTCCTGGGCCATGGTAGAATATATATATATATATATATATATATATATATATATATATATATATATATATATATATATATATATTAAGATTAGAATGTAATCCTAAATGCATATTTATAATTCAGGTATAATCTTTAGTTCAAAGTGTAATAAAAAAATACACATTCATCGTTAGTTGCTTAAAGAAGTAATTTACGAAAACTAAAACATTTTCTCATGAATACAATCGTCAATCGAAAAACAGCAGACAAAACGTTGGATTTTTACCAACTCGTGTATCTGATCCTCTATTATCGCCAGTCGGGTAACCCACAATACTTGAAGAAATGGGTATTGGAGTAAGAAAATGCTAAGATGTACCAATAATAAATGCAATAAATGAACAACGGTCCAAAAACTGCGTACAAAAGTATTTCTGAACTGCGTGCAAAAGTATTTTTAAAATAGTAGATATATTCACCTGCAGATAGGAAACACAATTTCAGTGTTATGTATTTTGGCATCCTTAATGAAGATAATGTCTCCATCAAAACATCACTCATTATCATGAGAATAAACGCTAATAAAAGATATATTAATACATTTACAGCGTGTGTATGTTTCTTGTACCATACACTCAAACACATTACACTATGATAAAAGAAACACCTGACACAAGACTTCTTTCATTTTACCTCCTTCCACTAAGCTACGTTACTTTTTGATTACTATTTCATGTTCGCTACCTGACTGTCATTATCTAACCTATATTGCTCATAATGTAATTATCTCACGTTAAATGATGTTACATTTGGAGGGAATTATGACACGTGAAAAACGAACTACAAGAGTGAATCTTAGACAAAAAATAAACACATGCTTTGTATTGTTTCAATTGAAATCTTACAAAGGAAAAAAAAAACGGTAGACGGTTTAATATAAATAATAGAGATAGAAATGTTGTTTTTCCGTTTGTTCTAATCCATTCTCATCAGTTTATAAATTAGCTGTGTTGGTGGTAAGGGTAAGGAGTAGCGTTTTGGTGGTGGGATTCAGTTAATCTGATTCTATTGTTCAATTAAGAGAGCGCCAAAATAGTTCCGTCCGTAATATTTATAGAGAAATGTGTTCTCTGAATCTTACTTCTCTTTTCTTATTGATTTATTTCACTGTTTGTTTAAAATGTCTTATTTTATCTAAATTCTTTATCTGCTTGTTATCCAAGTTCTTTATTTAATGTCCCCGAATTCCATTAACATTTAACTTATCGGACTATTTGTTTTTTAGATTTTAATGTTTAGGCTTTACTTTTCTGTTTAGGCTTCCGTGATTTTATTGGCTAAATCAATTGTCCCGTTCCGTTCAAATGTTTTACGCTTTTTTTCTAGAATCTGATGTTTGTATTTCTCTAGATTTCTTTAACAGAACAACATTCTTTTTTTAAGTTGAAAGACAAGATTGATTAGCAGAAAAGAGAAAGCATTACAAATCTCACTAAAACCTTAACTAAAACAATTGCAAACCGATAGAGAAAAAATCCGAAATCTTTTGAACGTATGTAAACATACTAGCATATATATATATATACATATATATATATATATATATATATATATATATATATATATATATATATTACTATTTCATGTATCCACATAACATTTTATGAAGAGATACAATGTTTTATGTATCAATGTTCAGTATTTAGTTCAACAGTGCTCGATACGTAAATAGGTGGTAAGTTATAAAAATATATTTATGGCAATTAAGCTACACAGAGGCTACCGCGTTTCATCCCCGGGGGAAATCTCATCAGTTTATAGATATTAGCTGTGTTGGCGGTAGGTTTAGCCTGAAGATTACCCCCGGGGATGAAACGCGGAAGCCTCTGTGCAGCTTAATTGCGATAAATATATTTTCATAATTAGTATATATATATATATATATATATATATATATATATATATATATATATATATATATATATATATATATGGGAAATGAAAAAGGAAAAACCAAAACGGATGTTTTTTATATATTCATCAACATGGTAGTAGCCACTGCTGGGAGCAGTAGAACTAGGGTCCGGGCTTGGTGAAGTCAGTAGCATGGAATGAAATAAATGTGGATAGTTCTGGGTGAAAAAAGTGGATGGGTGGGGGTGAGCGGGAATAATGTGGATGGCATTTTTTTCACTCAGAACCATCCACATTTATTTAATTCCATGTAAACTCAATATTTACATTTTTTTAATATTGTCATCCTGAAGAAGGGTTAAAAATAAAGACGAAACGCTGATGAATATATAAAAAAACAACTTCTTTTTGGTTTTACCATTTTCATTTCACATCACGTCGGATTAGGTCTATTCTTCCTTTTTCATATATATATATATATATATATATATATATATTGGGTGTTTATTTAAGCAGCATATATTTATTTAGGGAAACAGTATTAAATAATATACATTTTTTTTTTTGCTTGATGATACTTTTTTTTTCATTTATTTTCCGAATAGTAAATTTAGTATTTCGCTCAAATTTGTGTATGTAAAGTCTGAAGGTTTCTTGTTCCATTTTCTTTCAATTTTCGCGAGCATTTTCGATTCCATTCGTCAAATCATCTTCAGACGGTGTTAGTCTTGGTGTCTTTACAACTATATTTTTTACTGTTGAGTTGTTCTGTTTGTTATAATAACGGCTAGTAATTTACAACTTAAAAAAGAGCCTCTATTATATTGAGATGTTACATGCGAGCGTAATTACGTTCTAAGAGCGCTCAAGGCTCAAACTATAATTGCTAAACGGTTAAGAATTGACAACGTTAATTGCTATGCTAGACAGTTTAATATGTTGTGATTAGTTTCGTAATTCCATTATTGATTATACAGGGTGGGCCAAAATAAGGGTCCTATCTTTAAATTTGAATAACTTGAATTTGAATAACTTCCACAAAATAAAAGTTAAACTCACCAAACTTTATGTGTGTGTAAACTGACCCTTCCGAGATTTTTTGAAATAAACAAAACAAATTTTAGCCGAAAAACACTTCTTAAAACTTGCAAAAACTAGTATTGTTTTTTACACTGTTTTGAGTTTTTTAAGCAAAAATAATGTTTTCTAAATGAGGGTACGTTCCTTAGGGCTAATACGGCTCATGCTTGCTTCGGAAGGGGTCCTTTACTTATTCTAAAAAAAAAAAAAAAAAAAATCAATAAATAAAAAAGTTATGAATTTTTAAAAATAGGACCCTTATTTTTGCCCACCCTGTATATATATATATATATATATATATATATATATATATATATATATATATATATATATATATATATATATACAAATACCTGTATATATGTAAATATATGTATGCATATATATATACATATATATATATATATATATATATATATATATATATATATATTATGTTATACATATATATATATATATATACAAATACGTGTAAATATATATATATGTATATATACATATATATATATATATACATATTATATTATACATATATATATATATATATATATTTATATATATATATATATAGAGAGAGAGAGATAGATAAATATATGTATGTATATATATTTATGTGTATACATGTTTCTATATATATATGTATATATATATATATATATATATATATATATATATATATATATATTTCTGTTGAAAGTGATTCGAAGCTTAAAATAAAGTAATAGTATTTTTTACTAATATTCAAAGGTGTTCGATGCCTACAACAATTATATTGTTACAGTCATTAGGGACTAGTTCACAAGTGTTGAGATAAGAGTCGCACGTGTAATCTTTATTTAATCCAAGTGATGGGTCTAATTAAAACTAAGTGAGCTTGGATGTTGATATCAACATTTACAATACTTTTATTGTGTAAATATATATATATATATATATATATATATATATATATATATATATATATATATATATAGTGTGTCAGGTTGTATATGAAAAGAAATCAAATAAAGGTCTCGATCATATGAGAGAGCTAATACAATTTATTTAAATACTGTATATTACATATTTCAGCAATGTACCGCGGTTTCATCAAAAAGGGCAGATTAAGACATATTTAGGACATCTCCGTACCTAGATGAATCATCGGCAATCTGAAATGATTGTAGCCAAGTCCCGATTAGGGAATGGCGTCAACAATGACAGACAGCGGTTTATCTCTGAGGGGGTCCCCGAAAAAATCCGGTGTGGGATAGTGATTAACTAAGACTTAAGGGAGATCGACGTTAGTTCGTGTATGAAAGGCCTACATTTTATTTATTTATTTATTTATTTATTTATGTGTTAGCAAGTTTTATTTATTTATTTATCTGTTCTTTTTGTAATGTTACTGTTTTACCTTGTCTGAAAAAATACGAAAGGGGTGGCGATATAGTTTGCCGTTTGGGTTTGTGAAATTAAGGTGCTTTTTTGTTGTCGTTTTTGGGAATAAATTCATGTATCGGATTAATTGTTCGATATAGTGCTGAAAAAGATGATGCAATTATGTTTTTATGGACTTAACGTGTGTGTTCATGTTTGTTTATTTAATTGGTGTTTTCGGATTTCCTTGATCTTAATGGGAGGAAAGCGGGGTTTCGTCGATATGTCCCGTTTATAACCAGTAGTGTTGAAAACAAAAATTGGTTACAAACGGAATGGTGGATGCTATCTGTTATTTCTGTTTGAAGGGTATAAGTTTAGTCTCTGGGTGGGAATTGTTAACTTCTATTTTATTGATGGTGTGTTAATAATATTAATATTTAGTGTATTTCAGAAAATTTATTAAATTCTTTATCTTATTATTTTATTTTATTTTACTCGTACGCGTACTTCTGTCCATGCGCACCGGCAAATAAACTTATATACACATACGAGCATGGAACCACACACATGCCTATATACAACATCTGCACGCACGTAGACACATCTTCACTCACATGTACGGGGGTTATACATTTTATATTTTTTATTTTTTATTTTTTGTTATTTATTTTTTGTGTTTTTGTCATGTTATTAATTTCATCTTTTATTTATTTTATTAATATTATTTCATATTTTCTATTTATTAATAATATGCTCCTATACATACACACGCGCACCCGCACGCATGCTTGTACATACACACGCCTTTACACTCATCTTCATTTATACAGGAGTGTGCTGGTGATTTGAGAATCTATTATATGGATTGCATGAAGCGGGGGGGGGGGAGGGTTTAGGGGTAAAAAATGTTAAAGAATTCTAAAAGAAATCGGTTTTAACATCACCATAGACACCAACCTGACTAGCGTATATTGTTTAGACTTATCTCTAAACTTGACCAACAATTAAACTAGGCCATATTCCACTTTGATCTTAGCCAAAAGGCCAAGCCAATTCATGAGTAACATACAAAGATTCGGAAAGTCGTTTCTTTTGATGTAAGCATGACACACAAAATCACACACGCTATTGTGTTAATATGTGTCTTCCCGGTCGCCCCCTCCCTACCTCACTTCCCCTCGAAATGTAGAAAATAAATCTTAGAGGTTGGTTAGGATCGAACTATAAACCAGTCGGGCCGAAGTCAAAAATACTACGTCGCTAACCGTTGCACCAAAGGGAAATACTTGAAAATGTTTCTAAAATTAGGCGAGTTGAATGTTTTTCAAAATCTAGGTGCGGCACGCATGCGCATAGATTTTGCCGGAAGCGTGACTAACGAACACACACGCTATTGTATTAATATATAGATAACGATATATATAATATTGTGTCTTTCAATAAAAAAAAACATGCATAAACCTCTTCAGCCTCACTAATATAACAAAATGATTGAAGCGAAATTCAACTGTATTCATCAACCTATTCTCGTTCCAGAGTGATACATTTGTTTCCAGCGCTTCTCTTACCCAATGAAAGGTTTCATTAGATCGATTCATTTTTTGCCTTATTATATGCCTCATTTTAATATATCAAATTTGGTTCCGTATGGCATGTTCTTAGCTTTGAAAACAGACAGTACACACTAAGGACATGATATGGAGAAGTATTTTATTGCGCTCAAAATACTAACTGTAATTTATGTGGTTTTCCGATTTTGTGAGTGATTATTTTTCTTCTTTATTGTGTCTTCTTTGGACGATTTCTTCTCTTAAACTCGCCCATAAAGCTATATAACATTTTCTATTGATATTTTATATTTCTTTCTCAAGTTAATCGCTGTGGAAAATACCTTGCGCATCTCAAAATACAAATAAAGTACCTGCTTATGTTAGCGTAGTTGGTCGTATTGGAAAGCTTTCACTTGCTTCTCTCCACTCAACTGAGTGTCGCGTTGCCTCCAGGACGAGGCAGTAGCTTTATGTGTTTATCGATGTTTATATATTAACGAAACAAGCCTGTTTTGCGTCGAAATACTTGCAAACAACACGCTGAATTGTCGAGGCCTTGTTTTTTATAGATTGTGAAGACACTCTCTCTGAACAAATGTTTATGCAAAATCGTATATATATATATATATATATATATATATATATATATATATATATATATATATATATATATATATATATATATATATCTGATGACTTGCAAATATCTGCTATGCCATACAACTTCTATTTACGATCAGCCGAACACGGGTTGTGGATCTTTTCTATCTTTTCCGGGAAAAACTGCAGATTTGCGCTTTCTGTAGGTTCAGCAGCATTTGTGTTTCTACGACCGCGTATAAAGTCCGCATACCACGCACTTTATAAATATAATAGGGATTTATTTTAATTAGTTGCGCCATCTATATATCAGTCACTGGACATAGTGATGTGTTCATTTATATATATATATATATATATATATATATATATATATATATATACATATATATATATATATATATATATATATAAATATATATATATATATATCAATGATAATAGAATTAACGATAAGTGAAGTATCGTAAAGTGATCGATCTCGATAAAGTAAAGCTCAATACGTTGAGTAGAGCAATCACTTTTGAAGAATAAAAGATGACGATAAAGAATTTCATAAAATTACATAAAATTTATACAAATTTTATTACATCGAAAGTACAGATGCAAGAAGTTACATGTAACTCCTTGCATCTGAACTTTCGATGTAATAAAATTTGTATTTTTGTAATTTTATCCAACTTTCATCTTCATCTTTCTTTTTTTAATATATATATATATATATATATAAATATATATATATATATATATATATATATATATATATATATGAGAATGAATACACATAGAGATAAATTGATCCGACGTAATGGAAAAGGAATAAGGAGAGAGAAACAACTATATTATTTGTGTATTCTTCAATACATAATGATTCTATACATGAATACATAAATAATATAGTTTTTTTTTCTTTCCTATTTATTTCCCATACACAGGTATATATACACACATACACACACACACATATATATATATATATATATATATATATATATATATACATAATTTAAATTGAATGTCATTCAATTTAAATTACTACTAATCTCCCTTCCCCACTTTAATTAACTTACAGCGTTCCGATCGTTTTTTACATACTAAACCAAAGCTAACTGCTGATTTTTTCTTTCTTTCTTTTTCTGTTTCACATTTCTTTGTTTCTTTCTCCCTTTTCTATTGTTTATTACAAGTGACTATATTATTTTTTTCCAAATTGCGTTCTTAGTACAAACTTGAAACTTTTCTGTTTTAATTAAAGTTCTGCTGCCAACCGATGATGATTGTCCTAACAATTGAAATCTTTTGGTAGCACTATTCAATATGTGATTTTGAGTTTATTCTTTTGCTAATTGTTGATTTGCTTATCCTTTATTCTATTTTTATTTTACACACACACACACACATATATATATATATATATATATATATATATATATATATATATATATATATATATATATATATATATATATATCACCGAAGTAAGCGGCGTCGAGCCTGGCCAGTACTAAATGGGTGACAATTTAGTAATACCAGGTTCTGTCTGTGCTCTCTGCTTATCTCGGCATTGTATCTAGTCGTCTTGTACTACTACTTGCCATTGTAATCAAGCAATTCCGACTAAGGAGAGCGGTTGTTGGTGATTGCGCAAACCTTGCAATTACACATTCACGCGCGGGAAGCCCCAGGCGGGGCATTCATACGTCGAAATCGACGGGAGAGTCCATCATATATATATACTTAAGACGCAAGTCATTATACAAGCAAGCGTTGTTGAACGTCACGGAACTTTCTAGTTTGTAAATCTTCTTTGTGAGGTTCTCAAACTGTCGAGATATCCTTCTGGTTTCAGGTAACAATCTATAGAGGATTACCTCGATTGTTCTTAATTCGACTATTTTTTTCGAGCGCTTTCAATATTCTCAGGCGTCTTCAGGATTAGTTTTTTTTTTAAATAAGTACACTTGATTTAATGTTTTATAGGTATCGTTATGGGCGAATTAAAGAGAAAAGAGGGTGTGTGGTTGAGTTCATTTCATTTTATCGTTTGTGCGTTTGGTTTTATTGTTTATTTATTTATTTTATTAATTCTTATTTTAACTATTATTTATTTATTTATCATTTATTCCTATTATTACTATTATTAGCATGATTTTTTTTATTACTTAATGCTCATTTCATTATGGAATACTTTTAATACGAAGAAGATTTACAAACGAGAAAGTACCGTGACGTTCAACAACGCTTGCTTTCATATATATATATATATATATATATATATATATATATATATATATATATATATATATATATATATATATATATATATATATATATATTCTCAAGGGATAAAACTTATACATTTGGAAATGAAAAAACTAGGCCTAAAAGTACAAATAATGGCTAACATAAAAATAACGAATTTTCTAGACGTCACATTAAACTAAAGAAAAAATACTTACGAACCATACCTAAAAGATAACGCCAACCCAATATACGTACACCCCAAATTCTAATAACCCTCCATCAATCATAAAACATATCCCGAATTCGATCGAAAGTAGGCTTACCAACAATTCTAGCAACGAAAGCCTTTTTTTAAAATCAATCAACATTTACAATACAGCTCTAAAAAATAGTGGTTACCATAAGACCGAAATTAAATATAAAAAACATGACACAAATAATTACAACAAAATTAAAAATAAAAACAAAAGAAAAATAAATATAATCTTCTATACCCCTCCCTATAACCAGATGCTAAAAACTAAACTAGGCAAAATATTCCTAAATATGATTGAAAAACACTTCCCCGTAACCCACCCATTTCATAAAATATTCAATAAAAATAATCTAAAACTATCCTACAGCTGCTTTTGTTATATTTTAAACGGGTAGATTAACTAGTATCAAATAGCTAATTTTGTTATCGAAAAATAGGTTTTGTTTCTGGACTCAGAAGTGAGTCAGAGAAGTGTTTGATTCAGGAATAGTCATAACAAATTTAGACCTGACGTGACCTTGAGTCAGAGATCAGAGTGAGACGTGTTTGTCCCCATATTGTGCGTGGGAACAATGATCACGTCACCACAGAAAACAATAACTTAGTTTTTAGAATCAGTCTGTGCCTAGAGGCGATACCGCTCAGACCGGCTGCGAACATGTAGCCGGTAAAAAGGCAAGGCCCCGCTGTGGGGGGGGGGGCAGAAGATATCCCAGCAAGGAAAGAAAATAGCCCGAGTATGAGAGAGCCGAAGCCGGAATCCCCCTGACAGCAACCGAACCGAGAAGTAAATAAATTTGTGTGAGAATAAATAAATTTGTGTGAAATATCCCCTCAAGAAAATCCGTGTCTCGTGTGTTCATTTTGTCTGGGACGGACCTCTTCCTTCGATTAGGACGACACAGCCAGCGAAGACTAGACGAATCACAGGCCAAGGAAGAGAACAGAAGTTAAGACGACACAGCCAGCGAAGACTAGACGAATCACAGGCCAAAGAAGAGAACAGAAGTTAAGGTAAACTTTGAGATTTATTTGAGATTTATTTGAGAACTGTTTAGAGACCTTAAGATACGTATAAAGGCTTGAGATGCCGTAAAATAAGATTGTAAATCACTATTAATCCTCTCGTGAACATTTCGCGTTATTTTCGGCCGGAGAGGATGTGATAGCGAACTGTTGAGGTGGTTTTGGAGAAATGCCTCAGTCGGAAGGATTTCTGCGTGTAGTGATAAAAGAAGCTTTCCCCCCCCCCCTTGCTGCACGCTACGTTTGAATGTCAGTAGTTATGTAACACTTTGAAAACCTAGAAATGATAATTAAGGCACACAACAACAAGATACTAAACGACAACAACAGAGAAGAAAAAAATAAACAAAATGGAAAATATAACAAAAATAACACTACGAAGAACACAAATATAAACAATA
>OY744529.1:116198453-116305953 GCA_963556195.1 Sepiola atlantica
TGTGAGAGAGAGAGAGTACACCGGAAAATAAAAGATGGGGCCTAAAAAATTACAGACACGCCTCTGAACCTGACACATACTCCTCAAATGGGGCAGAAATTTACGAGCCCAAATATATATGTACTCAATACAAAGTCTGATAGTTGATATTATTATCATTATTAGTTTTTTGCTTTGAGCTTATCATTCGTAACAGTTTTGTCAAGGGGTTTGGCATATCCCATTTATGCATATATTATACCGAAACCCTTGCAGTGGGGAATACCATAATTTTACATACCTTTAATATCACGTTGAAATATGAGGAAATATACCAACATCTCTAAAATGTCATATCCCCGATCATGAAACTTAGAAACGTTAAACAATCTTCAAGATAGCCGAGTTTCTGGATTTAATTACGTTTATCTGCGAGTACTGTTTATTTACATTGATTATTGCTTTGACAAGAAACAATATTGCCGCTATACAAATACGAGCGATTCGGACAAGTCCTCGACATTTGCCTGTGCCGATGTTTACAATAATTTACTCTGAAGTACGATCTGAAATGTGCATTAGCATACCTGCATTATAGCATTTAGGTTGTAACGACTTAGAAAGTACAAAATGAAATAAAGTTTAAACAAGACATGCTTAATGTTGAACAAAATAATGAAATCCAAGGTTTGTAATGAACTTGCTAGTCTTCTTCTTCTTTCATTTGCTTCACAGCATCCCACTGTTAGATCACCAGCTCCGTTGAGAAAAGCCATGCTTATGGTTTCTTGTCTAGCACAGCTATGCCGGCTTCGATGTTTGAAGCATGACTCGATGATGTGGTCTTCTGTCTGTTCAGAGTGACCCCATGGGAAAACAGCCGAGCCCCCGAGTCCTTATCTTTTAATGGTCGCGGCGAAACGGCCAACACCTGTCCTGAGGCGGTTTAGCATTGTCCACTGCCGGCGAGGAAGGCCCATCCTTTGTAGGTTATCCGGGTCCTCCACAAATCTGTGCAACCTTGATTTATCTGCTGCCTGCCATTCCTCCGTCCAGCAACTTTTCAACCAGATTCGTTTTGTGACGTCACCGGGTGTTGAAAGCAGGAGCTGGTGGGCATGCTCCGAGAATGGGCGTCGTGACTTCAGGCGAGCTCATGGAGGGGTCTCTGTGGCGAGCTTGTGGAGAAATTGGTCCTCATCGATAGTGGGTGGTGAATAAAACTATGTACTTGAAACTCAGTCATTGTGATCAGACGGGGACGGATAATACACAAAACGTGTGTTTTTTTTAAAATTAAAACTATTCAGCGTTGTTAGTTTCTTTTCGTATTTATTTCAGAAAGAAGAAAAATACTTGTAAACCGATTACATTTTTATTTGTGTCTAAATCCAGAGTGCTACTTTTTGGGGGGAGCTACGCATACATTTGACCATAGAAAATTATTTTTAAAATACATTGTTAATTAAAAAAAAAACTGTTCAAAACTTTTTGCTTAAACACATAGGGCAGATTAGACACAAGGTCGTTTTTTATGTAAAGAAAACGTGGCTCCCTTGCTCAAAACAAATATTAAAATTAACTCATTCTAGAAGGATTTATCCTTCACTCACTGAGGAGAGTAAAACTGATGTGTAGAATCAGAAGAGATTTTGCACTCTGCTCTTAGCCCAAACTTCTAGAACAGTTGTGTGGCCTTTTAATACTATCCAATATTTATTTAAATTAATATCTTTCAAAATGTTTAAAACATTACATTTTTAATTTGATCTCATGATACGTGTCCCGATGTCAAATAAAATATTGAAACATCCAAAAGACTAAGAAGACAAAATTGTAAGAGGTATTTTATTAAAATCTAATGTTTGAAAAACAAAACATTACTGTAACAAATTAATAAAACCATTTTCAAAGATGCTCTCTGATTGTCTAAAGACACTGTATCCATAATTGGCTGAATGAAATAACAATTGTACATGCCAAACATAGAAAATACAATATTTAATAACATCGTACACCCCTTAATTTATTACGCTATGGCGATGATATTATTATTCTTGCTGATAATAAGACACATACACAAACGCAAGACTTTTAATAAACACTGGTTTTGCATTCACCGGAGAACTAAAAGCAAATAATAAAATCCGATTCCTTGATATTCTTATAATAATAATCGTTTTACATTACTACTTATAAAATGTCAACCGGCTTAAATTCTAGTCTTTGAAATTCCAAGATTGAATGTTCCTCTGCTATAAAATAGTCATTGTTTAAACATACTAAACCGTTAAAAAACTAATCCCCACAAAATACACTAGTCATTAATTAAAAAAATTAAACGATTCTTTATTAATACTAAATTCTCTAATCATATCGTCTATGAACAAATATAATTAATGATTCAACACTTTAAAACATACGCCTACCAATAATAATAATAATAATAATAATAATAATAATAATAATAATAATAATAATAATAATAATAATAATAATAATAATAATAATAATAATAATAATAATAATAATAATAATAATAATAATAATAATAATAATAATAATAATAATCAGCATCAAGAAAAGAAAAAGCGATAAAATTATTTCACATAAACATATCTGACAATAATAATAAAATATTACTTGTTATTTACTATGGGAAATTTAAGACACACAATCTTATACTAAAAAACCAATCCCTCCCGAAGCTTTAAAACATAAAACAAATGTTATTTATAATATCATTTTGGATGATGTTACTCCATAATAAAACTAATCGCTACATCGGTTTTATAACCACTACCTTATCACTCCGTTTCACCATGCATATGGTAAACCAAATATCAATTTATCAACATCTACAAAAACATAACTGCCCCTCTCTGAGTGAAGACAAGTTTAGTTAATAATAAAATAAAACATTCCGTAACTAATTAAAGAAACTAATAAAATATACTCGAAGCTATATTCATTAAAACCAACAACTTAAAATTAATATGGCATCAGTAACAACATTTATAATGTATACATTAATTCAATTTTATATTCTGACGTTAATTCCGGCGTCCCAGAGTTTAGAGTGTTAGCGTTTTTCCTGTATCAGTGTGTCAACGTTCTCTTGGCGACTAACTGGCTTCAAGTGCTGGGTTTTGTGTTATCTTTCGAAATTATCTTATTTTTCTCAGCTTTTTGTTAATTTGCTTTTTTCACCTGATGATGATTCTACGAGGAATAAAAAAAACGTGTGTAATATATATGGAACATACATTAATTTTCGGAGTATCGAAGTACTGGAAGAATGGGAGTTTACCGATGTTTATGGCACCGATGAAGCTTTATTGGCTATGGTACCCAAGCCCGTCTTGCTGTTAGGCTTTCGTGTCCGCTGACTAAAAATGCGGCTGCTTAGTGAAGGAATTTCCTGACTTGTATTTCATCAAAAAGACAATTGTAAGTGCTTGTGGAACAATTTATTCAGTTCACGGTCGGATAGACGATTCAGAGTAAATTGCTTCCACGCGGATACATATATGAACGAGTTTCTAGTGGAAACCAAGTCTGTGACCTCAGCAAGAAAAAGACTTTCATGAGACAAAAGTATATCAAAAGATTTATATATGTGTGTGCGTGGCTGGCCTAAACCATCCGGTGATGGAAAATAAAGAAAATCAAAGTGTTTCCATATACGTTCTGTTGTCTGCCATTCTTGCTGGATCTTAGCGGGTAGCCCGAAAGAACGGGCAATGCAACAATTGAATACTACACATCACATGTTGTAAAATCAACGACATGCAGTATTAAAGTGTTAATATCTATTTACTATAGATTTGTATTTATTTAACCGGTTCCTTACCAGAATACACAATTCAAATCCTAAATACAAACATCGATGCAAATGGTATGAAGTGTACGAATGCAGTTATTCAAAAATGTGTTTCTTAATATATAGTTATACTAGATATTACAGTCTGTAAACTTTCGCATATCGCAAGGAAATATAAGCAGATTATTGCGATATATCGAATTGTTAACATGTTAAAAAACGGTATGTAAAATCTTAATACAGTTGAAGGAAAAATATTTGTTATTTGTGAAAATGAATATTGCATTTAAATGGATTCTTATAATAAATTACACATACATATTAAACAATTATACGTAAAAAGCGAGTGTCTGCTTAGAAAGTACGTTAATTACAAAAATAACGGAAAACAATTTAATATATAAACTATTACGAATAGATTTGGTTCATTCAGTTGTATATTAATTTGATTTCGACTCAAAATTCATTTTTGTTATCTTTTAAGTAATCATTCTCTACCTGTTAGGGTTAGGGTTAGGGTTATGGTTATGGTTAGGGTTAGGGTTGGGCTTGGGGTTGGGTTTGGGGTTGGGGTTAGGGTTAGGGTTAGGGTTAGGGTTAGGGTTAGAGTTAGGGTTTAGGGTTAGGGTTAGGGTTAGGGTTAGGGTTTAGGGTTAGGGTTAGGGTTAGGGTTAGGGTTTAGGGGTTAGGGTTAGGGTTAGGGTTAGGGTTAGGGTTAGGGTTTAGGGTTAGGGTTAGGGTTAGGGTTAGGTCTTTCTTAAGACGAGTGCGAGGTTTTACACTCGACGCCAGACTAACAACTTAACTTTAACTCTGCTATTATAGATGCGTAAAACAGAGCGAGACTTTCGTGGGTGACGCCCGTGGGTAGTAGAATAATAGAAAGAAAAAAGATACAGATACAAAAAAGAGAACAAACAATAAAAAACAACAGTTTATTTAACAATGATCAATAATAACTGGATGAAGAATGTGCAATACAAAAGAGAAATAAAATAAACGAAAATAAATAAATGCGTAAGTAATAGCAAACATAAGAATGGACACACTAAAAATAAGAAATGCAATATAGGAACAGAAAAAATGAAAAACATAATCGGTGAATCGAAGAAGCAGAGCGAAAACAGAAAATGCAAGAACACGTTAATCAAAGTATAAAGACGCGCTGTGGGGTGAAAGTGATGGCGTCAGACAACAGGTGGTGAATCAACGCTAGCCGCTGCAGTGACACTTTTGCATGGGTATTATATAATTTATTAGCATGCCATATGTAGATATATATACATACACACACACACACACATATATATATATATATATATATATATATATATATATATATATATATATATATATATATATATATATAAAGTGGTGTACTAAAAGCGAACTTTTTAGAAAGGTAAAACCTATTATGAAGAGTATACAGCTCAATATCCAGGATACATCTCAATATCCAGGATAAAGCAGGTAGATAGCTTCTACAATAATGCTTAGCTAAAGTCAGGCTACAATCACAAAATTAAATATAACGGCAACCCCCTTACTCAAGTTAACAAACCTTCAGGCAGTATTACGCACAACATGACCACACACAGAAATAAAAAGTTTAATCATCTGCACCTAATCAAAACACACACTAATAAGCCCATAAGAACTAACAATATTGATAATCGGGCAGACCCACAGGCGCACAGACAAAGAAAAAAACATAGAAGAAAGAATAACATTTGGTTAAACCGCCTTTCAGCAGTAATGTTAAAACCAATATACCTAAAGAATTTTTCCAAATTTCAGAAAAATCTTTTAAGCACCCCCACAGATATAGCACTATTCTTAACAAAAATTCTATTAAAATATCTTACTCTACTATGCCCAATATTGAACAAACTATCATAACCTCTAACGATAGGAAAATCAAACATATCCAACAACAACCACCCACCACACCCCTCACCACTTGTAATTGCCGTAAACCTAGAGGTTGTCCCTTAAACAACAACTGTGTGCAGAAGGACGTAATATACGCTTGTACTGTGAAACAATTCCCCCGCTCCACCAATGTTATGAGCAATCATAGTTCCCATAATCCACCCGAACACTGCATCTCCCCACAACCCAAATCCGCTTCTACTCAAGACTCCCACTTATACAGCCATACCTCTAACCAAGCACCCCTAATAATAGATAGTGTCCATGGGCTAACTCACATTTCTCCCATATCCGCTCCGCCCCACTTCTTAAAACAACCTCCCTCGCATAACTTGAATTTCCAAACCCAAATCTCATCCAATACCACTAGCAATCTCAATGCAACTATAGCACCACCCTTCAAGATACACACCTATATTGGGGCGTCCTCTTCCCCCATTAAGACCCGGATCTCTAACCATATCTATTCCTTTAAAAATAGCAGCGAAAATAGCACAGGCACTTCACTTTCCAATCTAATTAGAAACCTCAATCTTAAAAATACTCCCTATTCACTTCACTGGTCAATACTTAAAAAGTCCAAATCATATACCCCGGGAGCATCCCATTGCCAACTTTGTAATTTGGAAACCTTTATGATAGCTACTGCTACTAAATCTAAAAACATTATTAATTCTAAGAATGAACTTATCTCCAGTTGCAGGCATAAACGTAAATTCAAGCATAGCAACCATAGTAATCCCCCAGACACCCCTCCCCCATTTGATTAAATACCCTCCCATCATCTCGGATCTTCCCTCCTTACATCTCGAATTTCCTTTCCGATAGTTCTAATTCATGTTGTTCTATAATCTCTGCATATATCTCCCTCATCCCTTTAGCCTTCTCTTAACTTATAAAATTACCCATACACTCCGTTAGTTTCACAATTCCCTTAGCTTCATTACCTTTCTCCCACTACCCCCTAAATCATTCTACTTAACCTCCTTAACCGTATAACTTTTATATGACTTCCATTTCTTTCCCCTTTAACTTCGTTTAATACTCTCGTCCGCTTTCATTTCAACACTTCCAAACTTCTATCCTTCCCTCTCAACTTGATAACTAACCCACCATATTCACATTATACCCTAGCCCTTTTATTTACTTGATGATTCGCCTTATCTACTCTTAATCCCCTTTGCACACTTCGATATCGAACTCCTTACTGTTTTCTCTGTGCACTCTAATTATTTTTCCCCTCCTGTTTTTACTTCTGAATAATTATTCTCACTCCTTTAATAGCCTGGATTATTTCCCCCTCGTTTACCTCGCCCTTCGCTCACTTCTCTCAAACCATGCTCAACCCCCAACCCGACCTCGCTCTACATCTTTTAACCCCCATAATATTTACTTTTAACTGCGATCTCCACTCTCACTCTGGCTTAATCTATTGTCACTACTTCAACATTGTATGTCTCTCACTTCTTTCTGCCATCTTTAACCTATTTAATAATTTTCTTAATCAACCTCCATATGACTTTAAAAAAAAAATTTTTTTTTTTTGTTTCAAAGTTTAATTTTCCCGTATCCATAAATCACTAGCGTCCCGTAACAGAATATTTTATTTCAACCCATATCTTTAACCACCTTGGGGATTCCCATTCCGGATATCCTTTCGAGGTCTATTTTACTTTTACTTTTTCCTTATTCTAATTCTCACTCTCGAGCTCCAATTTTATCGACTTTTCCCTCATTCTATTATTATTATTTTATTATTTTATTATTTTATTATTTTTATCGTTCAATCCATAATTTTCTTTGCGAGCCTATGACTAATTTTATTATCTCTTTTTCCTTTTTTATTTTCTTATTTCTACTTTTAATTCTATTTTTATTTTTTATTTTTACTTTTTTAATTTTTCAATTTTTAATTTTTATTCTTTAATTTTTCTTGCTCTACCCTTCTAATATATTTTGCCTCATTGTTTATATTCAAGGTCATCTTATTAAACAACTAAACCCCGAACTCTGTTCATAGACACATTCTGGTATTTTAACTCTCCCTCCTAACATTCGTTGACTCACCCCACTCTATTCTTTCCCCTTTTCTAGTTGAACCCTAATTCGCGCTAACATCCAATTTCAACTTTAGACGTCTCCCCCCCCCACAATCACACTCTTAGTTTTAACCGCACTCTTTCACCGCACCCCTTCCCTTTCTCCTCCTTCGTACCCGTTCCTTTCCCCTCCTCCACGCATCTTACTCGTTCCTTTCCTGCCTACTGGTCGCATATGAGTTTCTGCTTTTCTTCATTTCAAGCCGGCTTTCTCAACAGGCTAGCTTTAAAATATTTTCGCTGCCTTTTTTTCCCATTTTAAAATACTTTTTCTTGATATCTCAGCCCAGGAAGTATTTTTAATGGCGAATATTTTCCACCTAACTCTTCTGTGAGCCTGCCTGCATCCACGAGCGAACCTCTTATTGGACTTTTTACCCTTTGGTTTTCTATTTTCGCCGTTCCTGAAGTTGTGGCTTTTTAGAATTTAACTCTCTCTTAACATCTCGTGCCTACCTATATACATCTCATTCTCTCCGCTGGACTTTTCGACACCGGACTTTTTAGCAATCGGACATTTGCTTGCATTCGGGCAGAGTGTTGCCCTGTGTTTCTTTCCCTACAACTTTTATTTTATTTTTTCAAAGTTTAAATCTGCGCCTTTGCCAACTCATCTATCCCCGCGACTTCCTCTGATGATAAGATTTTGATCTTTGAAAAGCCTGGCTTAAGGAAAATTTAACTTGAATAAATTGCCATTTTTGCGGAATATACCTTGCTCTGAGCAATTGAATTGAATTTTGATTTAGCTTTTGCTTCTCTAATTCCTTTCCATTCTTCTTCATATCTACCTGTGACCAAGGAACTTAACTAAAAAAGAATTTAAAAAATTGGCTAATTTCTCTTAACGATTTCCTTTTATTAGTATGGTAGCCCCGTTCTGTACTAACCAGCTGCGATTAGCCTTCCATCAGCCACTCACTTTAACATCGTCCTCAAATTATTATTTTTAGAGATGACACAATTTCGTTAATTTCACAATTCCTCCTCAATTATTTGGAAATATTTGTATTTGTTTTGTCTTTTATTTCATTAATAAATATTTAAGAAGTCAAAAACATGTATTTATTAATAAATAAAGATAATTCAAACATGAGATTTTCTTTCAAAATTGAATTCTGTTTGTCAATAAATAACTGTTTTAACTTTTTTTTTCAATGAATAAATTGTTGTTTGTGAAATTCTAAGTTTTTAATAACATTTAAGAGGTCATTTTCAAAGCTAGTCATGAGATCTATTGGTTTAGCGTTTTTTAGGCTTTTGAATCCGTAAGATTCTTTTGTATCTACGTGTTTATCTTTATTGTTAATGAAGAAGTGTGCTCGCCATCGCATTCGGCGTATTAAATGTTATTAATAACTTAGAATTTCACAAACAACAGAATAACAAAAAATAGGATAGGCATAGGAGCGTCACCAACAAAGCCTCTGTTCGCGGGAAGCCCAACGATTAACTGAGGGAACAACAAAGAATATGATTGGTTAACTAGCAAGCCATGTATATAAAAACACCTGACAAAAATAACTCCATGCATTTAGCCTGACGATTCCCCCCCGGGGATGAAACACGGGAGCCTCTGTGTAGCTTGATTGTCATATATATTTTCATTGCTTACTATATATATATATATATATATATATATATATATATATATATATATATATATATACATACGCGTAATATTTGCATTACCGATTATTATTATTATTATTATTTTTATTATCATTATTATTATTATCATTATCATATTCATTTATTTTTAAAATTGAAATTTGTATTTATATATATATATATATATATATATATATATATATATATATATATATATATATATATATATATATATCTTCACAAAAATACATTGAAATATATATACATTATTGTTGATACATGTATGCACCGGTTCTTCTAGATATACGCCTTTACAGAAAACATAGTTGGACTGGAAATCGAAGCACAACTAAACAATATGCGTTAGACAATCTAAGGCTAAAAAGAAAAATAAATAGATAACAAATGGAGTATTGAGAAAGACAAAAGAGACATAAAATGTAACTGTAACTGCTTCGAACCCAACTGTCAACCTCTACCCTCTACAGCGTGGCCATTTTAGGGGTCAGCGCAAGTATAATATGGCGGTATGGGGTGGGGGGGGGGGGCAACCATTAAATGCGAAACGCAAAAGCAAACAGGCACCAAAAGAAAAATTAGATAAAAAATGACAATAAAATACAATATAGGCGGGATGTAATTACAAAAGAAGAAACATAAAGAATGTTAAACCGAACCGTCGATGCAGTTGAGGACACAAGGAAATAGGGGGGCGGGTTGAGGACACATCGGCACCAGAGGCAGGCAGGGTAGAGCATGTTACGAATCAAAATTACGAAAGGTGGATGTGTTGTTACTGTGCCGGCGCCAGATATTAACGGGGGAGAAAGGAATTTACAGACTGTACAGTGTTTCGGGTGAAGGGGAAACTAATACATACAAGGAAACGCAAGAACCCATCCAAAACAGGTCAAGGGAGGAGAGATATTTGTTTTGAAGAACACAAGGCTTACGCAGTCACCTTTCGCAACACACACGAACCGAGTGGGCATGAGAAATAGCTAGTTACCGCATGATTTCGGGTGTATGCACGTGTGCGTGGCGCACGTAATTTACCTCATCTTTTTTTGTATTGTAAAAGTCGAGCAAATAGATACGAGATTAAGACTTATCAGATACAAGCGACAGCTGGCTCTTCAGAAACACACGTACACATCGACCATCTGAGATCATCATCCCTGCATTGATAGGAGTGAAAGCTTGAAACGCTAGCGTATGTAGGTAAACATTATTTAATATATATATATATATATATATATGTTATTGTTTATTATATATGTACGTATACGTTTCGTCCTTAATAATCGGGACTCATCAGCATAGAGACATGACTATTCACTACCGGTTATGCGATTCAAAACCCCGGATTACGAGTATTTTTCAACTCAAATCCGACGCCTTAACCACTTCCTCCGATTTTGAACAGCGAATACACTGTGATAATTTTAATACTTTATCGGCGGCTTAACGTCTAAGAGCGTTCTACCTTTTTAATGAAAGGAACGATGCATTTAAATATATATATATATATATATATATATATATATATATATATATACATATATGCATATATATATATATATGTATCTATACACACATACACATATATATATATATATATAAATATATATATATATATATATATATATATATATATATATATATATATATATATATATATATATATTTCAGTATTTTCTTTGTAGTACAAAACTTTATAATGGCATGTAAGACACAATATTTATTAATCATGATGAATTAATAATTAAAAAGGTGAAAGGGCAGCTGACCTGTTTCGTACCTTGCTCAACAGAGCAAACTATTGAGGTATCGTATAAAAAAATATTATAAAGATGCTATGAGAATAATAGCGAGGGAAAGGGGTAATAAAAAAGAAAAAAGTTCAATAAAATAGAAATGACATCAAGCCCGAGGACTTACTATTGATTGTTTCTAGGATCTTGAGATGATAGGGAGAGTGCGACTTACTGAGAATGGAGAATAAGTCGACACTGAAATTAGCGGCACAAGTGCCGTTATTAATAAGATGTTCACCTATCGACCAACCGTAAGTATTATGTAAAACGTCCGTTAGTGAATAATTTGCATTGCGAATATATATATATTGTCCGGCAGCAAGTCGTTGTTTATGCAGGAGTCATTGTAAACCACGGATCTCCCTTTCATTACAAATCTTTCGACGTGGCGAACAATGGTTTACCGCTAGAGTATGACACCTAACGTAGTGTCGTGGACCATTCCTCGAGCGCTTTCGGTCTCTCGACCGTCTTCATGAGGTTGTGTCTTATCGGTATTAAAAGCCCTATTTTATAGTTTTATTATTCTAATGTTATATTTATTAATTTCCATATATATATATACATATATATATATATACACATATATATATATGTATATATATACACATATATATATGTATATATATATATATATCTTCATCTATTAATAATTTATAATTAGTATCATATTTTAATTGTTTAAGACTGATATATGTATATATACATTTATATATATACATATAAATATATATATATATACATACATATATATGTATATATACATATATATATATATGTATATATATATCTATCTATATATATATATATATATATATATATATATATTTAGCATGTGTATGTTGATTTCCATATACGGGCATCTCATCGATGAAGGCAACAATTATTTCAACGTAGTAGTTGGACCAAACAATTTTCGATATGAAATTTGAATTCATTCAAGTATCACAATAACAACAAATACATAATTGAGATATATAAATAAAGCGATAGACACCCTCCACTGACGAGGTTTGGGTCAGTCTCTAAAGTCCCAGTTTTTCGCTTGCTCAGTTCAGTCACGCTGATTATCCCTAAGACGATGAAACACGTGTATGTGAATAATGGTTATATATATATATATATATATGAGACTAAACAAAATATTTAGGAGGATATAACCTATAGTGAGATAGTTTAAGCGCAATATACGGGTTAGAGCAATTATAAAGATAAATAAAAAAGGGAGATGAATATGTACGAATGACAAATCTATTTCACCTTCTATTGTTAAAGGCAAAGTGTACTCGGTAAAAACATGTTTATTTTTATTTCTTTAAGCCAACCCTTTTCAAAGATTAAAATCTTATCATGAGAGGAATTACATCCAATAAAAAAATAAATCTGCCCAGCAATCAGCACTTACTATACACCTTGCTAATCATTGTTACTGTCAGAAATCATGAGAATGTCCGTTAAATTGCAATTGCATACAAAGTAACGTCATATATGCTAGTAATGTTAAACAATTCCCAAAACACCATTATGCAAACAGACACCAACATACACATTATCCCCTCACCGTTTAACTCTCTACTTCCTCAACTCCTTGTGCCAAACGACACTCTAAATAACACCTCTTACACTAACCAACAACACCCGCTAACTAACAATAACCATGCCCCCCTCAAATTCTCCCATCTTGTCCACCTATCAATTCCAAATAAACTTTGGCCCAGAACTTGAATATACTAACCCAAAACATCCCCGATACTATAAATAACACAAATGCTATAATAACAATCCTATACAAAATACACACTTACATTGGGACAGGTGCCTTCCCCATGAATACCCGTAACTCAAACAATATCTACTCTTTCAAACATAATAATAACAGTGACATTTGCACGTCTCTATCACATATGATGAAAAGTGTTAACAGTAAAGACACTCCCTACTCCCTAAATTGGGAAATATTTAAATAAGTATAAATCCTATACTCCAGAATCCGATTTCTGCCAACTATGTACATTAGAAACATTTATGATAGCTACAGCAGCAAAAAAAATATTATTAACTCTAAAAATGAACTCATCTCTAATTGCAGGTACAAGAGAACATTTAAATACATACATTTCATTACTCCATCTGAGATACCTCCTCCGAACCAACAACGTCCTCTCTAACATCAGACTAATTCTTAAATTTTATAATTTGTTTATTTTTTATTCTTAACTTTTCCAATCTTTCAAATACCCCCCAATAACATAGCGTACCCTGTACACCTAATAACTCTATTAACCCATAACACTTAATAGAAATTGAGACCTAATATTATTCTCCTCCACTCCACAAATCCTTAACCGCTACTACTTCAACAATCTAATCCCTATACCCCTTTTTTCAATTATTGGCCAACCCTAGCATACACGCATCCATTGCTTTTAATCTCCCTTGTATTCGATCCATCGATTCTGTATATGTTTTGCTCTACCGAAAATATTTTTACTCATAGATTCCATTACTCTCACTTTAAACCACGCTCTCTGGTTACTCTTATAATGCTCGATTTGCCCCTTAAAATCTATTTATAATTTAAATACACTAGTGCATTACTTAAGTTACAATATTCAACCCAATCCTACCCCATAATCCTTGTACTAGAAATCAATTGTAAAAACAATCAAGCAACATTTACAATACAGCTCTAAAAAATAGTGGTTACCATGATACCGAAATAAAATATTAAAAAACAGGACACTAATAATTACAACAACATTAAAAATAAAATAAAATAAAATATAATCTACTATACAACGCTCTCTAACCAGATGCTACATATTAAACTGGGCACATTATTCCTAAAAAAAACCACTTCCCTTTAACCAATCCCCTGCATGAAATATTCAATAAAAATAACCTAAACTATCTTACAGTTGCTGCGAAAACCTAGAAATGATAATTAAGTCACACAACAATAACAAAACACTGGAAGAGAACAGTAGAGAGGAAGAAATAGTAACAAATTACATACAAAACGTTAAAAATATAGAAAAATAACACTAAGAAGAACAAAACTATAAACAATACCACTGAAAATAAACAAAACACTAATAGTAACCACCCGAATAGAAATAAAAAAAAGTTAGCAATGAAGAGAAAATATTAAACTGCATTAATCGTACATTTGGTCCACTACAAAATAAATGCCTAACCAAATCTATTGTATACCAAGCCACAATATTTGCCAAGGAAATACCGAATAACAAGAAGTACTACGTAGGTATGACATCCCTAGATTTTAAAACCAGATATTATGACCACAAAAGAACATTTAAAAACAGAGAACGTCGAATTGAAACAGCACTAGCAAACCACTATTGGGAGCTCAAAGAAAATGGACGCTCACCAATAATTGAATGGAAAATAATACGACAGCCCAGTACATATAGAAATTTAGACGACTAGTGTAGATCATGTCTAAATGAAAAATTTTAAATCCTAAACTTTAAAGACCCACGAAATCTATTAAACTGTATAAGTGAGATAGCAAACAGCTGCCTACACAGAAATAAATTTACAGTAGGCTAAAGATACATAAAGAAATAAATAAACAAATAAGTAAAAAAACTAAACTAAACTAAAAACCTTAAAATGTAAAAGTGAAAACCTAAAATAGAAACACAAGGAACAACGTGTTAAAATAAATTCACCTATTATATTGATACACCAAACGAAAATAGATATAGGCCAATCTATAGAAAACAGAACAATAGAACATGATATAGAAAATAACACTAACCACACCTTTGCTCGTGGGAAGCCCACCGATTTGCTGAGAGAACAACAACAAATCTGATTAGTAAACTAGCTAGCCATGTATATAAAAACACCCGA
This sequence comes from Sepiola atlantica, assembly GCA_963556195.1. NCBI lineage: Eukaryota > Metazoa > Mollusca > Cephalopoda > Sepiida > Sepiolidae > Sepiola > Sepiola atlantica. The sequence goes on from OY744529.1 coordinate 116,213,594, forward strand.
CCAAAATAACTCCATGCATTTTAGCCTGAAGATGTCCACCGGGGATGAAACGTGGGAGCCTATGTGTAGCTCCTAATCAAATTAAATAGTAATAACACTTATATATATATGCATATATATATATATATTATATATCACATATAGAATATATGTATTAGATATCACACATAGAATATATATATATTTGATATCACATCTAGATATCATATATCATTTAGGACTGACTATAAAAGTGCACGACAGGATTATAATTAAAACAAGTGAAATAAACAAAATCGAGTATTATTATACGTATGCAAAATACAGATATAATTTCATAATGATGGGAAACGATCTAATAAAGGGAGAAGATGGGAATGGAACCTAAAGTCTAAATTAGTTGAAACACACTAATATTCATTCGTGTCTTCTTTATATTAAAGGGCGGAGGGGTTTTTCTTTATTGAGACACCTAAAAGTGTATTTCATGGGTGAACTTGTTATTTATTTGAAGTAAAAAACACCACATTTTTTATCAATTTTCTTTCCTAGAATTGTATAATATCTTTGTGTGTATCATGATGTATAACCGTCAACAATGACCATCAGGGATACTCATGGTCGTTTTTAAGTTGAATGTTAACAAATATCTGTCAATTCATCTTCTGAATTAATCATAGTTATCAGTCCTTTCAACGTACAGTGTCATCGAACTAAAATTGGCATCGATCCTTATCTTCGAGTGGTATTTGGCCTTGGTAAGTTGCGAAAAGAAGACTGAATGAATAATATCATAAATTAATAGATGAATAAAAGAATAAAGAATTAGACATAGCTAACGAATGAACGCAGGAATGATAGAAAGTTCACACGAGATGCATATATATATATATATATATATATATTTAAATTCCCGAAACAGTTTTTCATGGTAAACAACTGATGATCCCTTAAAATAGTGTTAGAAACTAACTAATATAATAACTGTAAAAAATAAATTGACTTACATGAGTGATTTTCCACTGGAAGACTTGAGACTATAAGTTTTGTTTTTTTTTATTTTTTTTTATTTTTATTTTTATTTTTCTTTTATATAGTTTTATATAGTTTTAATGGTTGAGAAACTTCCGAGACTATATATATGGGAAGCATGTTCTTTTGCAGGCAAGTATTGTTGTATTGTTGAATATAAAAGACAACTCATTATTATCACAAATAATTTTTCCCCTCGATTAGAGGTTTGGATGAGACAACCTTTGTTTATGAGTGTATCTCTGACAACCAAGAAAAGAAGATAAACATAGTTTGACTACCACGACTTTGTTGAGAAGATTGATGATGCATTCGTCTGATACTAGCGCCATAGTTCAACACTAAACTAACTACCACTCCTGCCCCCGATCGGAATTCAGAAAACTCTTAGTAGAAAGTACTAAAATCTAAAAACTCTATATATTAGAAACCCTATATATAAAAACCAAACACACCCTAATTAATAGAATTTACTTTAAGATCAGTAATAATATACTAAAATGTCGATTGTTCAAAATATAGTTTCGTTCTTGTTTCATAATTCCCGCCAAAACCTTATATAATACTAACACACTGTCTGCACCTGAGTAACCTCATTCCACTGAAGATGGACCTGCACGGGTGTGAAAGTACTTGGGAGACAAATCCAAACTATGGCAAATTCATCAGCCAATGTCCCTACGAAACAAAGATCATGATTCGGACTATTGAAAGGATCTACCAAAGGATATCTAGACATAAGTTGTCTATTATATTCAATATATATACATATATTTATATATATATATATATATATATATATATATATATATATTTAATTCTACTTCAGTCAAAGTTCATAAAAGAAATAATTTTTTGATCAAATAAATATGTTGTATGAGTTAATTCAGCACTTAATATGAACCATTTTTTATTTGTTTAAAATCTAATTAAAAATATGTATGGCAGATTTAAGTACACTTTTCTGATCGTTTTCTGGTTCGGTAAGGTTTCAGTAACGTTTTCTATAAATTAATACAAAGAATATGTCATAATATGTGAAATAATACAGATATAGAATGTGAAATTTGTCTAAACTTGTATGAGCATTCAGAAATATTTCGGCACCCAGAGAGAGGCATGTTACTTATCATTCATAGTCTGTGTTACCTGCTTTCTTATGAAATCATATTTGGCCCACCCGCATTAACATACTAACAGACAGACATATAGACAGACACACACACATATATATGTATATATGGGCACTCTCGAGTAACTTTAATAACAAGCAGTGCAAATAGCTACATGCACGATCCGAACGCCGTTCGTAAGATCACTCATTACTGCTTGGTATTAAGTCGCCGTTCGCTATTTACATTTAAATTCCTCTCTATTTACTAACTAATTGGCTATGGCCGATGGATAAGATTCTCGACTACGAATCAGTGGCGATTTGTGATCGGAGTTCGCGCCCACCGACCGTTGAGAATTAGTTCCTACACTGAAGATTGCGTTAGCATGAAACATCGATGTCTGTAGGTAATCTAATTAATAAATATTTATTTATGAATATTATTGTATATATATATATATATATATATATATATATATATATATATAAATAAATATATATAAATATATTTATATGTATATATATATATATATATATAAATAAACATAGTTCACCCCAAACAAGGCAGACTGCCACTGTAGAAGTAAGGCGCTACTGAGAGTTTGTTTAGGGGGGGGGGGGAACCTAAATAGGGAGATGTTATATTTCACATATGTTTCCTATACATAATAATATATCTAATATTCTCTCATATTTTATTACCCATATTTTCATATAGTTCTTGATATATTACTTAAGGATATCCCTTTTATCCATATGTAGATTAGTATTATTGGCTCATTAACTATTACTTAAAGATCCATCAATCTTTCTGATTTTATAAAAACTATTATAAGTGATATGTGCTTTTGGATATCATGCTTATCTGCTATAGTTTGTTTATTATATCTATTGATTATTTTATTTATTTATCTCTAAATGTTTTTAACTATCGCTACCATTACTTTATTATTTCCTATGATACCATTAATGATATTACACTAAATATTTATATAGTTTCATTATCATTGGTAAATGGGTACGTTATAATGCATAATATATCCTTTGGTTAATACTTGCTTATTTATACACCACGTTTTAATTGATTCGTACTGTTATCATTTCATTGATATTTGTATTTATGCACACATCAACCAATTATATAATTCATCGTATTCATGATATGTTGCTTATATCCTAGAATTTTCATAGATTCCGTTCAACATAAGTTTGCATGTTTTTTCGGGTAAATATTTACCAGCTTTGTCAAAAATTCTCTACTCCCTTATATACTTGATGTTTTTTTTTACATTTCAGATCCTCAATATAAGCTGCTAAGAAAGTTGTATACCCATACATCTTTACACTACAATATTTTTAATGGCTGCCACATGGTGTGAGACGTTTACTAACACGGTTGAGGGAGTCCACCTTTTTTCAGCAGTCTTGGCATTGTCTCCTATGTATTAGTTCCAAATCCTGTTACCCGTGAATGTTAGGCCGAGGCGTGTAAACGTTGTACTCTCAGATAGAATGTAATTGTCTATGGCAATCAGTGGTTAAATAGCTTTTTTGTAGTTGTTGAAGGAAAGAGTTGTGTCTTAGCAGCATTAAATGTTACCATCGATTCTTGTCCCCATTCCACTAAACACTGGAAATTACTTCCTAATTATTCATCCATTGCTTCGCATATGTGCGTGTCCGCTTTACCCATATGACGAGAGTTGAGCGTAATGTCGTCAGTAAATATACCCATCTCAGACCAATGTTATCGGGGAGGTCGTTTATGAAAATCATAGAACAATAAAGGTCAAAAGATCGATTCCTGGGAAGACTTGTATTTATGTCATGTTTTTTGGATGAACGGCCATCGAAGGCAAACTGGATTGTTTTCCTTAGATAAGAATGATCTAATCATATCAAATATTCATCCACTAATATCATATGACTTTATTTATATAAGACAACCTTTATGCGATACATTGACAAAAGCTTAAGATATATCAAGCATATTGTTAGATAAAAATCATGACGAACTTATTAAAGTTGCACAACATATTACGATATTGGATATTGATTTATGAGCGTATATTGTTTTATAAATACACACACACAACAAGTAAGAATGAACGAAGTTCTATCATCTCTAGGACAACAATAACTTTGAATAGGATTCGTTTATTAGCATTGCCTTCATTATTAACAAAACAGGCAACGAATTTCTGGGTTAATGCAAGACAAAAAACATGTAAGTACAACGTTTTCATAAGCGTATATAAATTAATATTGTAAATAATATTGCGGGTTAATATGACGTTCAAAATGGAACAAAATCGTTCACAAACTCATTCTAATCAATTTGGCGGATGATTTTTTCAGAAAACTGTTGACATTTCAACGATTATCTTAATATCACTCGTTACTGACCTACATTGTTTGGCGTAATCTTTTTTTTATTAACTATCATATATTGAAAACGCACATAAAAGAATTTCGATAAGTGTCACGCTCATCGTTTACAGAAAGCACAATGTCATGAAAATTCTAATAAGACGAATAGAACACAGTCTAATTACCATTGTAGCTTTGTTGACTGGCGCCATATTGCACGGGTAGGCTATCCGGCGAACAAAGAGAATCTTGGACGACAGCGATCACATATGAATTGACCTGGTCGGGCGAAGTTTCTGCCTATACTTATGACACAAGTCACTGACATCCGGTAGGGCAACAGAACAAAGGGGTTAATAAAATGTCAGTTATCAAGAACACTGTAATATTTGTTGGAGGACATAGATCTTGTTTAAAATACACAATGTCGACACTATTACAGATGAAAACCACTTCACATTTATTCTAATATTAATAACGGCTACATTACATCAATACTGGCAACATAATATGAATTCTAAAATAAAAAAATAGTGTTTATTTTTATTACAAAAGTTCACAATAAATTTTATGAATGATGAACAAAAATAATTGTACATGAAAGTAAATGTTAATAGAAACATTAAACATATTATGTGCAAAACAGATTTTTGGCTGATTATGTGGCTCTGACTATATATAGTATTCTTTATATATCTCTTAACAAATTAAATGTTAGTTTATGAATGTGTTCTTGCCAAATACATTTTTCTATATATTTTAATTACACAACATACTTTCATTTTGGAGTAAAATTATATTAGAAAACTATATTTTAATTGTTGCAATATGCTGTAATTCATAATAAACTGTGCACATCATCTATTTCGTTCTTAGCTCTATGTATATCTCCTAACCACTCTATGTTGATTAAAACTACTCTTTAAGAATTTAACAAATAAATAAAACAAATACTGACTTCATGGATTTCAGTGTTCGGATTGAATTCCTTATCTTGGCTGCCATGCTCACAACGTTTCGGTCGTTCTGCCCTCCGGCCTTTATCAGGTGTCCTGTATCGAACTCGGGAACCGTCTGTCTGGACTCTCAAACCCAATTCTTTTATTGTCACGTGGGGTACCACGCTAGGATTCCATTTTTTTTACTCTGCGACACACTCGTTAATTCTTCGTTGCTTTCAGTTCTGCTGCTGCTACTGCTGCTACTGCTGCTTATCGCCGCATTGCTGCTATCGCTGAATGTTACTTTAACTGCCTTCGCCCAGGATTGAACTTAGCACTTCCAGATACCAACGGCTTACACCTCACGGTCATGTGTCAATGACTTTATTTATTCTACGTGTGTGGCCAATTTATATAAGTGTGCCTGTACACATCACACACACGTATGCGAATGTGAGATAATAAGAATCCTTACTTCTATATTAAAATTCCATATTATTATTATTATTATTATTATTATTATTATTATTATTATTATTATTATTATTATTTACTTTTTATTTTTTAAAATTTTTTGGGGGGAATTGATTAAAAAAAAAATTATTAAATGATGCCGACCTAGGCTGACACCAGACAAAATATGTGTAGAGGGTCGAAGAGGATGAGATTACCGAGGAGGGACAGCACAAACCAGACCTCCACTGGAAAAGTGCAGAGAATGCTAGGACATTGGGGAGGCTTATTTCCACCCAAATCCCAGAGAAGACCAATTGACCTTACCAGCGAGAAATCAATAGTAACAGGCTGTTGCGATACCGCACTGTTATCGAAAAGAGGTGAAACATACTGGAAATCTTGGGAGGCTTGTTGTCATTCAGTCTCCAGGAAATACTACTGGTTGTTGTCGGTGAGCAATCACCGACGATGATCTGTGTGAGAACTCCTAGTGAGTACAAATAATAATAATTAATTATTATTAATACAATAATAATAATTATTAATACAATAATAATAATAATAATAATAATAATAATAATAATAATAATAATAATAATAATAATAATAATACAAATGATATTTATTAATACAGAAGTAATGCGACTAATTAATTTTGTTGTACTAAAATAATGTATTAACACATATGTTAGAGTTTATGACTTTTCGAATGAAATAAAAGTTGCATACACATGTAATTCTAGTGTTATATAATAGTATATGTGTTGTCGGCTATATCGGCTGTCATTTGTTTTATTTATATTTGTCTGAATCATAAAAACATAATATATATTATAATTAAGATGTTTTGTTCGTCTGCCCAGTTTTTACTAAGAAACTACAGAATAACTAGTCAAAATGACATATATTCGCATTAAGCCTCCGTATTTATTTATTTCACTAACGAATGACCGTTTATTAACCACTCAAGGCTAAAAGTTAATGTGTTTATCACATGGACGGTGAAACAGCATCGTAGGATTGGTTACGATGGTTGTAACTGGTCAGCATTTGATTAGGCAATTGAGAAAGTGTTTATATTTTAATTGATAACGACCATGTTTTAGTAAGCCGTGAAGCAGCCCCATGTTACTGTCTTCCACACATGGATTGTTCTAGCAAAGAAAAGTTGCTCATTGAAGTTCCGTCTAATTTGAGGCACACATTAGGACAAAGAGAAATTATTGAAAGACAAGTTTTTGTTGTGATGTTTTACAGAGAGGGTATGATAGATTTGAGCTCAGTCGAGCATCTACGAGCAAAAAATACCTATTAAGAAGAGAGAGACTAGCCACATATGTTCTAAGAAGAGAAAATGATATCCTCACTAGATTAAATCGAAGCAAAATATATCCGGTATTCTTTGAACCAAATATAGCCGCTTCTATATTGGCGAGTTAATACTTAGGATACTTTATAAGATTGTCCAAACTAGTTTACTATTAAAACTGTTACTAGTATGAACGCAACTCTGCGATTTTATTGATTCCACCCAAAAGTAATTCTCTCGTTTTTATTATTTATATCTTCTTTATGTGTTCTTCTATCTATTAAAAACATGGTATTTTCCTTTTTTTTCCTCTTATGTAAATGACACCGTATCTTGCACATGACGCCTGCCAGCAATTCCGTTAAATGTCAAAGAGATGAAACTGAGAAAATGATGAGGAAGTGGAATATCAGAACGGGTTACAGGTTACGTTTGAAACCCGATAGGCGTCTCCGAAAATTGTGTCTGATCTTCACAAACTTGTTATCAGACGGAAAGTAAGGTGGGTGGGTGCACCATTAATGATATATATATATATATATATATATATATATATATATATGTGTATATCTAGGCAGCATATTTTCTTGCAGGCAAGTATTGTTGAGTGTAAAGACAGCTCATGTCTAGATATCCTTTGGTAGATCCTCTCAATAGTCCGAATCAGGATCTTAGTTTCAAAGGAGAATTGGCTGATGAATTTGCCATAGTGTGGATTTGTCTACCAAGTACTTTCAGACCCATCCGGGTCCATCCTCAGGGGAATGAGTTAATCAGGTACATACCATGTGTAAGTATTATAGAAGGTGTGAGCGGGAAGATGACCCCGGATGAATCTGAAAGTACTTGGGAGACAAAGCAACACTATGGCAAATTCATCAGCCAATTCCCATCCAAAACTAAGATTCTGATTCGGACTATTGAAAGGATTTACCAAAGGATATCTAGACATGAGTTGTCTTTTATATTCAACAATATATATATATATATATATATATATATATATATATATATATAGAGAGAGAGAGAGAGAGAGAGAGAGAGAGAGAGATATGGAGAGAGAGAGAGATAGAGAGAGATAGAGAGAGATAGAGAGAGAGAGAGATGGAGAGAGAGATAGAGAGAGATAGATAGAGAGAGAGAGAGAGAAAGAGAGAAAGAGAGAAAGAAAGAAAGAAAGAAAGAAAGAAAGAGAGAGCGTAAGTAAAAGGAGATACTATAGTTAGAGAGTTAGAGAATAAAAATAATGAAAGCTGAAGTATTTTGGGAGCTAAAGTATTTTCAAAAGATTATGGCAATTGTTTCAATGTGTCGAACAAATAATGCAGAATTTTCAAATTTAATCTATGGTAATTGTCGTAGTATTACATACTCATTGCGTATGTAGATTACATACACAGCGACACCTTTCACAAATGTGTAATCTTATTAAGAACTATATGTACGAATATTATATAGTAAGATTTGTTATGTTATTTAAATATTATTACTTTTATTATCTACATATTTACAAAAATATCGAAGTTTCCGTTCCTATGTTGATATTTGTAAAGTCGATCGTATCCACTTACTTTGATACAGATGGCACTCGAAAGACATGTGACCATTCATACGTATTATTATTTACAAAATGTAGTAAGGCTACGTGTCATATGGCGCTTACATAATTATCTAAACGAAATATGCTAATAACGGGTCGATATTATGAACTTTTAATTTCAGTGTTTAATTTTCATTAAATAAGGTAACATAGCATCGGTACAAAGGAATTTAACAAACAAGACATACATCTCGGCTATTTCTAGAAGCGTTTACGTTATATTATATATAGAGAGACGTTTGGTAGTGGTAAAAATGTAGAGTTTTTAGCTAAGATTAAAGTGTAGTATGTGTTCGATGGATACTACCCTGCCTTCGAGTCTTGATTCCGCCGGTGTGTGGGTTTGTCGTGTGCAGTTCTAGGAGGCCACCCTCCCAGGCATTTCCTTCTCACCCTTTGAGAAGAAGTTAGTTTATTGCTAATCGCCTGAGGCACTCAAACCGGGGAATGCCGACGGGGCTGTCGAGGCAGTTTTTGTAGGCCAGAGTGCTCCTCTGTCTTTAGGGCGCTGGCTTTTAAAATCTCACTCTCCCGATCTTGTGTCACACTTTACCACTGTTTGAGGAAGATAAATAATTTCAAACAATACTTACATGTTTACACATATGCACACCCACCCACACACACAAAACACATTTTTTTTTATGTATTCATCTTAAAATTATCATCCTGAGGAAGTCTTAGAAATAAAGACGGCACGTTGATGAATACATAAAAAAAAACATATTTTGTTTTTTCCTATTTCATTTCCCATATATATATATATATATATATATATTTATATATACATTTAAAAAGAATACGCGGAAATCTCTCTAAGGCCCTTTCGACTATCATCTCGTCAGGAGAAAATCGATAGTTTTAATTAATAATAACGTCGAAAGAAAGAGCAGACTCGCATAAACCAGCACATTCCATCAAAAATACGTCAGGGAAGGGTAGGGTCCTTGTGTTACCCCTCTTCTAATTCTTTGGACTCTGCTATTGGCCAGCATTTGGTTGAAAACCCTAGCTGTGCCAGTGGCTATAAAATAGCCCGTTTTGAGGTCTTGCATCGAGCAGATTCCAAGAACCATTTGAAAATATTGGAATCTGTCTCTATTGCTATGCGAAAACCTTCCTTGTGCCGGCAGAAGGAATTTGTAAGATCGCTTAATCTCTTTGGGGAACTTTGAACTCCTTCCCAATTTTTTAAAAATTTTTTTATCCCCTAACGTAGTGCCTTTTAATCGACTTTTAACGAAATAATTAAATTGAATTTTAATCGCTTCAACGTTAATTTTGGCACACTCAGTTTCCCCATTTGCTCTTTCTTTCGACGTTATTATTTATTAAAACTATCGATTTTCTCCTGACGAGATGATAGTCGAAAGGGCCTTAAAGAGATTTCCGCGTATTCTTTTTAAATGTATCTATAAATTTTGTACCTCAAAACATTTATTTATATATTTATATATATATATATATATATATATATACAGGGTGGGCCAAAATAAGGGTCCTATCTTTAAATTTGAATAACTTGAATTTGAATAACTTCCACAAAATAAAAGTTAAACTCACCAAACTTTATGTGTGTGTAGACTGACCCTTCCGAGATTTTTTGAAATAAACAAAACAAATTTTAGCCGAAAAACACTTCTTAAAACTTACAAAAACTAAAGTATTGTTTTTTACACTGTTTTGAGTTTTTTAAGCAAAAATAATGTTTTCTAAATGAGGGTACGTTCCTTAGGGCTAATACGGCTCATGCTTGCTTCGGAAGGAGTCCTTTACTTATTCTAAAAAAAAAATTTAAAAAATCAATAAATAAAAAAGTTATGAATTTTTAAAAATAGGACCCTTATTTTTGCCCACCCTGTATATATATATATATATATATATATATATATATATATATATATATATATATATATATATATATATATGTTATGGTTTGATGTTGGTGTATATTATTTCGTGACTATATAGAATGCTCTATACATCATGTATCGAAAATCCTCCTATCGAAGGATAAACAATCTTTCCGTTACATAATATTCTGTAGTTCTGTAAATATACCAGATTGTTGTCTCAGTTATTATCGACCCTTAAAGGTCACAACACTCGCGATGAATAACTAAGTCTTATCAGGGCACAAATAACCCTGATCAATATTGCACACGAACCTCGCAACACGAACTCGAATTAAATGCGAATGAAATAACTAATTAAATTAACAGTAATTACTAGACTCGTTTCATGCTGTGTCTTTTTTCTATGTCAAAATGCGTTTGTTTATATTTTCTTGATGTTTGACTGGGTGTTACTTGTGTTATGTTTTTCATGTTAGCCAATTCAAATACGGTTAGAGTTTCGTCACGAGGCCGTATTAAAAATGCGGTTTGACGTATACATTTCACTGCGCGGTCGTCATATCGCTGTTTGTCCTCGTTGTCTACGATTTGTGTTCCTTTTTTTTATTTCTTTAAGTATGCTTCCGGTTAGGAATGAAACCGGGGGCTCCTACTCGTTGATATTTAAAATAACATATGTCAGAAATAGCAGTGAGTACATGTGACCGTAGAACTGCTACACAACTATTAAACCATTTGCAGTATGTAAACTTATTTAAGGAGAGCAAGATACAATCGCAGCACAGATATCCCAATACATAAGTCTACAATATATTAACATAAACACACACACACACAAAAACACACGCACGCACCCCCACACACACATATATATATATATATATATATATATATATATGTGTGTGTGTGTGTGTGGGTGTATGTATGTATGTATGTATGTATGTGTGTGTGTAGGTGTGGGTGTTTGAACATTATATATTGACGTCTTTACTTATATTCACATATTAAATTACATACACTTGTATAATCCTAAATAGATTTAAATAAATAAATAGATGAATACAAATAAATACATTCATACATAAATTAATTAGATGCATATTATTTCCAACGCACTTTTATACATAAGACAATTATTAATTAATAAATGAGACACAAATTAACTAATCATATAAATAGGAATATATTTATAGACCTTCTTTGAATATCTAAACTAATAGGTGTGATACCCCTCGCTTCTGATGCCAAAACTTCGTAGTTTATTTTTAATCATTATTTGCGTTTTCAAAATATAGTAAAAAAATCTCACGCTTTATTTTTGTTTTATAATTATTTTTTCTATCTTCTTTAATTTGTTCTCCCCCTTCCCAGATCAGAATCAACGATAGATCTAGACTTCCATCCCCACCCCAACATCCATTGTTAGCCAAACTTAGCTATGACATATTTTGACCCAGGCAAACTTCCCAGCAAAAATAAACATGTTGAAGCAAATAAGTCGAATCCATCATCCCATTCATGTTTGCGTCCTTTGAATGAGATAGACTGACAGTATTAACGCCATATCCAAAATCGTGATTTCCATTGTCTGCTTATTCGCATCTACAGCCATGCCGAAATCTTGACACTTTCTGACAAATCAAAATTAATATTCTGTATGATTTTTCTACATTGTTTTCTTCATCCTGAGGAAGTTTTTTTTAACAAAGACGAAACGTTGATGAATGCATTAATAATATAGTTTTGGCTTTCCTCTTTCATTTATATATATATATATATATATATATATATATATATATATATATATATATACATATATATATATATGTATATATACGTGTATGTATATATATATATATGTATATATATATATATATATACCTATTGATACATATATATATATATATGTATATATACGTGTGTGTATATATATATACATACATATATACATATTTTGTATACATATAAATGTATACATATACATATAATTATATACATATTTTTATATATACATATATATATATTATATAATATTATATATATATATATATATATATATATATATATATATATATATATATATATATATATATATATATAAATTCTGTGTCGTGTATATAGAGAGTAATGTTCCATGTAAGCAAACATTGTTAACAATTAGATAAGTTGTCCGCTTTTCATTTTTTCAATTTTTCTAATGATTTTGTTTTTGTTAAAATTAAACGAAAATAATGTATGGCTCATATGTATCAGGAACTGTTTCGACTCTTCATCTAACCAATCTTACTGTGACAAAAACAAATGAACACTATAACCTGAGCAAAAAAAGACAATTTCAAAAAGTGAGTTAGACGTCAGGAAAACGAACCAGCCAATTTCCAGGAAAGACGTAAACAAATTAAATGCCGAGACACTTTCATTAACGGCACATAATGAGTGTAATTACCTTTAAAACGTTTTAAATGATGCTAATATTTTTAAAAAAATTGAAATGCTTTACGTAATACAATCTACTTCTGACGCTAAAATATTCTGTTTATGGGGAAAACTATCTCTAGAGATGTATGATTTTTCTGCTTTTAGAATCGACACTTGTCGTTGTCATATTTTGGTGTGACGTATGATTAAATACAAACAAATGTGTATTTTCTTGCCTCCCTACGAGGGATTTGTAGGACAAAAAGCTGTGGTTGCTATGAAGTTTCAAAGAACACAATCAGTTTGGGAGGATTTCGCTTACACTCAGCTTTAACAAATACTACAAGCAGTATTTAATTCCATGAAATCTTAAATCTTAATTCCAATAAAGCCGTTTTTTTTTTAGTATGTAGTATTCCATGAAAAGGTTAAAGCAATGAGTATGAACAGAATCCGAATTTTAACTATGCCCAGGTAAATACAATTCATATACCTACTGCCGTGCGATGAATAACAGGTTAACTTCTCAAAGAAATTATCATCTTGTTGCAATCTAATGATGGGCGTGAGAGTATAACTCCATTGTCCATGACGAAACCACGTTGCTTTAATAAGTATATAAACACACGTGCTACGTAGAGGTTTGTATTAAGAGTTATATTCATGTGGTTTAAATCCATTGAGTTTAGGCTGTAGCACTTACCTACACCTCATTCACGTGGTACACGTTGAATCCATTGTAGGAGATGTTTTTTTTTTCAATTAGTTGCATGTGTATTTAATACCGAGGAAGACTGGTGAATCGGACTTTTGTCGAATGTATTCCACTGTTTTGATTGTAGATGTTTGAAACAAATATTACGTGGTATATCCTATTAAGACAAAAACGTGCGACAGAATGTGAATAAACTAATCAGGAAGTATCCGTTCATGGAGTCATAACAGACTCTGAAGTGAATGTTTCTCAGTCATACCGATTAAACTCATACATTTGACAACTCATTGCTAGTGAACTTCAAAATTATATTACTTTTTAGTAATATACAACTGACGCACACGTGTGTTTAAGTTAGCACATTACTGATTAAGATATATGCACTTTTAAAAGCGATGCCAATCTTAAAGCAGTTCTTATATGAAAATGATAAGCATTAACACTATGGTATAGTATCTGTTCAATTGGAAATATGTCTTATTTTGCGTCATTTTCGTTATAGCCACATTTCATTCAAACCATGAGAAACACAGAAATTCTGCGATGGGTTGAATGCTCAGACCTATTTATTCAAAAGAATATAAAGATTTCTCCTGACAATACCTTTTTTATGATTAAAGATCAGTTATTAAATGATACATGATCCCTATTTTGAAAACAATTAAAGTATTTAAATGAAAAAAAATCATGACAACTACATTGTCTAGCAATTTTATCACAGAAGAGATGTTGCTAGTCACCCTTTCGTTCTCTCTTTCTCTTTCTATTTTTCTCATTTATCGTTATTTCCATGGAATGTGCTCGACTGAGCTCTTATCTCTTTTTTCGTTCTTGTAAAATATCCACAGCAGAACACTCGTCTTCCTACGACAACGATAAAGAATGTCCTCACTTCCGCAGTGTGACCAGCGTCCGGCTGAATTTCCACGAACATTTATTTACTAGGGATTACTGTCTGTGGAACACATTGCCACAAATCATATTTCCCACCTATAAGAATTAATCATTTGCCAATCAAACGTGGACATATTTTTATCCAGAACCGCGTTCACAAGTATCAGAACCTGACAATTATTTAATCTCATTAATTGTTATCTTTAGTGGTATTAGGTCTTGATATCTGATGAATATTTATTAAATAAACATTTAGAAGAGTATGGGTACTATCGTTGAGTTTCACTTGACCATGATACGTGGTGGCCACTTAAAAAAAAACACATTTAGAACAATATGAATACTATTTTGACGACCTTCCGACAGCGATGTTTCAAATATGTTGTTAGAGGACACGAGTAAAGAGAATGCTTGACTGATTGTTGATCACTGCAATTAATAATAAATTAACAAAACAAAATATTATTTAAAATATAAATGAATACTTAGAATGCAAAACGCGACAAACGCCATTTTCAAAATTCCGAAGACATCACTGTGTTGCACTTCAACCGTGGACAACATCCCAAAATTATGTTTTCCATTAAATCATACCGGAATAATTCCTCATGACCTTAAAGTAAAATAAACGAAATCTAGGTTTAATATGTTCGTCCTTTTAGTGTGTTATGTCTCAATTTTTACAAATTGGATTTATCGCGTTTTGCATTCGAACTCTTCAAACATAAGCTTATGAAATATTCGGTGAGGATCGAACCTAAAAATTGCAAGCGATGTCGGATAATGGATTCTACGCTCATTGAATTCTACACAGTATAGAATTGACGCGTTGTATTTTTCCAGTTCATTTACTTTCATATGCTGGTATATGTGTACCGCAAATAAAACAATCAGCAAGCACACCCATATATGACCTAGAGAGGCGACTTCTGATGACCGGTTAGTGAAATATTAATAATAATAATTTTAGTTCGCAATTTTCAAGAACGTTCTTCACATATCATAGAAGGTTTGAAAAAAAGAATAGTTTCCGAACTTTTTTATAGACTATCGCCCGCCCCCAATCAAATTCGGCACGTAATTGTAAGTTACACTTTAATTTGTTTATTCTTTCTCGGTTTTATATTCACTGTTATAAATTGTTCTACTAGTTGTGCGCTTATTATTTTCCATTGACTTATTCCGTTGACTGATTATATATATATATATATATATATATATATATATATATATATATATATATATATATATATATTTCGCATAATTTATAGACTTTCTCGTCTTTTGTCATTTTTTGCATTTTTTCGTTCGCTTTTGACAAAACCCATATAACATTTGGGCGAAACGTTGAGCTGTTGAGGTCGGCCGCTTATTCCATTTTAATTTCATACCGTCGGATTATTTTATCCTTTCATCTACTCATATATATATATATATATATATATATATATATATATATATATATATATATATATATATATATATATATATGGGAAAAGAAGGATGAAGGGAATCCGATGTAATGGGAAAATGAAAAAGGAAAACGAAAAAGGGATGTTTTTTATGTGTACATCAACGTTTCGTCTTTATTTATAAAACTTCATAAGGATTATAATCTAAAGAAAAATGTCATGCAAGTACGTGCACATATAGGGTTGACATTATGGGAAGAAGGGAGGAAAGTAGTAGCCACTACTGGAGAGAACAGTAGGGCTGATGTCCGGACTTAGTAGAGTCAGTAGTGAGGAATGAAAGTAAATGATTATGAAACTGAATGGAGAAGAGTGGAAAGGTAGGGGTGAGCAGGGATACTGTGGCTGGATGTAAGAGAAACAGATGGGGGTTGGGATGAGCGGGAATAATGTGGATACTTACATGACATGTTTCTTTATATTATCATCCTGATGAAGTCTCATTAATAAAGACGAAACGTTGATGTTCACATAAAAACATCCCTTTTTGGTTTTCCGTTTTCATTTTCCTACATATATATATATATATATATATATATATATATATATATATATATATATATATATATATATATATATATATATATATATATATATATGTTATAATAGAAAAGCAGAATAACTTACACATAACGTTTCATCTATCTGTAGCATGGGATTCATCTAGAGAGAAAAGCTAAAAATTGCTAAAAAAACTTTTATACTCCTCTGTTTTTTTTTCTCCTTTTAGCTGAGATTTTCTCTCTTGAAAACAGGTGGGCGAAACGTTGAGATTAAGGTTTTCCGGTTTTCCATTTAAACTTATAATGTCGGATTTATTTAATCCTTTTTATCTCATATATATATGTAGTTGACATATATATATATTTATATTTATATATATATATATATATATATATATATATATATATATATATATATATATATATATGCATGCATATATATATATACACGTGTGTAAAGTCGTTTGCCAGGGGCGATCTTTCGAACGATATGTGACGACGGGACGATGTGTGAC
Organism: Sepiola atlantica; assembly: GCA_963556195.1. Lineage (NCBI taxonomy): Eukaryota > Metazoa > Mollusca > Cephalopoda > Sepiida > Sepiolidae > Sepiola > Sepiola atlantica. The sequence continues at coordinate 116,230,768 of OY744529.1, forward strand.
AACATGTGCACGTAGTGCAATGTCTCGTCTTGTTTTCGCCATTGAGCAATCATTGTTTGACGATAGTTACTGTCGTATGGAACAAACCATTTTACTTCTAAATATACAACTATGATTTGTTTGGCCGAAGAACATATTTAAAACTCGCAGCTGTCAGAGCGCGACAAAAGCGTAATCCTCGTTCAGATTTCAAACTAGTCTCTGAATGTTCAATCTGTTTACAAGAGAGAGAGAGAGAAAGAGAGAAAGAGAGAGAAAGAAAGGTGGTGTAAAAGAGAGAGTGTAAAAGAGAGAGAGAGAGAGAGAGAGGGAGAGGAAGGAATACAGCCGTCATCGTTGGACGCCTTGTCAAATGTTTTGTCTTGAGTTTGATAACTGATTTTCCCGAACGACGACAGTCTGATCTCTGAACCCATCACATGCACCTGTCATTGAATTGATTTGACACCTACAAAATATGACTGCACTATAACTGTTTTAAAAATAAGTCTGACATAAGGATTACAAATCTAACGGGGAGCACTTAGCTCTCCAAAATGTCACGCATTGTACCACACCCACATACACACACACACACACACACACACATATATATATATATATATATATATATATATATATATATATATATACATATATATGCATGTTATATACATGGAATGTTATCATCGTTGGCCATATGTTTTAAGTATTGCAGATTAAATTACACTTAAATTTCATAAATGGTTTGCTACAGACACATAAGGAGGAAGTGAATCCGAAGAATCTTTAGAGCAATTGTAAAACGAGGAAGCGATCTTGAAGTAGTCGTCTTAAATTGTGCTTTCACTTACACGACGCCTTGACCGACATATTTTGACGCTGTGCCGCTTTTTATTTTAAAGACAAATAAAAAAAAATGCCATTAAATAATGCAAAGAAAACATCCGGAGACCATGAAATGGGTGGAGTTCAGTTTATCGTGGTTAGGGTAAACGAGACGTCTGCTCATCAGGGGCCCAGATTCATGCTGACACACGCAAGCGTACAGACACACGCACATACACGTCATATATATATATATATATATATATATATATATTCATAACTAAACAGTAAGCACATAAGTGGGTTAATGCCAGTTTTTTATAGTAGATTATGTTACCTCAAACGCGGAATGTTACGAAAAGGGCGATATACAAGCGTTATATTTGCAGTAGCTTGTGTCTTAACGCAGACAAGGCAAAAGTATTTTGGGGATTTCTGCAGTGACATTTCATTATATGAGTTTATTTGTTTGCGTCGTTTTCACATATACATAGACACCTCTACATGACATATACATATATATATATATATATATATATATATATATCCTCATATATACCTATTCTTGACCTTTTGGCTAAGATCAAAATGTAGTATCTGTTCCGATGGATACTGCACCCCATAGACTGGTATTGTCTTTGCATTCGGAGTTTGATTTACGCCGGTCTATGGGTCTGTCCTGTGCAAGGAGGTCCACCCTCCCAGGCTTCACCTCCCCTCTTTGGGGAGGAGTAAGTTTATTGATTACTGCCTGAGGCGCCCCTACTGGGGAATGATGACGGGGCTGCCTAGGCAATTTTTAAACCCCACTTTCCCGGCCCGACCTTGGGTCACATCTTACTTGTTGGAGTAAGATAAAAACTTGTCTTGTGCCTAACTCCTGGAGAGGAGTAAATCAATACTCATATATACTTATATAATGAGACAATATATTAAAAATATATATATATATATTGTTGTATTTACTTTAGTATAACTTATCAGTATTATGACAAATATACGTTTTGCAACACAGAAATGTTTTGCAACACAGAAATGTTTGTGTTTTATTCACATAAAAAAACATTCAGAGAGTTACTCAGAAACGTATTTTAGCTGGCCTTTTGAAGTATACTTTTATACGATATAAATACTAGTTGAACTTGTGTTCCTACGTAAACGTAAATGTGAGGAAACTATGAAACTCAATGCTTAATGTGTAAATATAACTTTTGGAAAGAAAAGTAATAATCGTCAATATTGAATGGAACCACCTTAAATAATCGATGCATTAATTAGCGTAATTATGTATTTGTGTAGTGTTATTTTTATATATATATATATATATATATATATATATATATATATATATCATATGTTGGCATTCATGTTTGTCCATGGATGGCAAAAATGTAATTTTAATGTAAATATATGAAGACCAAATTAAATAACTCATCCTAAAATTTAACATACCCCTTTGGTCGTAAAATCCCCTTTCACTATCCATCTGTCTCCCTAGATGCGGAATATTCGTTAACACTATTGACGTTCGTTATTTTGTTAGTATATGATATCGTATTCTTTGTGGAAACATGAATTTGTGTGATTTGTTATCGACGGATGTAGCCATTTATAATAATATTATGAAGATGTGAGTATACGATTATACTATTATTATTGAAATGTGATTACACAGCTAAGTAATTGTCGTAAAGTTGTCAATAATCGTTTCATTTTTATTTGTTATGAGTTGTTATATTGTAGGAAAGCTGAAGCCAATCTATAGCGCGGAAATGACATGGAATATATAGAGGAAATTATCTGAAAGAATAGTTCAAATTGGTTTTATTATCTCATCATGGTATACACAGTTTATGTGGTAATTTATTTTAAACCATTATGATTGACAAGGATTCGTCTACTCAAAAATGTATGGGCGCTGTGAAGTAAATACTTAGCAATGAACAATTATAAATCAATTTATTTGTCATATGTGGTAATATTTATCAAAAATGAACAATTATTATCATATTGTGCACCCGTACGCATAGCGATATGTGAAGCGAAAAAGTATGTCCAAAATACAACGCTACATGTGTGTCGGTTGTATGACATCTTAATGATGGGTTATAAACGCCATCATATTTTGCTCTATTATAGGATAAATAACTGAAGTATTGATCCATGACATATAGTGAAATCGATGAACGGTATTAAAAATGAACTTGCTTTTCAGTACGCATGTCTGTCTAATGCGAATAGGAATAACGAAATATAGTTTGTGTGTAGCGTTTTATGTATGAAGCTATCCAATGATGTAGGAGAAATCAAACTTTATAATATATATATATATATATATATATATATATATATAGTCTCGGAAGTTTCTCAACCATAAAAACTATATTAAAAAAAACCAAAACTACTAATAGTCCCAAGTCTGTCAGTGGAAAATCATTCATGTAAGTCAATTTATTTTTTACAGTTATTATATTAGTTTGTTTCTAACACAATTTTAAGGGATCATCAGTTGTTTACCATGAAAAAACTGTTTCGGGAATTTAAATATATATATATATATATATATATATATATATATATATATATATATATATATATTGAAACAGAAAAATTAGTACAACATTCGTACCATCGGTTTCAAGCACAGAAGGGCTTAGCAATCCGGCTCTCTTAAGCTTATGTTTTATCCCGAATACAGGTCATTCAAAACCACTGCAGAGTTACTGTCCTGAGACCGTCCGGATAAGTTCTGTTTTTAAATTCCTTAGGGATTGATTAAAGTTCTTTAATCCAGGATTCAAACGTGGATTTAATGCTTTTTTTAAAAACCTTTTTATAACTTCATGAGTATAATCCTAAAACCACTTTTCTCTCCTTATTTTTCTATAGAATACACATTATTAAACTCCAAAACAGTAACGGCCAAATATACGCCATATTGGCTCACGGGATTTTTATAGAAATATTTGTACTTTTTTTCTTTTTTAATTTTTATTATTTGATATCTCTTTAAATCTTTTCCAGTTTTAAATCTCAACTGTTACCTTTAACCCCCCCCCTTTTTGAAACCTTATTAAACCTTCCTTACACTAAATTTAAACAAACATACATAACACTCTAAGCAAATAACGCTCCAAACGAGACTGACACGTGACTTCACCTTTCCGAAAGAGATGTAAACATAAGCCGAAGAGAACCGGATGTCTAAGCCCTTGTGTGCTTGAAACCGACGGTACGAATGTAGTACTATTTTTTCTGTACCAAAATAAATAAATACTACACTCTTTATTTTTAATTTTTTGATTTTAATTCTCAATTAATCGAGCACTCTGCTCGGATTTTTACTGCTATATTACAAAAGAATTTATATATATATATTTCGAAGTCGGTTTTGTATCCTGTTTCAGAAGGATAGGGCGGTAAAATTATCTAACCATTATTCCAGCTACCTTAACAACGGATCTGATGTAAGTCTTTCATTCAAAGTCTAAAGTGTAGATCAGTTCCCGGGGCTTATCAAAACAGGGGGGCTTTATCGAAGGAAGAGCCATTCATTTTAATAAGGGGCAAAGTGAGGATCTGACCGTTGGTGGTTAAATAAGAGGACCTGTTTCCCTATTGCACCACGCTCTTAAGGTCGGAAGATAAAGAATCAAATATATATTGTTAATTAGTGCTCTTTGAAGTGTTACCATAGATGGTTGTGTTAAATTTCGACGAATGATCTTATGATGTGTTATGGGAGATTATTGATAAATAAAAGGATCAGGATGGACCCAGAATGGGTCCCATCGAGGAACGCCTACATTATTACTATATTCTTAAGTCTTTTGTCCATCAACAGCTAGTTTTGTAAACAGAGAGAACATATATGATAGTTCTGTGATGAAACAGATTAGTGTGATCATCATCTCCCTTTATACGATTGTTGATAAGCGGCCACTACTAGCGTGTACATGTTTCAACAGAGAGAGACACCCAGAGAGAGAGAGAGAGAGAGAGAGAGAGAGAGAGAGAGAGAAAGAAAGAAAGAAAGAAAAGTAATAGTAAACCTTTAACCCTAAGATTAAAAAAAATAATGGTCAGATGATACAAAGTATCCAGTATTAGCGGCGGTCAAAACAGTGCGATTAAAAGGTATTAAAAACAATCGTGTGTTTTTGAGAATTGTCTTGGAGAGTGATGCATACAACTGAAGGGTGGAACATGTTAAAATTGTTGTGCGCGCTTTCAAATTTCACTACAACAGAGATTGTATCATTACATATCGCATAGACTTTGCGACATCACTCACGAATGTCAACAAACCAACTTGTGTAAAAACCACCAATCAGCGTAACCGGAGAACGTCACTAGGTTTTCTACATTAATTAAATGAATATGTTGGACCCAAACTTCCGTCTTTCAATACTCTGATAATGTTCTTTATAAATACATAATACCTACTATATATATATATATATATATATATATATATATATATATATATATATATATATATATATATATATATATACAAATAGTATACAGTAATATAATATATTGTGTATATAATTTTCAGTAATTACTTCAACAGTGATAACATTGTTATTAGCGCTTTGTGTAGTATGGTAATACATCTATAGCAATTAAGCTACACAAAAACGTTAATATTTCTCGCAAATTATAAGGCTATTATTAGCCTAATGGTTTCCTGCGGGAATAAAACATGAGCGTTTCTTGTGTAACTTACTTGCAATATATATATATATATATATATATATATATATATATAATACTATGTATAAATATATATATAATACTATGTATACATATATATATATATGTATATATATATTTATACATAGTATGTTATGTGCATGAGGAAATATTTGATGATTATCAAATGCAAGGTATTTCCAGAAAATAGAGGTCTTTATTTACAAAAGAGCTGATGTATCCACACGTGGCAAACATTTCTTTTCTTGCAATCATTCGTTGATTCACTCTATCGGATTGTAATATTCTTTTTCTTTTTAGAGAAAATGCAAAACAGCTGCAAACATTCGTCAACTGAGTGAATAATCTCATTAATTAATCCCATTGGAATGTATATTTGTCTAAAAGAATGCTGCTGTATAAGAAAGAAAAGTTTACACTCCTTATTTGGTAGAAAAACACTGAATTTGTAAACAAAACTGGTGTCGCTTATAACAAACAGTCGAAAACACTACATTCAGCAGTCTGATTGGTTAATGTGCGAGCAAACTACCTCACTAGGGCTAATCTCTCAAGGGGGAAGAACTCTTTTTGACTAATGTATTTGAATGTCTTTGTGCTCCACTTTTCATTTAAAAATTTACGGACAAGGAAAACACACTCCAAATTAATCAAACAAAATGTTTACACATAATAGATACTAACATCACAGTTCAATGAGACTTAATTAATTCAACAGAATAATCTCTATTTTTAAATGTCGTTGCTATTTTGTTGTCGGTATATGCGATAAAATATAAGTTCTATTAAAATGAGTTCAGTAACCTTTTATTAATGGCTTATTTCTCAATATTTAATGACATGCGAAACCATTCTGTTGTTATAAGATGTGGTTTTGTTGGGAAAAATCATGTTTAATTCCTCAGATAAGCCGTGATTTAATGAGTGAGTTGACAAATAAGACACATATCTTTTGCTATCTGTCTATTTTTCCCCTCGCTTCTATCATTGAGAGTTTATTTAACAAGTCACTATGAGCATTAAAGAGAAGCGGATTCTCTCTTGCAAAAGTTTTGCAAAGTGAGTTCGTGAATATTGTAATGTAACCTAGAGAGAAAAATCAGAAGTCTTCTTACTAGTATCTTTCCTAAAATAGCCTAATGCAACAAAGTAAAATACATAGTGATAGTAGTTCACAATACATCAATTATATATATATATATATATATATATATATATATATACATATACATATATATATATATATCTACATATATATATATACATATATATACATATATCTACATATATATATACATATATAAATATATACCTATATATATATACATATATTATATATATACATATATATATATACATATATATACATATATATATACATATATATATATATATATATATACATATATATATATATACATATATATATATATATACATATATATATATACATATATATATATATATATATATATATATATATATATATATATATATATATATATATACATAAGAACAAGGGGTAAGGTAAAATAAAATACCTTTTAAAGCAAGTTTAAAGATGCGATATTTTTTTTATTAAAAAAAGAAAAATCGATACCGATTTTTTTTCTTTTTATTATAAACTTTCATTTTTAGTTCATAGTACAAATAAATTTCGCCAAGATAGAATTGGCCTCTTCAGTGTAGTTTGTAGATCCGATCTTATTGGACAGCCGGTTTAGTTGTTGCAGCCGGTTTATGAGGTTTTTTTTTTCACTTTCGGTACGATATTACGCTTGCACGTGGTATATGTATATATTTGAAAAGTCCATACCTTTTTTAAAGCATCCGAATTAAATTTAAGAACAAGGGGTAAGGTAAATTTAAAATACCTTTTAAAGCAAGTTTAAAGATGCGATATTTTTTTTTATTATTAAAAAACAAAAAATCGATACCGATTTTTTTTTTTAAAGTTACAAAAACAAAAGAAAAAAATCGGTATCGGTTTCTTTTTTTAATAAATTTTATAATGAGAATAGAATTATAATTATAAAGTTATAACAGTCATTTTTGTTGTTATAGGTAATTATTGTGTAGATAAAAAGTTTGATAATTTTAATTTAGGGTATTAATTGCTACTTTTGCATTCTATTTTAATATAATTATTTACGGCTTGCTCAGTAATGGTAGTGAATTTTGTTGTGATTTAATTTTAGCATAATATAATCACAATTAAAAAATATTATCACAACAAAATTCACTACCATTACTGAGCAAGATGATTCCACTAGTATTAATTTTAGCATAATATAATCACAATTAAAAAATATTTACTAGTGGAATCATTTTATAAAAGAAGTTTAATGGTGTTACCATTTTCAGTATTAGTAAAATCAATTACAATAACAGTAATAATAACAATGCCAATTATACCTACGATAGTCGCAGTGACAATAGCATTAACTGATGGCCCAGACACGGGAGATCATCCCACTCACTTTTTGAAATATCACTTGTTGGGATCTCCCCCTCTCACCCCTCCCCTCTGATGTCCTCGCTATAGGCAGAGCTCTTTCTCCGTCCTCCTCCCTCTAATGCATCTTCACTTTCCGGTTGAGGTTGAATTTAAAATCTTTGCCATTTGGATTCCATTGTCGCTTGAAAAGTTGGCGTTCAATGTGGGCGCTAATGAAACAGCATATATTTTGTCGCAATTAATGGAATACTAAAATCACCAACAAATAATATATTTTGCTTTGAATTTTCATTGAGCACTCTCATAAACCCGGTTTCAACTTCCTTCGGATTTGTAACAAGTTAATTATATATATATATATATATATATATATCAACGGTTTTATTAATTTTTACATACTTTATGGGTAATACTGTAATAGTAAGTTACAGTCAAGTGAAAAATAAAGTTTGTACATTGCTCGGTAATTTAATAGATAACGCATTTATGGGCATTTCACACACCTTAATAATGATTTTATTTATATCAAATGTAACTGCTGTATAGATAGTGTCACCGCTGAATAGATGTGATTCCATGTGCTTTTTTTTCATGATAGACAGACTCATGTTATACGTTATTTTAATCATTCGTAACATTTATCGTTCTTGAATACTTAGTTATGTAGAGTATTTAACAAAAGATTGGTATTATTTGTATTGTGGCATTAAAAGAAAACTGTTTTAATAAATAAATGCTTTTAATAATGATATAGCTACGCATTAAATAATACTTTTCATATTCGCCGATCATTTTTCAAATATTCACTTTTATTTTAATCTGTATGAATCACATCGTATTTAACTTGTTTTCGAAACATTTCCAAGGGCGACCAGTATTATAAACATGCAGTTTTTACCACCATGACATTTTTAGTTAATCATTTTCATAAAAAAACGGCCCAATTTTTAGTCGCATAACTTGCATGTTTATCCGAAACTGAAGAATGTTACAAGTCGCTTAAATGTCTCAGCAGTTATTTCGAGAATCCCTGACCCATATGTTGCTTGAGTCAAGGGGAGAAGCCGTAGGGTACTGACAATGACAGAAAATAGGAGTGGACGAATAATAATAATAATAAATGAAAAAAGACGAAATAAATGAAACGAAACTTGAATACTAAGAAATTGGAGATCATAAAAAACGGTTGGTAAGCGGTAATCTCGTGAGTACTGAGAGGGTAGTGACCGTTTTTAACCCTTAGACATACATTAAATAATAAGCTAGAGAAAATGAACAATTACGGTAAAAACAGATTAGTACAGTCTTTCAGAGATCCAACTTGTTTATTGCAATATGATATGACCGTCACAAATAGAACTCCATGAAATATATAATACAAAATATTATCTGTTATAGCGTACTGGTAAATGTGTCTCCATCTCTATAACTAATGTTACAAATCTTACCTTCATTTGTAAAGCTTGATATTTTCACTAGTCTCATGTACCAGTAGATGGCTTGGAATACTACCTATAATCTAGTATTAAATGTATGTAGTATAGTTTGGTATATATACGAAATAATTCGATTATTGAGTTATTGTATTATATATATATACATATCTATCTATCTATCTATCTATCTATCTATATATATATATATATATATAGTAAGCTACGAAAATATATTCATGGCAATTAAGCTACACAAACGCTCCCGCGTTTCATCCCCGGGGGAATTTTAAAGCTGTAAAGTGTTTAGTGTGAAGATTCCTCCCCGGGGATGAAACGCGGGAGCCTCTGTGTAACTTAATTGCCATACACATATTTTCATAACTTACTACCTAGCTCTACTTACGTATCGAGCACTGTTGAAGTAAATAATAAAAATTGATACATAAACAAATTATATCTCCTCATTAAACTTCATGTGGATTCATGGAATAGTAATTATATATATATATATATATATATATTTATATGTATATATATATATATATATAATGATCATATAAAATTAAAATGGCCTACATGTAGTCTTTACTAATGTCATTGATTTTTGCAATTTCTGAACTGACGATAGTCTTGCTATTGTTTCGAAGAGTACATAATGCTACGATTAAACGCAATTACACGCTGATCTTCAGACACCATGATAAAAACATTTATAAAAGTGTTATATCTTGCAAACAGGAGATCCTATCTATCTATCTATCTATCTATCTATCTATCTCCATATATATATATATATATATATATATATATATATATATATATATATATATATATATATATATTGATAAAAAAAGTAGAATGCGTTCTGACGTATTGACAATTGAAAAAAATAAAATAAAAAATACATTAGATATGTATTCAACATGTTTGTTGAATCCTTTTTTAATTTAGCTTTGGGAAGAGAGAGACGGGAGGCCAACTATTGTCTAGTCGTGTGATAAGAAAGTGTGGGAAGCGATAGAGAGGTGGCGGGGAGAGAGGGCATATATACATATATAAATATATATATATATATATATATATATATATATATATATAAATATATAAATATATATATATATATTTATATATATATGTGTGTGTGTGTGTGTGCGTGTGTGTTTGAGCAGACCTTGTTTTCTCGCCCGCTCTCTCACATCTCGTCCCCATCACATCTCAGATATTCCTATAACACAACCCAGACTAGCTGTCGCCTCACGTCTCTTTCTTCAACATTCAGTAGTATAGTCCGAATAAGCCGCAATTCCGGAACACTTTATGCAGTTGTGTCTCATACGTATGGTATTATTTTCAATAAAAAAATCGAATATACGTAATTGAAGTTTTAAGTGAGCTCTGTTCTCATGAGTCACATAGCGGTGGCGGCACTTTGTGATCTCCAAATTTGATCAGAACGTATGTATACGGGAATCCTTCCATTGTTTAGCCCAGAACACCTTTTACATATGATATAGCTTTCATCAACGTAGGGTATATCTGAAGTTATAAAGTAGGTTTTGGCTTGCATAGTTCTTTATCGCTCATAGATTCAAGGCCACTACCATCGCCTTTTCCGGATAATTTCATATAAAAATACACTTTTCGATTTTATGTAAATCCTTTCACCTTTCTTTCTATAAGACATACACACCCACATTTGAATTTACATACAGTGAGATTATATGAAGAAATAGGAATGTTTTAAACATATTACTTTTATATATTTTCAGAAATAAATATACAGAAAGATGTGTATACTAATAATACAAAGAAAGCACATCTCATTAATTCGGATTCTATAAAACAAATTGCATATTGCTGATGTTTAAACGATACATGCTTTCAGTTTTTTGTTTCATTTTACTTCAGTTGCAGTTCGCAGAAATCAACGGGCCTCTACCTGGGGCTAACACTTGATCCCTATATGAGATACATAGATATTCGAATATTCTATTAAATGGCTCAAACGTTAGTATAGAAGTAAAAAAGTTAAGAACATTAATTTAAATTTTCCTCTCCCCAATTGACCAGTTGATTAGGTTATAGTATATCTTTCGTTTGGTCTCTTGGTCTTACCGGATTCAAGGACCAGAATTCATCTGGTCTGGTGGAGTATGCAGCTAAGTGTTATGACTTGAAGTAACATTATTTAGAGAAGGTACCCTATTCCTCGTATGAGCTAATGCCAAGACGATCTTATTTGCGCTTCGAATAATATGTTATTTTGAATATTTGGTCAGGGTTTCCTTTGTAGGAGTAAGTATCCTCATGTGAGGTCGTCCTGACAAACCCTTGTACAGAGAGACCGAATACACTTGAGGATGGTGTCTTGTAGGTAATTAATACTCCCCTTTTCTAATATGTGTTCGCTTATTTACTTTGAATCATTGAACGTTAGAACATGATGTCCATTACAATGTCTATTAGGTAGATCAGAACGAGAAATTCTCGACTACTGAAAGGAACATGCCTTGATATATATATATATATATATATATATATATATATATATATATATATATACACATATATATATATATGTATATATACACATATATATATATGTATATATACATATATATATATATATATATATATATATATATGTAAGAACTTGATATTGAATTGCATACAGTGGTACCAACATATCCCTGACTAAAGAACCCTGACATAAACGCTACCAGTGAATGAAAATATAGTTAAAAGTCCTACTAAAAATGGTAAAAGGTTAAACTAAATTCTACTGAAAGTAACTAGAGTTTATTATCTTCATTCACAGATCCAGATTCTCTTTAACACACCTTACATCCTTCTTTCTCATGAAACGCGTAATTACGGCAGTGTGTGTGCCTTTTCAGATTTCCAGTTTCATAGACATGTGCATTTGCCGTGTTTTCAATAGTTTCGTGTAATTTACGAGTTGGCGTAGATTGTATGTTTTAATATGTATCGTAGGACATCTATTATATCTATTGGGTCAATTGTTACAAGAAAACGCGAGGTACGATACAAAAAGAGTTGCCCTTTAAGATACACTTTGAAAAAGTAATAAAGATAAAAGAGATGATTTCGATATTCAATTGAGATTCGCTTTAGTGTGTATTTCTTTAACACAGCACTGTTTAAAACTTGTGTTTTATACATGGTGCAGTTAACATTTATCTTCGTTTTACGGTTCTATACGCTATCTACTATAATCTCATTATTCGTGTGTAATGTCACTTGAAGCTGACACAATGGTCCACACGTCTTTTTACTCCAAGTCAAATCTAACAATTATAAAGTATAAAGTAGTATAGCAATACAAAGCACCTGTCCTCGATCCAGTTAATTTACTTGGGGAAATGTATAACATAAAAGAAACATAAGAACAATTTATACAGTAAATGATAGGTCCTGGGGTATATCATAATGACCATTGCAGAGATTGTAGTCCAATCAGATCACCGGATAATCATCAACGCTCAAGGGAGAAAATGTTAAATTTCTTGAGTCGGTTTTCATAAAGCAGATCACATTGACTACTCGAATGGTGCAGGGTATGTCTTTGAATTCTTTCAGATGTTGGATTGTGACAATAAAGAGGAACACTCACCATCAGGAAAAAGAAGGAAGTGCTTTGCATGTCGTATGCAGATTTGAAAAGGGCTTCTCTTCATAGGTGCAGGTGTTTATGTGATTTGCATATGTGGATATCAGGTGAGATGAATGAAAAGGACAGCTGGGAAGCAGGAGAAGCGATTTTGGATTGGAGAGAGAAAGGCAGAAAGTGGGTTGCACGAAATTTTGTTGGAAATTGAAAGACAGTAAAAACGTTTGGAGAAAAAGGCAGAAAGTGGGTTGCACGAAATTCGGTTCGGTTGAATTACAGTCAAAACTTTTTTTTGTTTAATTTTATTTTTTCAGGCTCAGTTAGTTAACATGGATACCATTCATTAAATATGGAGCAGAGGCCTGAATACAATACTTTGACAGTGGTCTGACAAAAAAAGCAATCAAGTGAGGGGGAAGATATTTAAGGATGGGCGATATATCATAAGCGGTTGCTTCTGACAGCATCGCGAGTTATCCCTCTCTACATCTAGGGTAGATTGTATAGCAGCTGTGCCATGAATTCTGTTGACATTAGATTTGAAGACGCCCTGTTGTAATCTGCAGGGAAGCAGTTCCGCAGCAATGTGTTCTACAGACGGGAATCCCTTGCGAATAATACGTATCATGTATTCCATTTATTAAGTTATTTGTCAGAATTTCACAGGGAACACAACAGAATGATGCGAAGTCCTGAGTTGTGTGATATTTTATGGAAATGTGCTTCGATGATAGTTTCTCTATTACGATTTTCCCCTGTAGTAGGTAACAATACTTACAGAGCACTCATTTTAGTAGAAAGAAAAAAATGCATTAAGACTACCTTTTTGGTACGGGTACGTCTAACATCGGCTCACCCGTTTAGTGTAAGTAAAAAGACTATCGTTCTACCCGTTTTGTTAAGGGTAACATAATTGTCGGACCACCCAATGCATAGCGCTTCCTATTCCTGTGTGATTATATACTGTTGTATTTTATCATAGAAGTTGCTCAGACAAGGCATGAAGCCACTTGATGTAAGGAGCTAAAAAAATAAACTACTTCAAGGTCAAAAACTAGCCCAGTGTAAGATGGATAGATTCCGACCAAGAAAACAGCAATTCTTCCCACTTTGTCAGACATATCGCTTAGGGAATGTGGAGACTAAAGGACAAAATAAGGGAAGTGAGAGTTACGAAACTGCCGAAAGTAAACCTAAGGTTAACTTTCGCCTCTCTCATAATCTAATATTTGCTGTACAGTTCCCTCAGCTATCACATTCAATATGGATATCAGTGCTATAGGATTCCGACATGTACGTTTCATTATCTGTTTTCAATCACATAAAACTTATAGTGCCATATATTCCATAACACTACGTTGTTTAGCCATATTACTCATACGTGCGATATATTCGATATATACGATTTACATGAAAAGATATTCTTGTTACTTATGGGCAAGGTTCGATAACTGCAAGGATCCATTTCTACTGCCAAATTTCTAGAGGCTTGTTTTCTTCAGGCAATTTTTTAGTGCCATATCATTTATACCAGAAAGCGCCCAACGATGTTTAATTCTATTGGTTAATTTTTAGTGTTTTATGATTGGCAGGGAAATATAGTTGCGCTGTCTGATTATTTTATTATCATAGAAATCTATTGTATTTATATTTTAATAAAAATACAGAGTACTATTGAAAAGGATTACGTATTTTAATTACAGGTGTTATTTCACACGATAAAGGCTTAAAATAGTGTGTTTAAGAATGTTCAACTTACAAAACAGACACAAACTGGAGATAAAGTTTAGTATTAAAATGTTGCAAACTAGGCAGAAAGTATTAGCCTTTTAACTCAGTATTTAAACTCATTAGAATTAGATATATTTCCATTGAAACTTGTACACAGAACACATATTTTGATGAGAATTGGTCGATCAAAATAGCAAAGTAGTTTGATGCATTGACACTGATAGTTTTTGTTTTGTTTTTCTCGAATACAACTTTTTCGGACATTATTATTATTTTTCGGAATGTTTTAGATGAGGGTTGATAATTCAAGGACCCGTGGCGCAGTGGAGGATATAGTACTAAGTAAAATTCAGTTCTAAGTGACAGTCATCCGAAGGTGTAAGGTTCAATCCTCAGTGCGGGCGATACGAAGAATTGCGAATTACTGAAGACTTCTTCTGAGTCATGGCAGATCGAACGAGAGAATGTTACTTCCAGTAGATTTAATACAGGGTTCTATTCGAAATTCCATCAAGATTCCCGAGTTCGACAAGGTACACATGAAGAAGGTCGGAGGTTACATCAGCCGAAACACCCAAGATGAAAACAGTAGTCCGAATATAGCAAATTCTACAAAGTATTATTATGGTTTCTTGATGCAAATGAATATGCCCCGGGAATCTTGTTCTGAAGTAAAACACTTCTTTGTACTATTGTAATAATGCATAAATGCTATTAAAATGATCGGGAAACAGCTGTAAACAAATAGAATAGCATTGTGTGTACTGTTTATTTGGAATATGATTTGACAAATCAATTCTTTATAAATGAACACATACACACATCCATATATATACATGTGTACAATGTGAACACACACATACACACACACACATATATATATATATATATGATGTGTATGTGCGTGTATGTGTACAACATATCGATATAAAAAAATAAACAAAAACACACTTATTCTACTGCATAAACGTATAATATGGTTCGTTCAGTGAAAGAACGAAAACATTCCTTTTACGTCATAATTGCACCACATATTTTTAGTTAAAAGAAACATGTTCTGTTTGTAAATGTAATATTTTCTCGTCAAAACCGCATCACATATTCTTTTTTTCATATTGTACTTCCATGTTAATTTTTCGAATCAATTATCTTGAGAATGTCTTGAGACAAAACATTGAGGAATATATAAATAATTTAGTTGTTTTCGTTTTTCATTGTTCATCACGTCGGAATATTATTTCTATAATCATCATATATAATATATAAATATATATATATATATATATATATATATATAATATAGTGTTGTCCTTGGTTAGAAAGCATTGTGTATATGGAAATATTAATTATTAAAAATAATAATAAGCAATTAGAACCCCACACAATGCATTTTAGTTTTATTAACTTTTTTTTTTCAATTTAATTTTCAAAGATATACTTCCTCATCAGAATTACTAAATTTCAAATAAAGATATATAATAATACCTTTCATTTTTTTTCCTTTTAGTCCTCATCTTGTTATTTTGGTGTTATATATATATATATATATATATATATATATATATATTAATACAGGGTGACCCAAAAGTAGGTGGACATCATTTGGAATAGGTTTATCTATCAGTTATATTAATGCAATTATTTATTATATCTTTGTTATAACTATGTTATTTGTGTTATTAATGTGTTATTAATGTGTTGTTTATATGGCTCACCCTATATATATATATATATATATATATATATATATATATATATATATATATATATATGAGAGAGAGAGAGAAAGAGAGAGAGAGATGGATAGAGATAGAGAGAGATATTATGTTTTTTATGAGTGTGCACAGCTGATAACGTGTTAATATTTCTTTGTATATTAAATAAATCATGTCTAGTTATTTCTTACAAATGTTGATGCATGATAGAAATTAGGAAATGCACATAAGAATATCACAATGCAATCCAGGAATATGACAATGGAACGAAATAGAGGATGAATAGAGATGACAGAATGAAGCAGAAAAAGCGATGAAGAATCCACAAACGATAACAGAATGATGGATTCATATATGTGATAGGAGAGAAAATGAAAAATTGCTAATTAAATCATGTGGAAATAAACATGTTAAAAACAAAATAGTAAAACATGAAGACATATAAAAGAAACGTTTCCCGAGGGAAAGAAAACGGAAAATAAAAATTGATTAAAAGTGAATGCATTTACTTTAATTAAAATATATATATATATATATATATATATATATATATATATATATATATATATATATATATATATATATTTAAAACATAAAATTGAATGTTAAAACCGTCATCAAATATGGAAATACATTAGTGAATATATCAAGACAGAAAATTAGCAAGAAAAAAGCGAATGTGTTTAAAGTTGAACAATTGTAATTTGAATAAAGATAAAATTAAATATTACGACAGGAAATAAAATAAACGAAGAAGAGAAAGTAAGTATGAATTCAAAGTATGCTACAAATAGATGAAATATAAATGAATAAAAGAAACAATAACTATAATAATTTATGAAGAAACGAAAGAAGAAAACGATGATGAAGAAGAAAACACGAAAAAAGAAAAAAAACAACGGGAGAAAACGAAGAAGATGAAGACACCAAATAGGAAGAACCGAAATAAGAAAACGGGACCAAAACAAAGAGAACAAAAGAGGAAACGATATAAGGACACTATACGAAAGAAAAAAAAGAAAGAAGAAAGAAAATGAAGGAAAAGAAGAAGACACTTTAAAGAAAGATTAAAAGAAAACAAAAGAAGAAAAACAAAAGAAAATGCAATAGAAAAAAAACAGAAGAAGGGAAAATTAAGAAGAAAATAAAGAGAGACAGAAGAAAAGAAGAAATAAAAGAAGAAACAAAACGATAATAATGGACACTCTTCTTTTATTTCTTCTTTGTCTTCTTATTCTTCTTCTTCTTCTTATTCTTATTCTTCTTCTTGTTCGAAGACGGCAAATATATTGTTCTCTGATGAACTTCCTGCTCTGGTACTCCCACGACGCAAATTCACTAGACCAACCCGACAATCTGCCAACTCCCACCCATTCACCCAGATACCTAAAAGCTTTCTACTCCGACATCTTCTTTCTTCGTGCTGCTGGACTCTGGAACTCCCTCCCTGTACCCTGTTTTCCTGACGATACTGATATGCTAAGGTTTAAAACTGATGTAAACAGACATCTCGCTGAACAGCTCCCAATTAAAATTGCTCCCCCACCCCCAAAAAAGCGATGACACTTTTCTTCGGTAGCCCCTTACGTCTACAGTGGCGGCATGTTTTGTTTGGGGTGAACTATGTTAAAAAAAAACGAAAACAACCCTGGGAAGGGATCGCGGTCAGCAATAGGATTTCAGGAAATATAGAAAGAAAAAAATTACACAAAAACATCAAACATTAATCTAATTAAGAGATTAAAAGAATACTTTTATATGTTTTAAAAGAGTAAGCCAGTTTTAAATAAAGTGAGAGTTGGTACAAAAAGAAAGCTGAAAAGCAGTGAAATAGACAGACGGAAAGGAAAGGAAAACGAAAATGAAAAATTGACGCTAAATCATTAAAGCATTTATCAAATACAAAAAGAATATCAAATTGAAATGTTTTTACCAAATGAAAAAATACGAAGAAAAACCTGAATTAATAAACTAAAGAATGACGACAAGAGAAAACTATGAAAATAAAATAATAAAGTAGGAATTTGTATCTATTTTCAAGGAGAAAACATTAATAAATATTGTAAGCAAAAAAGAAAGCAACAAAGTAATTAAGTATGACATACACAATGAAAGATGAAAAACAAACATGAACTGGGACAAAAAATATAACAGTAAACATTAAATAAATTTCGTCACATTTATTTAATGTGTTGATGCGAACATGAATGAAAAGATACATAGAAACAGTAGAGAAATATTAAACTACAAAGACAAAAAACGATAAAAGAAATAGTGAAAAACTATAAAGCTCAAGAATGTGAAGATAATAATAGATAATGAACCTCGCACAAAGAGAGAGATGAAGACACACATGAAGAAATAAGTAAACAGAATGTCCACTGTATATAATAGACATATATAATGGCCGCGTATAATAGAAATATATAATTGCCGCATATAATAGAGATATATAATGGCCGCATATAATAGACATATATAATTGCCGTATATAATAGACATATATAATTGCCGCATATAATAGACATATATCATTGCCGCATATAATAGACATATATAATTGCCGCATATAATAGACATATATAATTGCCGCATATAATAGACATATATAATTGCCGCATATAATAGACATATATAATTGCCGCATATAATAGACATATATAATAGCCGCATATAATAGACATATATAATTGCCGCATATATAGACATATATAATTGCCGCATATAATAGACATATATAATTGCCGCATATATAGACATATAAAATTGCCGCATATAATAGACATATATCATGGCCGCATATAATAGACATATATAATGGCCGCATATAATAGACATATATAATTGCCGCATATAATAGACATATATAATTGCCGCATATAATAGACATATATAATGGCCGTATATAATAGACATATATAATTGCCGCATATAATAGACATATATAATTACGCATATAATAGACACATATAATTGCCGCATATAATAGACATATATAATTGCCGCATATAATAGACATATATAATGGCCGCATATAATAGACATATATAATTGCCGCATATAATAGACATATATAATTGCCGCATATATAGACATATATAATTGCCGCATATAATAGACATATATAATTGCCGCATATAATAGACATGTCAGCTATCAAGTGTCTGAAGTTAAAAGCAAGTTAAGAAAAAAAAATAAAACGTACAAATGTTGTAAAGACAAAGATGACTCGAAAGAATAAATACATCTAAAAAAATATTAAATATATTAAAAGATAGAAAAAAAAAGTACGGGGACAGAATCAAAAGAGAAGAAATGCTAAATGACGTAAAATAGCTCATTAGGTAAAACCAATTCGAGGTTCCGGTACTTTACATTCAGTCAGTATACTATGATAGCGCAGGGGTAGAGTCGCCGACTGTCAGCTCGACGGTACAGTTTCAATTCCGGCTTGAGGCACTAACTGTTCTAGATGCACTGAATAGCTGTGATTTAGAGAAACAGTCTGCATATGGATGACTATATATATATATATATATATATATATATATATATATATATATATAATATAAATATAGAGGCTAACAAGCCTTCAAAAACCATGTATTAGATGCGAGTAATTAAATCAAAAGAAAAATAAAAATATTTCGAACACTTCACCAACACCAGGAAGTAAATTATGGAAAAAAAAAAGGTTATACCTTTGTTTGTATTGGCTCTGATGAAGCTTGTTTTTGTCAAGCGAAATATTAGCCAAAAAAAAAAATCAAGATGAAGAAAAAAAAAAAAAACGGAAGGTATTTCGAAATATTTTATTAAATGTTTCGAAATATTTTTATTTTTCTTTTGATTTAATTACTCGCATCTAATACATGGTTTTTGAAGGCTTGTTAGCCTCTATATTTATATTAACTTACATAAGATACTTTATAAAATGAACTTTCCTAATTTATATATATATATATATATATATATATATATATATATATATATATATATTGCTATTTCATGTATATACATAAAATGTTATAAGGGGATATAATTTTGATGTATCCCAAACTCTATAAAACTGTAGAAGTGAGATTGCAAACAACTTCCTGCACAAAATAAAATGCATAAATAAACAAATATATAAATAAATAAATAAATAAGGAAAAAACACTACACTATAACCTAAACACTGACAAACTAAACCCTAAAATAGAAATACAAGGAAGCACGTGTTTAAATAAGGGCACCTATTATATTAACACACGAAAGAAACAAGATATAGGCCACGCTATGGAAAACAGAACAATATAATAGAGAATAGGAAGTAAAACTAACCTGACCTTTGTTTGTGAGAAGCCCAACGATTTGCTAAAAGAACAACAAAGAATATGATTGGTTAACTAGCTAGCCGGGTATATATGAATATATATATATATATATATATATATATATATATATATATATATATATATATATATATATATATATATGTAGAGAAAGTAAGTTATGAAAATACATTTATGTCAATTTAGCTACACATGGGTACACATAATATATATATATATATATATATATATATATATATATATATATAGCGTTAAAGTGAATAATTCCGGTATGAAATCCGTGTATGAGAGCTCAATGTTGTAAACAAAGCAAATATAAAAATAATAAAAATCACATACACATCGTAGTTGCCGGCACTATAATTTATTTCGCCTTCTTGGCCTCTTCAAAATGCTAACGGGACTACAACAAATTGGAAATATTTCTTATATGTCGTTGTCCTGTTCGCATTTTGAAGAGGCCAGGCAGTCGAAATAAATTATAGTGTCCGCAACTACGATGTGTATGTGGATTTTTCTTTCGATATTTTATCATATATATATATAGATATATATATATATATATATATATATATATATATATATATATATATATATATATATATATAGATATATATATATATAGATATATATATATATACATCATAATATATATATACATATATATATATATATATATATATATATATATATATATATATATATATGGATTATAAATTAGAAAAATATAACAATGCTAAAAATATATATAATAATGATATAAGGAAAACGGTAGTGAAAATAATAAATTGTTTACGAGAAAATAATATAGAATGAACTGAAAGTTAAATTCCAACTGAAAGGTAATTATTGACAGTAGAAAAGTTGTTAAAATAGATTTAAATGACTGGTTTAGAATGAATCGTATAAGAGACACTATTTTTTTTATATACATGGCTGCTAGATGTACATTCGATTATTTCTGCCATCTGTATTTTTCCATACCGCTCACATTCATGTCATTCACTCCGATGCTTTAAACAGATCCAGAGTGTTTTTTTCTCTTCAAGATATGAAGCGACATGAACAAGTGATAATTGGACAAAGCCTTTACACTTATTTAATATTGGAAGAGAAATTCCAAGACTCGCATTTCACGAAGCACGAATAAAAAGGGCTTAGGGAAAAAATCGTTCGAAATAAAATATTCGTCGAAGACAAAAATACAACCAAATTACAATTTAACTTTAGAAAATAGAAAAGCATCGATAAAATAAAAACGTTATTCCATACATTATGGATAAAAACGAAAAATGAATGGAATTTGAAGAAAAGCATTTTACGAATGATAATAATCATGTGCACATAAAGTGTTACGTTATTTTCTGAATCGTTGAGGGGTTCGAAATTACTGCGACGGACAATTTTCCGGAAAACTGTAGTCATTTCAAGAATAAATTAGACAGTAAAAAGAATACTTCAATGCCAACAATACATACTAATATAGACACAAACGAGTGAAGATTTTACACGAATTTCATGCTGGTACAAACTGCATGTTTATAGGCTAATTTTGTCTCCCTCAATTTTTTTGCGAAAACAAGGCTTATATATATATATATATATATATGGGAAGAGAAGGATGAAGGTACTCCGATGTATTGGGAAAATGAAAAAGGAAAAACCAAAAAATGGATGTTTTTTATGTGTACATCAACGTTTCGTCTTTATTTATAAGACTTCATCAGGATGATAAAATAGAGAAAAAATGTCATGCAAGTACAGATACATGTAGGGTAGAAATATTGGGAAGAAAAATAGTGGCCATTATTTCATTCTATTTTTCCTCCCAATATGTCTACCTTACATGTATCTGTACTTGCATGACATTTTTTCTCTTTTTTATCATCCTGATGAAGTCTTATAAATAAAGACGAAACGTTGATGTACACATAAAAAAACATCCATTTTTTGGTTTTTCCTTTTTCATTTTCCCATATATATATATATATATATATATATATATATATATATATATATATATATATATATATATATATTTAACATAGTTCACCCCACACAAGGCAGGGCGGCACTGTAGACATAAAGGGGCTTCTGAGAAAAAGACTGCATGTTTTTTTTGGGTGGGGGCTTAACCTGAATTGGGAGGTGCGCAGCGAGATGCCTGTTTACATTAGTTTAAAATTTCTGCATGTCAGTAAGGACACAAAAAAAGGGAGCAGGGGGGAGTTTCAGAGTCAAGCAACACGAGGAAAGAAGCTTTTTGAGTAGAAAGCTATTCGGCATCTGGGGACCTCCACAGTGAATGGATGATTTGGCACATTGTCGGGTTGCTCTAGTGAATTTACGTCGTGGGGGGTACCAGAGCAGCAAGCTCATCAGAGCACAATCCATTGATGCACTTGTAAAACAGACACAAGGAAGCAACATTGCGGCAATGGGATAGGGGGTGGAGCTTGGTGGACAGTGAGGGACCTATTAAGTTGGAGACTGTTTTTTGGACCTTGTCTAAGAGGGAAAGACTAGTAGATGATGTCCAAACCCGCATGTGACAACAATACTCCAAGCATGGGAGGATGGTGGCTTGTTAGAGATATAGGATAATGTCCGGTGTGATAAGTTTACTGGCGCGGTAGAGGGAGCCCACTTTTTTGCAGCAGCCCTGGCAATGTTTTCAATGTATTTATTCCAATTCATGTTATCTGTGAAAGTTAGGAGTTTGAATGATAAACACTAAGGTAGGGTGTTATTTGCCATGACAATCGGTGCTTAAACAGTTCTTTTTGTAGTTATTGAAGGAAAGTAGCTTTGACTTTGCGGCATTAAAAGTTACCATCCATGTTAAACCCCATTCCACCTCAGACTGGAGGTCATTTTCTAAGGATTCAGCCATTGCCTCAGATATGTGCTTGTCAGACGGGAGTAGAGCATGATGAGAGAAACGGTGTCTATATGTGTATGTTAGCCTCTATTTGAGGATCTGAAATAAGTAAGACATATCTGTCTAAATTTAATTATTTATGAGAACAGGCGATCAGTAATATGTATATAAGGTACATGTTGATTGTATTACAGCCACGGCGAAATAAATTAAGTCTAAAAACTAAATTATATCGCTGTATATATTAAAATCATGTGTAAATTAATAATCGCCGATTAATTAATGATTAAATTGATTATTTTTTAGTCTGTTGTATATTCGTACGACAAATATCTTTAAAAATAGCATTATATTCAATATATTGGTACTGATACATCTTTTTAACCGGACAAAACCGATTTTTTCTGACACAGAATTACGTAAACAGCCGAAATAAGCCGAATGAAAACTACCCAGCGGAAAAATCAAAACGAGGCTGTGTTCTAACTTAAAAAGTAAAAATACACTTAAAGCAAAATAAAAAATCAGCGCATGTTTATTTATTTTTTTACGAAAAAATAATGAAAGGACCTTCATATTTTTTAATAAAAAGTTTGATTAAAAAAATGCTACTAGTCCAGCTTTTTACTCAGACAGAAACTGAAGCGTTTTTTATTAGCTTGACTCGTACATAACCCTAAACTAACCGTAAACTAACCCTAACCGTGACCTGTTGTTATTTTTTTGTAAGCAGTTATTGTGTCACTATTTGTTTGTTGTTTTTTCTGTCTTTAAATTCTTCAAAGTCGTTATTTTACGATTCAAGCAATTAACACGTCAACTGTCGTCAGCTGGTCTTTCTTGTCTAGTTTAAAATCTGTAACAGTATCAAAATATATATCAACATATATTTAACGAATATAGCATTTAATTCAAGCTTTAATTGATGGATACAGATTGAAGCATTAAAATACATGGCTTCAATTAAGGAGGACAATCCACAACAAGGGGGCATTATCTATTTACTAAATCTTAACGATGCGGAAAACTTTAACCATAACGCTATTATCCGTATTTTCCAACACATTTCACCACCTATTTCGTCGCGTTAACTGCATTAATTATTTGTAGAGTGAACGTTTATAAATAAACAACTAGAATACATATATTTGTTTGTTCGCCTAATAAAACAAGGATGCTGAAAGATTAGTTCATCAATGATGATAACTTTTTAAAACAGTTCTCTAATACAATTTTCAAATATTCATGATCATCATAGCGATTCTAAAAAAAGACGTATATTATTCCTACAAGAGTTTAAACTCAGGGATAAGGCTTCTCAAACAAGTTCTACTATTTCTGACTTTTTTAGATGGAGATTGATAATGTGCATAACTTGGGGTGTTCTGACTAAATTTATCATCTTCACTGTTATAATCACAACGTTTGAAATCCCGTCCAGATTCCCGAGTTCGACAGTATATTTCTGAGTTTGAAGAGATACACCTGAAGAAGGCCGGGGGTTACAGTGGTCAAAACGTTGTGATGATAAAACTCAAGATTAGAAATGTGATCCGAATAACCACAATTCTGCAAGTTCCACTATAAACAGAAAGTTTATGTCTGCAAGTCATTTGACAGAACGAGACTCGTTTCTGAAATTCAAAAATGCTATTAAGTCTTGAAGATTAATAAGCAAGCATTAAACAAAACTGACATTACACTGACATTACACTGACATTACACTGACATTAGCGACATGTCTTAGCTAAGACTACATTGTAATTCTCTGGTATTCCCCCTGTAAAAGCAACTTGTTAAAGCGAAAAAGCACTAAATGAAGAAATATGTATTCCTGAAACCTGTTATGGTGTCTATAAGTATTGAACCCTGCTCGCATACGTCAGGTAATAAGCACTGATTTTGTTTCATGTCTGTCTTTTCGCTGATTCGGAATCTCTGGTTTACAGCTTTTTCTCATTGATAAATTTAAGATTAAAAAAATAGGAAACTATTTCTTCGATGTTTTACAGAAAAGTACATTACAGAAAGAATACTCTCCAAAACAAAGCTTTTTAAATGAACACAACATCAGAATCTACGGTTGGGAATGTTGGACATTGTCAAAAGTGTCTGAAAGTCGTTAAGAATCATCGGAGATATGGTTTCTATGAAGAAGTCTATGAATCTCATGGACAGAAAGGAAGAAAAACGAAGACGTCATGCGTAAGGCTGACTACAACAGATCGTTTCTCAATACTGTCCACACCAAACAATTGAAGTTCTTCGGCCATATAATGCAGGTGGCCGGCTTTGACAAAAGCTTGATGTTAGAAAAAATCGACGGCAAAAAGAGTAGAGGAAGACAACGTATCAAGTTCACAGATGGCCTCAACGGGGTCAGTGGAATCACGCCTCTAGATCTCATCAGAGAGGCAGAATGAAACAAAGAATGGAGAGTCATGATAATTTATGTCTGCAAACAGACCTGCTACCTGAAGAAGAAGAAAACTCATCTCTATTTAAACAAAATTGTCTGACCAAATATAGGGTGTCTGTATATATAATTTATCAACTCTATTATTCGTACTCTGTATTACTTCTGTACGTTTAATAAAATATTTATTGAAATAAAACATTCAGTAGCTATTTTTTTGCTTTAAATTTGAGACTGCCGGAAGCGACCGAGAGGAAGTGAAGCTAATTATATGGTAGACGCCTGTAGAATGATATCTATAAAAAAAGCCTACACTAGGTCATTAATGAGATCGTTCCAAGTGGAAACAACTATCCCTTTATTTCGGATCTCTCCGTCGCACAAGCTCAACAGGGGCACTGGAATCACAACTTTAGATCCCATCAGAAAGACCGAATACAGAGAAGAATGAAGAAGGGATGTCTTCGAACAGATCTGAGACCTGAAGAAGAAAAAGAACAAGAAACAGATTCTATAGAATTATTTCTCGATGATATCAACTTGTCAAGTATCGCAAGATTTATGAAAGCATATACACATACATTCTTCATGAAGAACGACGTGTTGAGTTAGCAACTCACTTAGATAGGGAGATATTACAGACTGATTAGTTTAAATAATGTGGTGTATAAACGATTTGAATTTTAAAAAGCATAGCTTAACCTTGTTTAGTAAAGTTAGTTAATCAATTAGGGATGGATCTAGGTACGAAAACACTCATAGCGAAGTAAAATAATTAACCTAATAAAGTAAATTGTGGTGTATCTTCATTTTCAAGAACGAAATATAATTAGAACTTTAGACTCAGTAAATAAATTAATCCATAATACATAAGTCAGTAGAATGCTACTTCAGCCTAAGAAAAAGGTGGGGAAATACATTCAAATTTGAGGTAATATATGACATCAACATAACCATGGTACTTATTCTACTACTACTACTACTAGTACTACTACTACTACTACTACTACTACTACTAATAATAATAATACTATTACTGCTACTACTACAACTACTAACAATAATAATGGATGAGACAGTCTTATATGAGTCTTTTTTCTACACATCAAATATAGGGAAGATACACGATTAGTCATGAAAATGAAATGCCGTGGTAGACAAAATGTGTGAAAAATGACAAACGGAAAACAGGTTAAAGTGCAAGAGAAAAACAAACAAAAGATTTGACCGGTTTCGTCTGTGTTAGCAAACGTCTTCAGAAAAAAGTGAAGATTTGAAAATAATTTTATTTTGAGGCACACATATTGGAGAAGGAAAAGATGATCCGATTGGACCATATGAGAAGACTTTTAGTGACATTGAAATATGACAAGTGGGTGACACATTCTTCTTTATTTCTTATTCTTCTTTTTATATTTTTATTTAATTTCTTTTTTTTCTCACTGTCACACCTACTGGGCTAGTATAGGGGAGGCGGTAGGCGGAGGGGTAAAGGCGATCCGAGGTTAGAAGACAGAGGCACTAGCCAGGATAAACACACATAGGAGTGAGCATGAAATTGATACACCGAACGCGAGCACCAAACAATTAGTCGGAATATATCAGAGATAGGTCTGCCAATTTCACTCATATTAAGTATTTTAATTTATTGATGTTGAATTACTAGAACTGATATAAATAGTACGTCATAAATGTATTTATGTCAATTTACTATATTATTGCTTTGTTTGACATATGTGTTTCAAACATATAGCTGATATTATACCTGCATTTTTTCTGAGTATATGATGTTACCGCTTTTATACCTTTATAATAAGTGTGCATACATATTATATATATACATATATATAGCATACTATAAAATGAAATAATAAAATAACGTGCGAATCAAATTTTATTATAATTGAAAATTCAGTCAAACTATCTTAAAGTCTTTAAGTCAAGAGTTTTCAAAGAAAATTCTTCTCATCAGAGTACCATTACCGTTTATTATAAAAAGATATTAGTTGCCTCATATCTTTTATTAGATTAGCTTTATATATATATATATATATATATATATATATATATATATATATATATATATATATATATATATATATATATATATATATATAACTCGATAAATAACCTACTAAGCCAGGAAACATTTAAGTATTTATAATGGGAAAAATTCGTTGTTTTTACCAGACATGAATCTATAATAATTAATTATTAATATATATATATATATATATATATATATATATATAAAAACTAGAGAGAAGAAGAGAGAGGGAAATAAAAAGAGAAATAAAGAGAAAAAGAGATTGAGAGAAGATGATAGAGTGTGAAAGAGAAAGCTCGAGACGGAGAAAGATATATACATACAGATGGGCAGATACAGAAATGAGGAGATGCGATTAAAATATATTAAATTTAAGAAATATTTATTAATAAAAATAGAAATAAAATGATATTCCTATGAGGTATGTAATATCAATTTTGAAATTGAACGATCTATTCAGATGCCCTAAAGTAAATGTGAATATTGTATAAAATAAGATATACCCGCAACTAGTATAGTCAGATTGCCCATAGTTGATTTTTACTTGACACAAATGATTAAGATTCCATAGATTTCTCACTCAATGGAATTGTAATTAAAGTTATTTAAGAATGTTCTATCGAAAAGTTACATCTGTTGTAGAGTAATGGTGGGAACACAAATCACTTCTTGTGTCTATTTTAGTTAGAAATTTATATTTAGTAAATGTCACGAGGGCAAGTTGTTTGTCACGAGATGAGATTGAATCAAGTCCGACGAAAGCCAACGCGTTGTCTGCCTATGGAAAGCCAATATATTCTTTGTTTTATTGTCATATTATTGATGTCCTTACGAATGGAAATAACACAAATAACGACGTCTTCTTTGCTCGACATATTTGTTGTTAACACTGGCAAATATCTGCTGTCACCTCGGGTTAACGTGTTTGACATGTTCTTGTCATTATTTCTGGTATATACATGCTTGAATATTACTTTAAAAAGCAGCAAGTTAAAATAGCAATGTTTATTGTGGCAATGCCCTGAAGATAATATATATAGAACGTCTGAACTAGACTTAAAATCTATCGAAAATGAATACATCAAGATATTCTGAGTTG
This sequence comes from Sepiola atlantica, assembly GCA_963556195.1. Lineage (NCBI taxonomy): Eukaryota > Metazoa > Mollusca > Cephalopoda > Sepiida > Sepiolidae > Sepiola > Sepiola atlantica. Next base: position 116,260,045 of record OY744529.1, read on the forward strand.
TCTATATAAACACCAGTGCCTGATACAATGAAGATATGTTTGTAAGTCTCAACAATCATGTATCAATAGTTGTATCCGCGACGTTTTTAGCTGGAACCATGCGTAACTAATTAATTATAACGGCTTTATAGATTTTGTAATTTTCTTTGAGCTTTTCATATACAATCTCAATCTCAATTCTCAGAAAGCCACTACATTCTCCTGAATTATCATTAAACCGACAGATCCGCTCAACTAAACCTGTTAAAAGATAAGCAGTTAACAAAAGCAATAACAGCCATAGTTTCATCTTAATAAAGAGGCTCGCACCTTCCAGAATATTAACAAGCTGTGGCATGTCGACTTTTCAAGAAACCTGTTTAATAGCAGAGAGGTGACAAACAGCACGATATTTAGTTGGGTCAGACGAGTCACAAACAGTTTACAGTTTAACGACTGTTAATAAAAAAGAGCAGCAGGACAAAGGCAAATGGAGATAAACAAATTAAGAGCGAAATGTTCAAAAGCAGAAGGTTTGAAGAATACAACGGGAATTTAATCAGGACCGGAAGTCGTCAAGATCAGATAGAACCATTGCAACTATATTAGAATTGATAATTATACAATCAAGAGAGAATTGGCTTGAAGGAGAATCAGAAAAACAGCACAAGCATAAACAATATAACAAGTATAAGCAAAAGGGTACAAAAAATGAAACTGAAAAAACCTGATGAGTATAAAAAAGAAAACGAATAGCAGAGTTACAACTAGCAACAACAATATTGTAGATTTTCTCACAAATATAAAAATCAAACTTTTTAGATGAGATAGAGTCACAGATCATTTCCGAACAGCCACACAACCTCAGCTATCGGCTACTCTCTTGCAGGTCTTGCTAACTCTTCTGTAAGATTGTCTAGAAGCGTTTTAAACCTTCCGACGATACTGATTAAAGAAATGGTGTTTGAGAGCAATGCCAGGCATAAAACAGATTAATACTAGAGCTGGAGAATAAGGTTAGTTTTGAACTTACAACGATACATGAATGGCGTCAATATTAGTGGTTGATTTACTCAGCACTTACAATATACGTCACCCGCCTTCCGCTACCTTTTTTAAACTAAAGGTGTTATATCTATAGCTTAAATCGAAGGCCTGTATTTGTGTTTCTGTTTACTTTCTCAATAAGCCGGTTTCTGATTGGTAAGTGTATGATAAAGTCCACTCGTTTTTTAGTAGTTTGTGCATAGAGAAGGTTTGACCAAGTCAATATGCAAAGTTTTAAAAAACGAACACAAAAAACGACAGTGAAGTCGATTCTATAACACAGAATATTATTTTATTTTAAATAATTAAACATGACCTAAACAGATTAACATTTGACTCATTTATTAACTTAAGGTGGTTTGTTTGCTCAATTGGTCACTCCTCAAACTACTGACTTATTTGGTTGTACATTAAGATGAGAAAAACGAGAAATGAGATAAAGATGTTACTTTAAACTCAACATTTCGTTCGTAAAACTGGTGTTTCGGTTTAATATAGACATAATAATAACGATATTAGTAAAATGTTCGAGAAATATCACTAAAAAATATAAACAATTAGTAAATTTTGATGGGGAGAACCAAAATAAAATATGAATGAAAGATTTGTGATTGACTTTTCTGCTCTAATCTAAAATGAACAAAATGAACTTCCGGTTAGATTGAGTGTTCTACCTTACTCGTGCAATTTTAAACTTTAACTTTTGAAGATAAACGACAGATAATCTACGATATTTGCAACATATTTATGAAATATTATTAGATAATTCAGTTAAGATCAAATGATCCTTGATTATTAAATGAGGCCAAAAGGGTGATCTTACATTAATAAAACGGTATAATTATGAATAGTATAGGATTTGTTTGTTCAAGCGAGATTAAGTTGGATTATAAAGATTATGTTTATTATACATATCCAACAAATTAGTGAGAAAGATGCAGCGTTCTTTGCCTAGAGTATTCTCATAGCACATGTATTTTAAGATATGATCTGCGTAAAGTTAAAAATACACATGAATAACACCACAAGACTGCTGTAATCTACTCTATATAATCATGTTTGTCGTTTTTTACAAAGTCAGCCTCGAATAGGCATTCCTTGATTCGGGATTTAATTCGCGCTTGGATATTTCTTTGTTAGTTATTTTTTACTATATAATTGCGACAAATATATTTTATTTCGGTTCAATTTTTCCTGAAAAAATTATTCCAGCTGTAAGATTTCTTAGAGTAGAGACTAAATATGTTGGTGATGGGGTAGTTGAGCAAAACGAAATACTATTGTAATATTTTGATTAGATTGTAATATCGATTTGATTTTTTAAAAATATTTAGCAAATTGATCCGAAATTTGCTAATTAATAAATGAAAACCACTTTAAATATCACGTTTTTTATGAAGTACTTTGCCATTACCAGTTAATAAGGGAATGTAACATTTATACCAACCGGTTTCGCTTATTTTTACAAATTGATTCCTTAATAAGATACGTACTTATTCAAATACGCAATTTGATTTACATTGTTATATCGCTCAACTTGTATTTGTATGAAAACACTTACGCAACAATATAAACAATTGACTGAAAAGATTGTATGTTTGCTTCAATTGAGAAATTTACTTATAATTTATAAATAAATGAATAACAATTTCGAAAAAAACGGCTAATTTTGGAAGAAAAATACAATACAAAACTGAAGTAAACTAGAAATACCCAAGAGAAAGATAGATTGAGAGAGAAGGAGATGAAAATAGAGATAGAGAGAAAAAGAGGGAAGGACAGAGGTACAGAGGGAGAGAGCTGGGAGAAATATAATTAGAGAAAGAGAGAGATAGAAAAAGAAAGAAAATGAAGTGTGTATAAAATATTGAAAGAAAAAAAAACAATACAAAACTACAGTATGAATACTCCAGAGAGAAAGAGAGAGAGAGAAAGAGAGAGAAAGAGAGTAGGATTGAGAGAGAAGGAAAGGGAAAGGCAGAAGGAAAGAGAAAGAGAAAGAGTAAGATAAAGAGAGAAAAAAATGAAGTGCGGAAAGAAAATATAGAAAGGAAAAAATCTACCGCCTTCGTTCATAAAAGAAAACATAACGTGTTTATTATTTCAACCATTTTTTCCAGTTTTGTGTAATTGAACTAATAAAACAACTTCAGAGAAAAAAGCAATTGATTATGGCTCATTCACGCCATGGATTCTAACAGATCTCTTGTCTCATTTACTAATCAGTTCTGAATATACAGAAACTAGGGGCAAACTTACAGTACATAATTAATAAGTTACAATGCTTTGGCTTTAAATGTGCAGAACCTGATCAGCCAAACTCTGGCTAAAGTGATGAAATAATATTACTTTACTTTACTACTCTATTAAAGAGTTTTGTCCTTGTTAAGAACCAAATGTTGATGTGGGAAAATAACAAGTACACGTTTGATCAAGACGGGCTTCATGGGTGTCGACAGACGACGTTTAGCCCGCGATGGGCTAAGATGATTGAGTAATAAACACTAGTATTGGAAACCTTATTGTTAGAGAAATATTCACAATGCGATTAAGATCCATTTGCCGATAAATGTAACATCGAATACAGTGCTGCGAAAATGTTCACTACACGAGATAGATCCATTGAATGCTGTGCCACCGGTAAAAGGTATACTACATAACAGAGTTCCAGGGGAAAACTCGTGTTTGCATTGAATGCTGTGCCACCGGTGAAAAGTATACTACATAACAAAGTTCCAGTGGAAAACACGTGTTTGCATTGAATGCTGTGACACCGGTGAAAAGTATACAACATAACAAAGTTCCAGTGGAAAACACGTGTTTGCATTGAATGCTGTGTCACCGGTGAAAAGTATACTACATAACAAAGTTCCAGTGGAAAACACGTGTTTGCATTGAATGCTGTGTCACCGGTGAAAAGTATACTACATAACAAAGTTCCAGTGGAAAACACGTGTTTGCATTGAATGCTGTGCCACTGGTGAAAAGTATACAACATAACAAAGTTCCAGTGGAAAACTCGTGTTTGCATTGAATGCTGTGTCAACGGTGAAAAGTATACTACATAACAAAGTTCCAGTGGAAAACACGTGTTAGCATTGAATGCTGTGACACCGGTGAAAAGTATACAACATAACAAAGTTCCAGTGGAAAACTCGTGTTTGCATTGAATGCTGTGTCAACGGTGAAAAGTATACAACATAACAAAGTTCCAGTGGAAAACTCGTGTTTGCATTGAATGCTGTGACACCGGTGAAAAGTATACAACATAACAAAGTTCCAGTGGAAAACACGTGTTTGCATTGAATGCTGTGCCACTGGTGAAAAGTATACAACATAACAAAGTTCCAGTGGAAAACTCGTGTTTGCATTGAATGCTGTGACACCGGTGAAAAGTATACAACATAACAAAGTTCCAGTGGAAAACACGTGTTTGCATTGAATGCTGTGCCACTGGTGAAAAGTATACTACATAACAAAGTTCCAGTGGAAAACACGTGTTTGCATTGAATGCTGTGCCACTGGTGAAAAGTATACAACATAACAAAGTTCCAGTGGAAAACACGTGTTTGCATTGAATGCTGTGACACCGGTTAAAAGTATACAACATAACAAAGTTCCAGTGGAAAACACGTTTTTGCATTGAATGTTGTGTCACCGGTGAAAAGTATACTACATAACAAAGTTCCAGTGGAAAACACGTGTTTGCATTGAATGCTGTGCCACTGGTGAAAAGTATACTACATAACAAAGTTCCAGTGGAAAACACGTTTTTGCATTGAATGTTGTGTCACCGGTGAAAAGTATACTACATAACAAAGTTCCAGTGGAAACCACGTGTTTGCATTGAATGATGTGTCACCGGTGAAAAGTATACAACATAACAAAGTTCCAGTGGAAAACTCGTGTTTGCATTGAATGCTGTGCCACTGGTGAAAAGTATACAACATAACAAAGTTCCAGTGGAAAACACGTGTTTGCATTGAATGCTGTGCCACTGGTGAAAAGTATACTACATAACAAAGTTCCAGTGGAAAACACGTTTTTGCATTGAATGTTGTGTCACCGGTGAAAAGTATACTACATAACAAAGTTCCAGTGGAAAACACGTGTTTGCATTGAATGCTGTGCCACTGGTGAAAAGTATACTACATAACAAAGTTCCAGTGGAAAACACGTTTTTGCATTGAATGTTGTGTCACCGGTGAAAAGTATACTACATAACAAAGTTCCAGTGGAAAACACGTGTTTGCATTGAATGCTGTGCCACTGGTGAAAAGTATACTACATAACAAAGTTCCAGTGGAAAACACGTTTTTGCATTGAATGATGTGTCAACGGTGAAAAGTATACTACATAACAAAGTTCCAGTGGAAAACACGTGTTAGCATTGAATGATGTGTCACCGGTGAAAAGTATACTACATAACAAAGTTCCAGTGGAAAACACGTGTTAGCATTGAATGATGTGTCACCGGTGAAAAGTATACTACATAACAAAGTTCCAGTGGAAACCACGTGTTTGCATTGAATGCTGTGTCACCGGTGAAAAGTATACTACATAACAAAGTTCCAGTGGAAAACACGTGTTAGCATTGAATGATGTGTCACCGGTGAAAAGTATACTACATAACAAAGTTCCAGTGGAAAACACGTGTTTGCATTGAATGCTGTGACACCGGTGAAAAGTATACAACATAACAAAGTTCCAGTGGAAAACACGTTTTTGCATTGAATGTTGTGTCACCGGTGAAAAGTATACTACATAACAAAGTTCCAGTGGAAAACACGTGTTTGCATTGAATGCTGTGCCACTGGTGAAAAGTATACTACATAACAAAGTTCCAGTGGAAAACACGTTTTTGCATTGAATGTTGTGTCACCGGTGAAAAGTATACTACATAACAAAGTTCCAGTGGAAAACACGTGTTTGCATTGAATGCTGTGCCACTGGTGAAAAGTATACTACATAACAAAGTTCCAGTGGAAAACACGTTTTTGCATTGAATGTTGTGTCACCGGTGAAAAGTATACTACATAACAAAGTTCCAGTGGAAAACACGTGTTTGCATTGAATGCTGTGCCACTGGTGAAAAGTATACTACATAACAAAGTTCCAGTGGAAAACACGTTTTTGCATTGAATGTTGTGTCACCGGTGAAAAGTATACTACATAACAAAGTTCCAGTGGAAACCACGTGTTTGCATTGAATGATGTGTCACCGGTGAAAAGTATACTACATAACAAAGTTCCAGTGGAAAACACGTGTTAGCATTGAATGATGTGTCACCGGTGAAAAGTATACTACATAACAAAGTTCCAGTGGAAAGCACGTGTTTGCATTGAATGCTGTGTCACCGGTGAAAAGTATACTACAGAACAAAGTTCCAGTGGAAAACTCGTGTTTGCATTGAATGCTGTGCCACCGGTGAAAAGTATGCAACATAACAAAGTTCCAGTGGAAAACAAGTGTTTGCATTGAAGTCCGTGCCACCGGTGAAAAGTATACTACATAACAAAGTTCCAGTGGAAAACACGTGTTTGCATTGAATGCTGTGACACCGGTGAAACGTATACTACATAATAAAGTATACTATATGATGAAGTTCTAGTGAAACGCACGTTATTACAATACGCAGAGAATGTCTGTCTTCATTTCCTTTTTATATATTCATTAAATAATACACATTTTACAGTTACAAATAATCCAGAAGAAGAGAATAAGATAGCTACCCAGAACAGCTTAACACGTGATGACAAGAGAAAGCTGTTAATAGTTCATTTTTTTTCAATATCCAAAATATGTATCTTGTGGGAAATCTTAAGTTTCAAATAATAACATAAACTTATGTAGGTTAAATTACTTCATGTTATTCTGAAGTCTCATCTAAATAAAATATACGCATCTCGTCCGCTTTTACTCCACAGAAAGCCCAGTTGAGACAGTGAACTTTACGAGATCAACTAATTCTGCATTTCAGACGACAAAGGCCAAACAATTTGAGTCAGTCTGAGAAGACGCAATCGAATCTGACAGAAAAGCTCGACATTTGAAACAATTATTCTAATCAGAGAGTTGAAAGAAGATTACGGTTATTAGAAAAAAATTGCTCTCTGTCATTGGTAGACGAACACAGAAACATAGTGATCAGCAGATTACACGACAAAGAACAAATGTAGATATTCGTCTTTCTCTTTCTCCCTGCGTGTGCCTATCTAACGCTCCTGCTCTCTTTTTACGGAAGTACATAATCATTACACAAAATACAGATTGTGGAAAACAAATGTCACTGAATTCAGAATAGTAAAACAAGTCCAACTACACACATATAAAATATAGTCAGACAGAGACACAACTTTCATCGTGCACGACTCATCAGTGTGGCTAACTGTAATATGTGTATTTATTCTGATATTTTAACCTTGAAACTCTAAGTACGTCCAAATGTAATCATAAGTCAAGCGCCTAAGATTACTGTGACAACAAAACAACTATTGACAGTAAAACACATTCTAGTTTTGAATTTACTCTATATGTTTGCATATATTTTGATCACGCTATACACTAACCGTAGTAATACAATATATGATTGCTTTACGCTAAGTAGAAACTGTTATTTTCTCAACCACATTTCTCCAATAGCGGTCATATAATATTTATTTAACTTGTCTGCCGGCGGTTAGACACACATTTAGTTGAGGTTTTTTGAAAGACAACGCGCTAAGAACAGTTAACCATGCTATACAAAAATACTCGAGCAACCCTTCAGCTTTTCCCAGTAAGGGCGTTTTAAGAGATTAGCAATTAACTAAAACTTCTCTAAAAAAGAATATAAAGACTCGGAGGGCCACCCTACCAGGACTGAACAGAACCATGTCTGAAACCGGACAAAAGCGAGAACATTGCCGGAATGATTGTCAAGGACCTATTTTCGACTCGTAAGGACAACATCTACTCAATGGCCATCCATAGACATGGGACTGTATAGTAATACACATATAGCTGCTTTCACACACGCAAACACACATTTGTCAATTTCTCTTATATATAATGTCTTCTAATATTCTTAAAGTTTCAAAAACAATTAGCCAAAACAAACTACAAACTTATTTTAGTTGCAGATAAAAGCTGAAGTATGAATGTCCCGAGAGATAGAGATTATTAGCGTCCCGAAATAAATTGTATCAACCCTAAATATTAAATAATATTTTGACTATTTTTCTATCTATTGATTTTAGTTGATTTATGTGTTTTAATATAGTTAGCTGATGGAATTTCCAATTCTTTCAAGTTGGTTTCGGAATGAAATATTTTGTGTTGTTAAAAATATTTACCTAAATTCAGAGTGGAAGTGTGTGTTTTTACGTGATTGTGAATTCAAATAGAATATACGATGGTCACGTGAGTATACCTGAAAGAGTTTTAATGGAAACACCAATGTTTATTATTTTTATTATATTGGTTGTTATTATTTGTACACACTAGGAGTTATCACAGAAGCTATCGTCAGTGATTGCTCACCGACAACAACCGGTGGTGTTCCTTGAAGTCTGAGTGATAACAAGCCTTCCATGATTTCCAGTACTCTCATCAGCTTTTCGATAACCGCCACAAATGGCATTGCGGTATCGCAACACCCTATCTACCGTTAATGTCTCGCTGGTAAAAACATTGGTCTCCTCTGCGATTTGTGTAGTTATACGCTCAGTACTCTCCGCATAGAAAAACCTCCATTGACTTTGCAGATGAATGTGTTATGGAGTTATTCATTTCAAAGTGAAATAAGAAAATGTAATTTCAATCAAAAATTCAAGTCATTAGAAAAGCTAGCATTGAGATAAATAATAATACAAATAAGAGCGAACTGTAATACAAATAGAATTTGAAATCTAACAGAGAGGTGTTCTCCTTATATATATATATATATATATATATATATATATATATATATATATATATATATGTATATATATATATATATATATATATATATATATATATGTATATATATATCTATATATATACATATATATATATATATATATATATATCAGGTTTACTTACTGATTGAAACTATCGATCTATTATTTATCCAGATAGTTTACACACTCATTTCATCGTGTTTCTTTTGAAGACAGTAACACCATCATAGATGTGTGTGAATAGCTTCCTTGTTTTGGATCACAATGGTTTCCTTGGTTTACTTGTGTCGATATTCCAGCAATATTCGTATCATACCAATTTTTAATTTTAGCAAAGCCAGCAATAGTTATAGAGGGACAGTGTATTCTCTCTCACTCATGTTGTTTACCTTTCGTCTCAATAGGATCGCCATTGATGTCTCGGCCATGATGTCAGTGAGTGCAAATTTCTGCGTCATTCAATTTACGAGCCGGTCAAGTGCTTCCTTTGTGCTGGGCCGTTCGGGTAAAACAGACAAATTAACAGTAAACAGTAATTCAGGCACACGTAAACAAAAAGACCATTAATTTTCTTTCATCCTGATTCGTATTCCCCATAAGGTCAGTCACACGCTTCATGTCAGAAAGATTATTCGAACCCAGGAATTACAAATCGATGACGTGTCTCCATTTGCATAAAACCTTCACAAAACTAATGCGCACAAAATAAAATAAAATTTGCAAAGTTAAAGAGAATATATTAACTCTGATAACTAAGTTATTTCGTTAGTCGTTTTTTCTATCGATATTATAACTGTGTTCGGGTTATTTAATGCCGGCACCAGTTATTCTGGCAAAATAGTTTATGCTTCAACTTCTTTATATCGTCATATAATTATTTATGTTTTACGTGGATATTTTGTATGAACTTGCGCAAATTTGTTTTATTTGTAGATGCGTTTTCTTAAATTTGTATCATTAAATCTTAGCGAAATAATAAGCAACACAGAAAGGTAATTTATTTGAGTTAATAAAATGATTGGTAATACTGTTAAACAGTGTCAAGTTACATACAATTAGTTATTTACTCACAATCCACAGAAATTCCAGATTAAATATTTTATCATTTATTATGATTATCATTACTACTTTGTAAAACCAATTCGAGTGTAACGATATGTATAAGTTATTATTAAAAAATGCTAATCACAAATCAATAATAACGACGAATGTATATATATATATATATATATATATATATATATATATATATATATATACATATATATATATAGATATATGTATTATTTCATGTATCCACATAAAATGTTATAAGAGGATATAGTTTTTTACGTATCAATTTTCAGTGTTTACTTCAACAGTGCTCGATACGTGAATAGATCTAGGTAGTATAGATTAGGAAATTGGTACAACCTCAACCAAACCTTGGTTCGTGATTAGCTCAACGATTGACTAATAGAACAACACAGACTCTGATTGGTCAACTAGCTAGACGTGTCTATAAGAATACCCGGCAAAACTAACTTCATTTATTTTAGCTTGACGATTACCCCCGGAGATAAAACGCGGAAGCCTATGTGTATCTTAATTGCCATGAATATATTTGTATGACTTACGATATATATATATATATATATATATATATATATATATATATATATATATATATATATATATATAGTCTAAAGAAGCTTTGAGTCATTAAAAAAAAAAAAAATGAAAATATGTAAAATGCAGTTTAAATTCCCAGACAAACTAACTAAATCCAAGATATTGCAGACTTAACTTTCGTTGGAAAATTAATAAATGAAAAAATATAAGTAAAAAAAAATGGGGGGTAATTATCTGAGAGTGAAACAAAAACAGGAGACCTTAAGCGTCTAATATTAACACGGGGATCATCAGCTGTTTACCATGTAACTGTTTCGGAGATTTAAAAACAGGACAGTTATAATATTCATGGCTCCCCAATGGTACTTATTATACGACCGTTTCCCCAATAATCAAGTGTCGAAATAATTCAGCTTAAAATATCACTAATATATACATAAATAAATAATAATAATGATAAAATAATAATAATAATATATTACCTTTAAGACTACCGTATGATATAGTAATTTGCATATCAAATAACATTAATTATAACAATAATAAAAAAAATAAAAATAATAATACTATCTAAACACTATATCCAAGAACCATTCTGCAATATGGTAGCTAGCAATAAAATTATATAGGAATTAAAGTTGCATTAAAAATAAATAAAAAATAAAGCTTAAGTACCTTAGGTACCTTAGGTAGATATATATATATATATATATATATATATATATATATATATATATATATATATATGTATACATATATATATATATATATATGTATATATATATATATATATATATATGTATATATCAATTTTTAGGTGAAATAATATAGGCACACGCTTCTATTTAGACAATCTCAATCAATCAGATTTGCATTGCATATTATATATTGCAATACTCTTATTCACTTAAGCGTGTTTGCAGACACTTTCCCATACTTTGATCAACATATATTAATTATTACATTTATTCCTAGAAACTTCACTATCTTATCTTCAACACCAACAGAGAAGTGGGCACTATACTTAGTGAACATTATCTACTGTACACGTCACTTTTATTTCATTCGGAAATGTTAAACAGATACACCAATAGGTCCCCACTATAGCCTAGTAAACATGTTAGTCTCCCAGATCTTCTAAACAAATTGAGTCCTGCCGACCTAATCCTTGCTCTTATCTCTAAACCAGTCTTAATCAATATACCAATATCATTACTCCCAAAAGCCTTCACTATACATTAGTTAATACTGTTAAATCCTGAATACAAAATCATCCAAGACCCTTGCAGAGTTACTGCCCTTAGACTGATTGACAAGCTGCCAGAACTGGACCTGGGTACAATCTTTATTTACATTACTTTCGGATTCATTTAAAGTTCTTTTAATCCAGGCCTTAAATTTGAATTTTATGTGTGTTTTTACACATTTTATTTTTTTATAAGTGTAATCCTGAAACGCATTTTCTCTCTTATACATTATCTAGTAGACACATAATAAACCCTCAAAACAGTAACGGCCAAATATACGCTACTTATAAACATTGACTCACGGGATTTGTATAGAAATATTTTTTTGTTTTTGTATGTGTTTCACTTTTTTCCATTTTTTTATCTCAACGGTTACATTTCCCCCTTTCTTTTTTTCAAACCTTATTAAATTTCCCTAACACTAATTTTAAACAAATATGCATAACACTCTAAGCAAATAACGCATCCAAACGTTAGTGACACGTGACTTCACATTTGTGAAACAGGTGACAACGTACACTGAAGAGAGCTGGATGGCTAAACCCTTCCGAGCTTGAAACCGACGGTACTAATGTTTTACTCATTTTTCTGTATCAATATATATATATATATATATATATATATATATATATATATATATATATATATATATATGCATATATATAATCTACCATTTACAATTCATTTGAATTAATACATTAAAATACGAAATACATAAATAAATGAATACAACGAAATAGATATATAGTAAGAATTATTAATATCTAGTAGCACTACACTTGTAAACAATAATAGTTTTTTCTGGTGCCAAAAATACATACTAGCCGTACACACATTGATCTGTCGTGAAACGCATCAGATGCTAATCCGTTCTAAGTAACATTGTCTGAAGTTTGAGAATTAACACCGAAGTACATGCAATACTAACAATACAAGCTGAGCATGCGTGGTCCCCCTCTGTATGTGACTCGATATGGCGAGTGTAAAATGCAATACATTTGGGCAATTTGGGGCATTTGTGACCCCATTTGACCCCGATGAGGCGCGAACCAGAATGTTTCTGAGGTCAAGGATGCTCTTTTTATATCCAGCACAATTGCCTCTACATTTTGGCCAAGTCTCAGAAAAATTGAATGGATGGATCAAACGTAATGGGGAAAAGAGTCATTTTTTGTAATTTTGAGGGCTTCTGACCCCCTGGGGGCGCCAACCAGATTTTTTTCAAGGTCAGCGATACTTGTCTTCTATTAGGAACAATTACCCCCATATTTTGGCCAAGTTTCAGAGAGATTGAATGGATGGATGAAAAGTTACGGGGCAAAAAATATCATTTTTTGCCATTTTGGGGTCTTTTAACCAGATTTTTTTTAAATCGGAGAATGTCATTTTCTAACCTGACAAAAGTTACAACTTCATGCAAAATTTCAGAGAAATTCAATGGATGGTTGCGGAGAAAAATCCGGACGGACGGACGGAAATGCCTCAAAACATAGGTCCCTCAATTTTATAAATCTTGGGACTATTAATTAATTATAGCCGGATATAACTTAAGAGAAAACCACTTTTGTTGATATTGTATAAATAAATTTATTCCATTTTTTCATCATCATCATCATCATCATCATCATCATCATCATCATCATCATCATCATCATCATCACTATTAATAATACTATTATTATTATTAGTAGTAGATGAGTATTATTATTATTAGTAGTAGTAGCAGTAGTAGTAGTAGTAGTAGGAGGAGGAGTAGTAGTAGTAGTAGTAGTAGTAGTAGTAGTAGTAGTAGTAGTAGTAGTAGTATACACCCATACATTGTCATACAATTATGTTTTTGGCTGAATATTTATATTATATGTTGCGTCGAATATATTCGAAGTTTTTTTTTATCATGATATTGCCGTCGAACTTTATGATATTTGAGCTTAAATTATGAACAACAGAAAAGATACCATTGTAGTATTTTTGTTTCTACCGTTAATTATTTTACTATATTCATTGGGAGACCCACATAATGTTTTCAATTAATATTATAATTCTCTACGTATATACATTAGAATTTTAGTAAATATGTAAGATTGAACCAATTAATGTTTCTCCTTCTATTTCCCCTTTTTCACTTTTAATAAAGGAGTTATTTCACCCTAATGTGTTTTCTGTTTAGTTATTCTTTTTTTTAAATTTCACATAGATATGTTAGGTATTTTAAGAAATAGAGATTTCGTGAATCAGTTGTCTTTCTGTGGTGCACCATTTGAATACGTGGCACCATTTGAATATGTGACACCATTTGAATATGTGACACCATTTGAATATGTAGCACCATTTGAATATGTGACACCATTTGAATATGTGACACCATTTGAATATGTGACACAATTTGAATATGTGACACCATTTGAATATGTGACACCATTTTAATATGTGGCACCATTTGAATATGTGACACTATTTGAATATGTGACACCATTTGAATATGTGACACCATTTGAATATGTGACACCATTTGAATATGTGACACGCCGTTTTGCTCGATATGTGTTGCATCTTGGTGAACACTGACAACATTTGGCGTCTGCAATATGGTATAATTCATTTTCGAGTTTATTAAAAACGATACGTCTGATTTGAGAGCATATCTTCGTATATTAATGAATAGCCGTCCCCGGACGACTCAAAATAATTCCCTGAACAGAACAGATTCTGCACTGACTTTCAGTCACTTTAACGACATTATACTAAATATATAAGTATACTAAACCTTATTTCTACAATCCTTATCACAATTTTGATTCAAATGTATTACGTGATTTAGATTCTGCAAAATGGCTGGAATTTTATCGATGGAGCTTAAGTGGTCTTAATAAGCCATTTAAATTTAGGGAATCTTGTATATTTGGAGTCAAATGATAATGTGTAAAATGATGGATCCAAGTTTTCAAATAGGATGTTGTGCCAATATTATTCCACTAACACCCCTTTAGAATACTCAACAATTGAGATTTGGGTAATATTTATTTATTTAAAACTTATAATTATTGTAAACATTACACTAAAATCGAAATGTATCAAGATTTTCACAAACGTTATCCATTCCGTTTTTTACACTATTTAACTATAATTTATTTAAACCAAATATAGCCCTCATTTCGACCAACTACCCTTCTGCAATTGTTTTTAAAAATGTATGATAATCGGTCTATTAGATCAGTGAATTCTGTAATCCAAATATATACAGATATAGGCATACCTAATTTTGTAAGGATACTAGAAAAACACACGTCCCAAGGAAGGTAAGTTTAAAACGTCTATTTGCAACACTTTTCTATCACTTTGAAGAGATTAAAACTAAGATTTAATAGCTCAAATTTAATGTAAATCTGACATTTTTAAATTTTAAATTGAACATTTGTGCTTCACTTTATTCCTCTTAAAAACTCTTTAAAATAATCAATTGTAACACACAGTCTATTGCTATAAGTCCACAAAAATTAAGATATGTGAATATTAACGAATAATTTAAACTTTCTAAAACCCACTTGACAGAAAACGTACTTTAATTGAAAATAGCTTATATTACTAATTCTAAAACTTATAAAATCAGTTCATAAATATTAAAATAATCGATTAATATGTTTATGAATAACTCCCTTACATACGAATTTATGAACATATACATATAGCAAACTATATATATATAAATATATATATATATATATATTTGGAAATCGCTCCAGCCACTTAATGTAAGAAGTTAACAAGAATAGATATGATATTCGCAAACACACGCCTATTGACTTTAGTCTTTAAAAGACCGATATTATAGGTAAAGGGGAAACAGTAAGCAGGAAAAGAGCTCCACAAGCCTGCGGGTCTTGAAAAGAAGCTACTGGAATAGATGGCTGTATTACACTGAGGTATCAAACAGCGAATTAATGGAGACCACTAGACCAACGAGTCAAACGAGCTGGAACAAAAGAAGAGGGAGATAGATTACATAATTCTGAAGAATTCATGCCATAATAGTATTTATAGAAAGACTGAGACTAGCAACTTCATGTATTTGAGATAGGATGGGTACAGAAGAAGAAAGTGTATGGTCAATCAATATGTATATATATATATATATATATATATATATATATATATATATATATATATATATATATATATATATATATATATATATAATTAGCAGTGCTTGTTTTCGCTAATTCGCAATTATAACTTAAAAAATATAAAATATTCTCAGATCTTTGAACTCAATGTTTTTTACCCAAAAAGAAAAATGCGATTTCTCACATTTTAGGCGATTACATGTAAAAAGGCAGGGTCCTGCAGATTATGTCTGAATGGGAAATTTTAAATTCTTAACTTAACACACACACATAACCTATTAAACTGTAGAAGTGAAATAGCAAACAACTGCAATACATTTTAAACTTTACATTAGGATAAAAATACATAACACAATTTAAAAAAAATAATTACATAAAAAATAAATGAAACCAACACGTAGAGGTCGAAATAAGAGAAGAGCTGTAAACATGCAGGTGTTAAGGTGGGATCCCCTATTAAGTCGACACGTTCAAACATATCTCACTTGGTCCGTAGGGATTATTCCAACTGCTTTCGTTGGATCCAGTTCTGTTCACTTTAATCGGCTGAGTTTCCTACCAAAAGCCGAATATTTAAGCTAATATATGACAACTTTTGAAACATCTCACTGCCCGGAGACCAGGTGTTTGAAGTCAGAGATGAACCTTGCCACATAGCGTCTTTTAACAGAAAATCTTCGATTCGGATCCGCCGAATTGGATACTTACAATATTAACCCACGGACTTTTACTTGTAATTCTACGGAACTATACACAAAACGGAGACACGAATCCCTACGAACCAAGTGATATATCTTTGAACTGCTTTTTATTTGAAACCCTGTAAAACTTGTTAAAACACTTTCTCCAAATTTACAAACATTTCTCCAAATCTACAAACTTTTGCTATTTTGCTATCTGCCCCATAGCGTCCCCTTTTGACTCCGACAATTGCTACTCAATACTGCTACCATTCTTCCTTTCGGACATTTATTTCTTTATCCCAACCTTTCCGGTTGTTTCTTCTTCAATTTTCAAAGTGATATG
The DNA here is from genome assembly GCA_963556195.1 of Sepiola atlantica. NCBI lineage: Eukaryota > Metazoa > Mollusca > Cephalopoda > Sepiida > Sepiolidae > Sepiola > Sepiola atlantica. The sequence continues at coordinate 116,276,999 of OY744529.1, forward strand.
GAACAGGTAATATTTATTTATTATAAATGTCACATTACCAAATGTAATAATCTGACGAGAAGAGTTTTATCTTTGAAAATCCACAGATTAAGGATTGGTGCAACTCCTTGCATCTGAACTTTAGAAGTAATAACATTTGTATCAATTTTTGTAATTTTATGTAATTTTTTATCTTAATCTTTCCTTCTATAAATTGATTGCTCTACTCAACGTATTGTGCTTTAATTTATCACGATAGATCACTTTACGATACTTCACTTATCGTTAATTCTATTATTATTTATATATATATATATATATATATATATCATGTATATATATATATATCATGTGTATATATATATATATATATATATATATATATATATATATATATATATATATATATATATATATATATATATATGAAATTAAAAATGGAAAAGCGGAAGACCTTTTCGCTCAACGTTTCGCCCAAATTTCACGTGGGCTTTGTCAAGAGCGGACGAAGAATACAACGCCCCGTGAAATTTGGGCGAAACGTTGAGCGAAAAGGTCTTCCGCTTTTCCATTTTTAATTTCATACCGTCGGATTATTTCTATCCTTTCATATACTCATATATATATATATATATATATATATATTTGTATATTGTAAATTATAAAAAAATGTATCCATACTTCACCGCAGAAAATTAAATTCGTTCATTTATCTGTATCGCTAAAAATAATAACACAGGAAATTAGTGCACACACAAAATCACACACGCACTTCTATAATAACACACACACCCACACACACACATATATATATATATATATATTTATATATGTGTGTGTGGGGGGGGGTGACCCCCCTGACATCCAGTTGTAAGGTTCTCCTGGGGGATGGCGATTATACAATGCGACACAACGGAGTGTGAAAATATCTTCACTGGACTATTTGTAAAAAGTTGAATATCCAGTGTAGCAGCAAGTCTTTGGAGCACATACCATAAATAACAGCTGGAAATAATTTATACACATTAAACTATGACTATGCAATCCCTACAGCTACAAATCAAGAAAACGGCGCTGTTAAACCTGACATCGTAATATGGGACAAAAGGGAGAAAGTAGCAACCCTAGTTTAAGTCAGGGTCTCTAATAATGCAGGATTAAACAGAGCTGAAAGGTGATAAATTACGAAATACCAAGGTCTTATGTACGGCATAAAAAGAAACTTGAATCTTAGGAAAATCTCCATCATCCCAATAATTATGGGAGCAAGAGGACTAATGAAAAAGAATTTCAAAATCTATTTGGCTAATATATCCGGTGAACCGAGTGCAAGAGAAATACAAACAACTGCCCTTAAAGGGGCGGTCAGAATCTTAAAAAGATCTATAGGCTAGAGTGTCTGGAATAGCCGCTGAATGTCTGGTATCCGGTAGGATGCCCCATCTCTAGCAAAAACGGAAAGATAAGAAAGAAAATATATATATAGACACACACACACATATATATATATATATATATATATATATATATATATATATATATAGCTGTAGTACTTAATTATAATTTTTGTTCTAACGTCTACTAGTACTAATTACCGAACGTCGCCCCCGTTTCAGCCCATTATCGTTTAAGTATCTACATAATCCTCTTTATACGAACACATTTGAGTAATTGAATGCTAGTCACCATTTATCTTCCCTCACAACGCGCACACGTGCGTTAGTTTTCCACAGGGGACTTTCCTTTGTGACTGTGTCGTTTACAACGTACAGGAATGACACTCGACTTGGCATCATAACACAGAGAAGGCAGAATGCTGGAAATAATACATTGAACACCTTTCAAGTTTTCGGTGCCAATCAGCTATATGTGTCTCATAGTCTGCCAATAAATGTCACCCTTGTGTACTGCGACCCCTCCCTTTATCAACGAAAAATGCCTATAATCGTTTGGTGTCATTCGAAAATAAAACCAGCCACGAGACTCATGGTAATGCTATTACAACGCGAAACGTCGGAAGCTATCAAGAACGGACTTGATGTATTTCTACCAAATCATTATTGTCAACTCAATGGCAATCAACTTTTGATGTTGGCACAAGCGAGCCCACTTGATAATTCATTTATTTGATTTTTGTCAAAAGATATCTATTCATATCAAACTAATTACTATTTCATATGTTCTCTTCGAACATATAATGCATCTTGTGGGAGTTTGACAATTAGATACAAACACCATATGAGCTGACAATTCTTACTTTGCTTTTGGCTAGCCATTTCTTTCATCATGTTTGTTCTATTTTGTTGGACATTAAATACTATACGTCCATACAACTTTTTTTGTTAAGTACATATTCGGGGTGCATATGATTGATAATAGAACTTTTTTTTAAAATAACACTGGTGTACAAAAAAAAATGTTTGGTCGGTGGCAAGAATTGGGATAGATGTTTTTTTGCTAATTTGGGTGTGCTGAATTCAAATTTATAAATAGGTTTGCTCTATCACCGCTAGTTTTCTGGCTTTTAAATAGTCTTATTTTAGTATAAACAGAGAATGTGCATATTTCCAGAGTGACAGCAGCGTATAACAGATAAAACAGGATATATAAAGAACACGGATTAAATAAATATACTTGGATGACACAATTACACAAGTCATAGTACCACAGACAGTCAAAAGTGTGTTTTCTTAGAAGATCATCCAGCAGAAGTCTCCCATCGTGTCAGGGTTCTATTTGCCTTGAAAGTTGCTCTCCATCTTCGTAATAAGCTCCAAAGTTTGGCGGGAAGATGTTGAGTTGGGAATCGAGAAAATGAATCTTGAGTGATATTCGGCACCCCATATCCTCGGAAGACTTTAGCAACTTTTTAATAGCTCAAATCCTTATTGATATATATATATATATATATATATATATATATATATATATATATATATATATATATATATATATATATATACATATATAATGTAATGATATCACTTACATTTAGTGCATAATAACTTTTTAAAAGCCGTAAGTCTCACAATATTAGAATTAGCCCTGAATGGATATACGCCTTTATGTACCGTATATGCACTAAATGCACACTATGCATATCTACAAATATAGAGGTGATGAGTAAATATAGATTGCACCTTTAAATTCAGCACCCTCAAATGAGGTAAAAACGGGTATTTTTGTGCTTGCCTCAATTTCTTTGTAATCAGTGTAATTGACTTCAAAAACACGTATGATAACCTATTTTAAATTGAAAACCATAATATAAGGTTTTTACCGAATTTGAAATATTGTAAACCAAATCAAAATTAAAAATCAAAATTACTTTATTACGTCCGGGTCGAGGCAGGATACGGACATATACAGGTAAGCTATCATGAAATAATACATTACGTATATATTTTTGTTTAATAATTTCCTTCAACGGTTCAAAATGTATAGGTAGATCTTTGTCTTAGGATAAAAATATACGTATGGAAAGTAAGGCACCTTAAGGTTGTGTGTTTAATTCCTGAAAGAAATCATGAGGCTAAATGTCCATTATATATGTATTGTATTTGTTTTTTTAGATAAGATGTAGAACTTAAGGATTCAAACTTTGGGTTCTGGTTTCAAATTCCCCAAGGTGCAAGAAGAGTGATCAGTCGTAAATGAAAAAAACACCTGTCCACGGCTAATTGGATATTAAATATATAGCATTCAAATCGCTCGCAAGATTGAACAATTTCAGTTAAGTTGATTGCAAGCTGTGATTTGGCATAATGCATAATTTTAGACCACGCCTATTGAGTTCTCTTACGACTGCTTTCGGAATAGCTGCCGTGTTTGCTATTTACATTTTAACCTATTTCCTATTTATAGACAATGTGCGTTACAGCAGTGTTACGGGCCTCGGCTACTAGGTCAAAACATGTCTTTCGTATCGGTGTTCGAACTGTGTCACCGGCGGGGATTGACTCCTTCCATACTGACGATTGCAGGGTTAGCATAGTAACACAAGTATTGGCTATTTTGAAAACAATATTTATGTATAAATAATTACACACACATATATATATATATATATATATATATATATAGATAGATATATATATATATATATATATATATAGATATATATATATATATATATATATATATATATATATATATATATATATATATAGATATATATATATATATAGATAGATATATAGATAGATATATATAGTTGTAAAATACTCATAGCCCGGGGTTTCGAATCGCGGGACAAGTAGTGAATAGTTATATCTCTATGCTGATGATCCCCGATTAAAAAGGACAAAACGTACACGTACATAGATAATACACAAAAAACAAATATTATACATATATATATATATATATATATATTATTTTTTTTTTGAAAAAAACATAACAATGGTGGTGTAACATAAATAAAATTTATTTTAATCTTAACTTTCGAGAATATACTTCCCATTTTCAAAGAGTGTTTTTCTGTTCTTCTTCTTTTTCTTCATCGTCCGATGGAAATGGACTTTTTGGTTTGAAAATCACGTTATGTCTGCAAGGGAGGATACGCCGGTTTGGATAAGAAAGGGTGTTTAGACATATTTTTTAACCATTGTTTCGTAATAGTATTATTTTTTTTTTTGAAAAAAACATAACAATGGTGGTGTAAAATAAATAATATATATATATATATATATATATATATATATATATATATATTAAATACGGGAAGTAGGTATTTAATTGTTTATTTGTTTAATCAAAGAATATTTTTAAGTTAGTGAGAAAAATACATCCACAATACATGGAAAGATAACAGCATATTCATATGACAAATTGTGGCTGATTATTTTTTGATACTTGTACGTGGCCCATCATGCATCATTTTATTTAATGTCATATCTAGGCCGTAATTTACATATTATGCAATTAATATGAATGAGTATATAAACCAATTAGAGATGTATTCTTTAAATGCAAACCTATTACATGCTTTCATAAAATAAAACGTGTCGGATATTCATGAAGAAATTCTTGTAACCCCAATTAGTGTCACCCGGATTTGGTCGGGTCCCGCATGTATTTACCTGTATGAGTGTATCTATACTATATAGATGAAACTGATCGTTCCGAAAGTCTGTAAATCGACGCTTCTCAAAATACGAAAGTTTAGAAGCTTTTTCAAAAGTCCTTCTCACTAAGCATCGCTAAGTCACAATCATTTATCTACAATCCTTCATTTATATCAAACTAATTACTATGTCATATGTACTCTTCTATCATACAATGCATCTTGTAGGAGTGTAACAATTAGATACACACAACATTTAAGCTGGTAATACTAACTCTGCTTTTCGCAAGCCATTTCAATCTATTTTTCATGGTATTTTACTTGCTTATCCTTACCGCATGGACCGAGATGGTTGAGTGCATTTTAACGTTGGATCAATGCATGCATGACCATTCGTGCGTGGAGGGAGTGTCTCTTAAAATTCATCCCATCAGTCATACGATGATCCACACTTCGTGCAACGTTTATTTTACTCTTTTTTCCCGTGTGTATACGTGGATTTCTCAAATCTCTCTTTTAATACAATAGTTCATAATTTACCTAACATTTTTCTTTTTGTTTTCTTTTTTCTCCAATCTTCATCCGGCCGTGATCCGCCTTGAGGTCGTCTTGATTTCTTAGATTCTTCTTTCTCAGTCTTGTAAACTTCTTGATCGTCTTGCGTGATTCATTTGTTCCCTGGTAAAAAAATATCTGATACGACAAGGAAAAGATTCATAAAACATGTTAAGAGGATTATAGAAAGTATTTTGTTGATCTTTCCTGATAACGCCTGGGAGAGAGTCGCCGTACTCTAGTTGTTTATTTCTCGTCTTTTTTTTACTTAGCTATTATTCTGACTAGATGGGGGTGATAAATGGAGTCGCCTATTCTCGTCTTATTTTGCCGCTCGAATTAAAATTTTCATACCATTATCTTTAGACGTCCCCCCGCTTCGATTTCCACAGTGAACTAATCGTCTGGACATCTTGTCGCTTCGAACTCCAATGACTGCCTGATCTCGACTCTCGTCTCGACGTCACAGACCCCTCGTCATCTAATCAGACAAACGCGTTTACTAACGCTCTGTGTCTGACCCCCTTGACTCCAAATATTTGATGTCGGCCAAATCTTGTCAATGTATTAAAATTGTTAGCATGAATCATTCAACAAAAACCGGGTCATACTAATCTGCACTTGCGTTGTTTAACTGACCCCGGCAATAATTCATACTTGCTTACCTACACATTTATAGATATGCAGGACCCCTCATAATCCAACATGTATACATTACGCTAAGGTTGTTTACGTATGTGTCTATAAATAATCTTTTAGTACATCTGAAGATACATATATTCATATATATATACATATATATATATATATATATATATATATATATATATATATATATAAATGTCGACACAACTGTAGCTTACTCGTTATCAGCATATTTTTATACTACTATATATATATAGTTGTATGAAAATATATTCATGACAAGTCACCTAAACAGAAAAGTTCATGCTTCATTCCCGAGTAATTCGTCATCATTTTGCCTGAGTATTTTCTTTCAGGAATAAAATATCCAGATTTCTTTGTATTTTGGTTGTCATAATTATATTTTCATACTACTACAAATTTATACTTACTTAGCTAGACCTTTTGAAGTAAATACTGAATATACGAAACCTGTCTGAAAAAAAATTCAAATATGTGATTGGGTTGGGACACTGATCCCCTTCAAAGTAGGCCCCTTGTGATTGCACACACTTAGCCTACCGACCCATACACTGCCGGAAACCTCTCTGCAAGTCTTCTTTAAGAATGGTGTTCATCTCCGTCGTCGCGTTAGATTCAGCATATGTTTGGAAAAGATGTGATGGGTAACACAAATAAAGGAGTAGTTTAACCGATTAAAAATGGCCGCACATCAGCAGAGAGTGGCTAGCATTCTGGCAGACTCCAACCTGCTCAGAGTGCAGCTGTTGTTGAGAGGGTGTGAAAAAAGAGATGATGCGGAACGCGACGCCCGAAATGAATACCATTCCAAGAGAAGGCTTACAAATGGGTGTTCGGCAGTGAAATGATAGAGTGTCCTACATTAAAAGGTTTAGGATCCCAATCTTGTCACGTATTTGACATATTTTTTTCTGGCTTAGGGTCGGATACGTTTAAGACAGGGCTCGTATGTATACGCAATATATTATATTACCTAATAAAATGATAATTCTATATAAAGGAAGTTGTAAGAAATTAACAGATAATAACCAGTGGTGTTCACTGGATGTACAAGAAGTCTTCCCAGATTCCGTGCTGCTCCGTTTCTTTCGGTACCTGCTTTAAATAAATTGTGCGTCATCGCATATGTTTACCATTGATTTCTCGCTAGACACGAATGTAAGTCTTCTCCTGAATTTGAGATGCAATCAGCCGTTTTAAAGTTTCAACATTCCCTGCGTACTTCCTCTAGAGGTCTAGGTGGTGCACTTCGTCCTCGGTATTTTTATCCTCTTTAAGTATAGTTTTGCGTGGTTCCAGCCGAGTCTAGTGTCACCACATACATGCGTCTATGACTGTAAATCGTTATTCATTGGGTTTCTGGTAGTTTAACTTCTTTTGGTTTCGTATGATGGTCTTTCTATATGTTCTGTTATTATTTTTCTATTAAACCTTACATGTGACAACATCGTGTCTGTTAGTAATGTTATTAGGGTTCCGTATTATACGATTTTCCTTAAGATATCTGGTGTTTTCATGAATATTGTTCTTTGTATAGTTACAATCTTCCCTTTTATTCTCATTTTTCCATATGTTTTCTTCCCATGTTGTTCTAATACTCTTACTAGTATTGGTAATATAGTGATTTTCTTCAAGTTAAATTATCCTTTCAGTTCTCTAGCAAGTTCCATGGATTTGATTTGTATTTCTGCATCGTTTTCAGTTATCATGTGACTGCTGGGACGGAGATATATTCGAGTCGAGAAAAGGTTTTATCCGTCTTGTTGACTTATTAAACGTCTGGTCTCCTTGCTTAGATAAGTTTGTCTGTTTGCACAACAATGTCCCAGAGTATTTTTTTTTCATTTTCCAATAGTGATCAGAATACAGACGTTTTCATAATTCCCAGTGCCGTGTCGTTTTTTATATTCTTTTTAGGCCAATTCGGTTATTGTCGGTTATGGTTCTTTCTCTTTGTCCACAGCGTCTGCATTTACGCCTTCCTTGTTTTTTTGTCTATCTTAACTTTGGTATCTTTTGTTCGGATCGCGTTTCTCTGCGCGGCTGTCAGTAGCGATAGAGTTTATCTGTTAAGGTGATCTTTGCGAATCAATATCGATGTATATTCTGAATATTCCATATACCTGCTTATCTTCTCACTTTTCTCCACGTCTTTTTGTGTTGTTTTCTGTGTCCCTGTATTGTTCTTTTTGCGGTGTCACTATTTGCAAAGATAAGCTTTTCTGGGGTCTTCTTTATATATGTTTCCTGTTCCGCATTGTTTCAGTCACACAGGATTTTTATTCTTACCAGTCCTTCCCCTTTTTCTCTCCTTTTCGAATCTTAGTTTAGTCAATAGTGCACGGCCATCGCTTTTCTTGTCTTCTGGTTCAGGTGGCTGACATTCTTATCAATGATCGAGAATATTTTACTTTTTTCAGGTTTCTACTAAATAGCTTGTTTTATATAAGTGTTCTTGTAATTCTTGTGGATTCTGTTTCAATATTCTCTTTCATTTATTTTCTCTCGATATCATCTACTTCCAGAAGAACCAAATATGTATACGCATCATGTTCATCCAACCATACTCATGATATATAGTGTCATGCGCTCCACGATTTGAAGCTTCTAATTTTCAGATCGTATATTACAAACTTTTCCATTCCAAATTCCATACATTATATAAACTTTTCCAAATCCTTTGTTGTATTTGCAAATAGCTCTAAGCCATCCATATTCCTGGGGTGATGTATGCCTTAGTCTCTGTCTGTGAATTTGTATCCATCATTAAATCTCCTGAATAAATTGTTAAGTGTCATGATTCTTATGATAAATAGTCGTGGCGACCAAAATGGCTATTTTGTTACTTATTTGAGTCATGCTAAGTCCTCCGGCTGCCAGGTCAAGTTTTCATATTTCCATTTCATATATTGATAATTCTGTTGGATACATTGCACATCTTTTAGAACTAAAGTATCCATTTATTTGGAACTTCTTTCATCAGATTTCTTGTAAGTAAAACATACCTCGGCTTTGTTCTTTTTTCTGCTGTATTTTTTACGTCGTAAAGTATTCTTTAATCTATGTATAACAGATCATATATCCCCGTTCCCGCTTTCCGGAATCCTTACTTTCCGGCATCCTTACTTTAAGTACTCTACGGTAATTTAAGTATAAATTCTGACATTTCCATTTTCCATTTAGCTAGTTGCTTCGAGTTGTTAAGTTTTCGGTATCTTATTTCTAGACAGGGCGTCTTGGTCCTATGGAAAGACGCTGGACTATAGACATTAACATTTGATGACGGCTGTGAGCCAGAAACACGTGTCTGTGGATTACTTTTATGTACGTATAAAATTAATAAAAAAATATATATTAACGAAAAATAGGTCCTCTCAAGTTAAGGACGACTAATAATGGAATGTCTTCCATCTTAATCACTTAGGAAGTGAAACAATCGAAACAGTAGTAAGCAAAAAAAAACAACGTACGCTGAAATCACCAACAACAATAATTACATAAAAATACATGATACATATATATATATATATATATATATATATATATATATATATATATATATATATATATGTATATATATATATATATATATGTATGTATGTATGTATTGTGTTGGCATCCTTCAGTCGTAACGACTATGGATCAGCGCCGTATTGGGATGTTGTTTGTGTGCATCTTTTTGTGTGACTGTAGAGACCACTTCTTGAATTGCATGGCTTACTACAGCCTTGACATACAAAAACAGTTGCGCAATGTGTCACCTATATATATATATATATATATATATATATATATATATATATATAGAGAGAGAGAGAGAGAGAGAGAGAGATAGAGATAGAGATAGAGATAGAGATAGAGAGAGATAGATAGATATATAGATAGATAGATATAATATATTATTATTATAATTATTCAGAATTAATGTCAGATGTAATCCCTTAAGACACTATTATAAGACACTTGTTTCTTTCCATTCCGAAAATATACATTTTCCTTATATAAAATATATCGTAAACCCTTACAAAAGTGCTTATACGGTGTATATTCGCCATAATCTGGTTAAAGAAATAAAATCAAAATACAACCATATTCAGTTAATTTATAATCCGTGTATTCATCCATTATTCACCCAAACGAAAGCAAACGCTTACATGACTGCGTTACCTTTTATTTAGAAGTTCAATTTATATCATGACCATCGAATGTGTCTACTTTTTGTATTAAAAATGTCTACACACAATCGTTAAGAAATCGTTTACTAAAAGGTACATATGCATTACTAATCGATTAATTCCCTGAAAGGTTCACATAATACTCACTCAATGAAATAACTAAAAGGTAGATATACATTAATTATTAATAAATTCACTAAAAATACATATACATTAATACTCAATTAATTGAATAAAAGTAATATATACATTAATAATCAAATAATTCACTAAAAGGTACATATACATTAATAATCAAATAATTCACTTCAAGGTACATATACATTAATACTCAATTAATTGAGCAAAATGTGCATATACATTAATCATTAGCTCATTTACTAAAAGGTACATACACACTTATAATCAATTAATTTACTAAAAGAGGCATATATATTAATACTCAATTAATTCACTAAAAGGTATATATACATCAATACTCAATAATTCACTAAAAGGTACATATACATTTATATTCAATTAATAAACTAAAAGGTACATATAAAGTTATACTAAATTAATTATCTAAAAGGTACATATAAATTAATACTCAAATAATTCACTAAAAGGTACATATAAATTAACACTAAAATAATTTACTAAAAGGTACGTATACATTAACAATCATTTAATTCACTAAAAGGTACATATACATTAATACTCAAATAATTCAGTAAAAAGCACATATACATCAATAATTTAGTAAAAAGTGCATATACATTAATACTCAAATAATTCAGTAAAAAGCACATATACATCAATAATTTAGTAAAAAGTGCATATACATAAATAATCAAATAATGCAGTAATAGGTACATATACATTAATACTCAAATAATTCACTAATAGGTGGATATATATTGATAATCAAATAATTCACTAAAAGGCACATATAGCTTAATAATTACATAATTTACTTAAACGTAGGCACACATTAATACTCAAATAATTCAGTAAAAGGTACATATACATTAATAGTCAAAGGTACATATACAATAATCCTCAAATAATTCACTAAACGATACATATACATTAATAATATAATAATTCACTAAAGGTACATATACATTAATAATAAAATAATTCACTAATAGGTACATATACCTTAATAATTAAATAGTTTACTTAAAGGTACATATACATTAACACTCAAATAATTTAGTTAAAGGTACATATACAATAACCCTTTAATAATTCACTAAAAGATACATATACATTAATAATATAAGGTACATACACATGAATACTCAAATAATTCAGTAAAAGGTACATATACATTAATACTCAAATAATTCACTAAAAGTTGCATGTACAATAATACTCAAATAATAAAGTAAAAGGTACATAAACCTTAATAATCAAATAATTCACTAAAAGGTGCATATATATTGCCTCTCTACCGTCGATTTTCGACGTATTCGTGCCCCGCCAGGGGCGGCCCGCGCGTAAATTTTACAATTGCAAGGGTTGCGCAATCAACAACAACCGCTCTCCTGAGTCGGCATTACTTAATTCCAATGGCGCCTGGAAACAATGCCGAGATAAGCAGAGAGAACATACAGCACCTGGTATTCCCAAATGGTCACCCATTTAGTACTGGCCAGGCTCGACGCCTCTTAACTTCGGTGATCTAACGGGAACCGGTGTGTCAACGTGATTGTGCCGTATACATTAATATTCAAATAATTTAGTAAAAAGTGAATATACATTACTACTCGAATAATTCACTAAAAGATACATGAACATAATACTCAAATAATTCACTAAAAACACATATACATTAACACTCAAATAATTCACTAAAATGTACATGTACATTAATAATCAAACAATTTACTTAAAGGTGACTATACATTAATACTCAATTATTTCACTAAAAGGTACATATTCATTAATAATCAAATAATTTACTAAAATGTACATATACATTAATACTTAATTATTTCACTAAAAGGTACATATTAATTAATAATCAAATAATTTACTAAAATGTACATATACATTAATACTCAATTATTTCACTAAAAGGTACATATTAATTAATAATCAAATAATTTACTAAAATGTACATATACATTAATACTCAATTATTTCACTAAAAGGTACATATTCATTAATAATCAAATAATTTACTAACATGTACATATACATTAATACTCAATTAAAAAACAACCATATTCATCTAATTTTGCTTTTCTCACTTTTACTTTTTCGTCATCCTTTCTTCTTTTTTTCATTTTGCCTTATATCGTAAATGTAAACCTCATAATATCGCTGTTTATCAATCTGACATTAATATCTTTTGGTCACCTGAATATTAATCTGATTAATTCATTTTTTTACTGATTTCCTACACATCTTGACGATGATATTTACGTATCTCGTATGTCATCAATAATTATCATAATCTAAAGAAAGAAAACGTAATTCAAAGCTTAGTGAATTATTTAAATCCGGTAAAACTTAGTTTACCCTATTTTTAATTCCTAATTTACGATGAATTATTTAAATGTAATATTCGTATTGCTAGTATTATTTTATTATTTTTCAATACAGTTTAAAATATTTCGATAGATCATAGATCCGTGTTGTTAATAAAACATCATTAAATCATCACTATTAATTATTTCTATTAGTATAATTATTACTATTAGTAGTAGTAGTAGTTGTTGTAGTAGTAGTATCAGTAGTTGTTGTAGTAAGAGGAGGAGTAGTAGAAGTTGTAGAAGTAGTAGGAGTAGTAGTAGTGGAAGTTGTAGTAGTAGTGGTTGTAGTAGTTGTAGTAGTAGTATAAGTTGTAATAGTAGTAGTTGTAGTAGTAGTGGTTGTAGTTGTAGTAGTTGTAATTGTAGTAGTAGTATCAGTTGTAGTAGTAGTGGTTGTAGTTGTAGTAGTAGTAGAAGTGGTAGTAGTAGTGGTTATAGTAGTAGTAGTTGTAGTTGTAGTAGTAGTAGAAGGTGTAGTAGTAGTAGTTGTAGTAGTAGTAGTTGAAGTTGTAGTAGTAGTAGAAGTTGTAGTAGTAGTTGTAGTCGTAGTATAAGTTGTAGTAGTACCAGTTGTAGTAGTAGTAGTAGAAGTTGTAGTTGTAGTAGTAGTATACGTTGTAGTTGTAGTAGTAGTTGTAGTTGTAGTAGTTGTAGTAGTAGTAGAAGTTGTAGTTGTAGTAGTAGTTGTAGTTGAAGTAGTAGTAGAAGTCGTAGTAGTAGTTGCACTTGTAGTAGTTGTAGTAGTAGTAGAAGTTGTAGTCGGAGTAGTAGTAGAAGTTGTAGTAGTTGTAGTTGTAGTTGTAGTTGTAGAAGTTGTAGTTGTAGTAGTAGTAGAAGTTGTAGTTGTAGTAGTTGTTGTAGTAGAGGTGTTGTTAAAGTAGTAGGAGTAGTAAGAGGAGGGGGAGTGGTAGTATTAGAAGTTGTAGTAGTTGGAGTAGTAGAAGTTCTAGAACAAAAAGGAGTAGTTATAGAAGTGGTAGTAGTAGTAGTAGTAGTAGTAGTAGTAGTAGTAGTAGTAGTAGTAGTAGTGGTAGTAGTAGTAGTAGTTGTTGTTGTAGTAGTTGTAGGAGTAGGAATATAAGTATTAGTAGTAGTAGAGTTGTGGTAGTAGTAGTAGTAGTAGTAGTAGTAGTAGTAACTTGTAGAAATATTTTATCTTCACGACAGTACTACTTTTTCCCCGGCGATTACTTGTCTAAACAGGATCTACATTGCACCAGTATATAACAAGCTTATTTCTCACTAAACGTCACTAATCACCTTTAACCTACGGTTTTCGTATTTAATTAGACAATATCCAGAAGTCTTAAATGATTTAAAAAGATCACTGAAGTTTTGAAAATGTTCACTCTTTAATAAATGCCAATTACGTTAATTTACATATGATAATACAATGTTTGGTAAAACGATTATTATCTTACATTCAGACAAATGAACAGAGTTTTGAAAAAACAATAATGAACATATAAAATCAAGTGTTAAGCGTTTTGAATTATAATGATGCTCTTGCGAATGAGTCTTTTGCTCATAAGTTGTAATGTGCCGCGTTAATTTGTCTAATTTGGATTATTCGCATTACCGATCTCATCTTGAATGTGATTATCAAAACGTTTCCGCTGAGGTAGCCCTCAAGTTCTGGGGCGTAACGGTTAACATTGCTAAGAAATAAGTTTCAGTTCTTATTAACAGTCTTCGGTAGATTAAACATTCAATCCCTAGTTGAAGCCACACTAAGAATACTATTACTAGTTATTTAAAACTTCTACCCGAAAATGTCTAATTGAACGAGATCAAGCTACGCCATGGATTAAATAAAAGGCCATCGATTGAATCAAATGGTTCCGTTCGAGATTTAGTGCAGATTCCCGAGTTCGACATTAAGATTATCGACTTTGACAAGACGCTATAAAGAATACCGCAGTTAACATCGGTCGAAACGTTGTGAAAACAGTTTCCACAATGAGAAGAGTATTTCGATTAAGTTTAGTAATAATCATTATCCATTCTTCACTTAAACAAATACGAAAAATAGACCTGCTTTGTTATATTCCTATATTTTTGTATAAACTAACATTTTGAGCAGGTAATTGTTTTAATTCAAACGGCTTATGCAACTGCGATGTACTCAATTACATAAGAAAATACAATCTTTTTCTCTGGTTTGTTAATATAGTAACAATATCAGCAAGGGTAGGTGTGTTTCTTGTTAATTTTAGACTGAATTTGTTTAGCTTTTCGAAAATCTATCAATGTTCAATCCCTATGCTGTAACGTTTATGCTATCGTGGCATATGGCCTGACCATTTATGATATGTTTCTAAAAATAAAAGCCGATGACCAATCCATAATAATGAATACATTATTTAGAATAACCACTCGATGTTGCTTTTTATTAACTATGTTATTTTTTGTATTGCTTGTCGAAGTTTCCTTACCCTTTTCCATATTCCTAAGGGACATTTTTTATTTCCCTCATTCCAGTTCTCGCCGTATGTTCATTGTTTTTTGCTTGGCATATATTGTTCAGGAAATTCTAAAATAGACAAGCTGTAATTGTGTCACGTGAGTTCGTGTTAAAACTGTCAAGTGAACCGTGCGTCAGGCGAGAGTTTAATATTATATTGCCACCTCCTCAATTTGACCCCTATTACTATTTTGTGTTCGCCCTGTGACGTGTTAATGGGTTAAATTGTATGAATCACGGGATGTAGTCTTATTTTATAGTCAACGAATAAATGAGAAGTGGATAGAGATCGAAATGTGTCCTTTCGTTAACCCCCCAGACGGGTAGGATGTTAACAGCAATAGCTTCAGATTAAAATGTATCATTATTATTATATTTATTATAATTATTAATATTATTATTATTATTGTTAATCATCATCATCATCATCATCATCATCATCATCATCATCATCATCATCATCATCATCATCATCATCATCATCATCATCATCATCATCATCATCATCATCATTATCATCATCATCATTATTATTATTATTATTATAACTTATACTTCGTTGATCATCTCCCTTTTTTAACTTTTTCTCAATTCAAACGTTCAAAAATACATTGTACAGTTTTATACTATTTATACAGTATATATCTATCTCTCTATAATTATATATATATATATATATATATATATATATATATATATATATATATAAATGTTATTCTTACATAAAAGTGATCTATGGACAGGTGTAGGTTGCTCACAGCATTCATCAACAATGAAAACTTATATATATATATATATATATATATATATATATATATATATATATATATATATATACTAGTAGCGCTACCCGGCGTTGCCCGGGGCGATAAAAACAAAGTAGTTGAAATTAAAGAATGTGTGTAACATCTTTATATAAACACTTCAATCTCTCTTCTTTCTTTAGCCGTCTCTCTTTCCCTGGTCCCCGTTATTTCCCTCCCTCCTTCAACCCTCTATTTCCCTTTTTCCCATATGATGCTTGTCTTGTTGAAATGTGTTAAAAACTAATAATAATGTAATTCACGTAAATTCTCTTTACTAAATATGTATTTTATGTAACTGTGGATTTTCATAAAGAAATATGTTATGTAAACAAACAAACATTTTGGATGAAAGTTAATAATTATTTATACATTGTATTTTTTTATCCCGAAATAAAATTATATTTTATTTTTTAAAGACTTTGAAATCGAACTTGAATGCAATGACTTACTCGCTCGTGGCCATGTTGTACTTTCCTATAATTTTCTTCCATAAAATAGTAGCAATTGTTTGATTAGCGTTGGTCACTTATTTAAAAAACAATACCAAAGAACTAAAAATTTAGAGGCGCGTCCCTGGCGCTAAAAAACGTTAAATAAAATTAAAAGTTATTTCAAATTATTACGTAATTAAATTAAAATATGACTTAGGATTTTCCAATTAGTATAAAATATGATGGAAAATAGTTGAAAAGTACATCCCTGATTAAATCTGCCCCATGGACCCTTAAGGGATGGGTTCAGAGATTCATGAATACTCGTATCATCTTATTCTGTGAATTTTACATCAGAATGCACTTTTATATGTTATCTATATTCTCTAACCGTTTAAAAAAACTAAATTGTGTTTTAAAACTTGAGTCATTGTTCTTCCTTAGCTTTCCTCTAACAAATACATTTAATTAAAAACCCTAATTTGTTTTATGTACTTGAGGTCTAATTTGCCGGACAAAGCCGAATACTTTTCTTATATAAGATATTATAAAATGTACATGTACATGTATTTGTGTACGTACATAGTGGGGGGCAGTGGTGGCTAGTGGCGGACCTTCGCATAGTTTCTTAGCCCCTCCATGTAAATATAATTGACGCTAAGAAACGTTAAATAAAATTAAAAGATATCTCAAAGTATTTCGTAATTAAAGCAAACTATGACTCAGCATTTTCTAATTACTATACAATAGAATGAAAAATAATTGCAAACGACCCCCCCCCCGATAAAATCTGCCCGTAGACCCCTAAGGTCTGGGTTAAGAGATTCGCCAGTACGCTCATCTACTTAGTCTGTGAAGTTTACATCAGAATACACTTTTAGATTAACCTATATTCTCTAACTTGTTTTCTATAAGTAACACACACACACATACACACATACACACAGACATACAGACATTCCGTTTCACATAGAAGATATATATATATATATATTTTTTAAATATATATATATATATATATATATATTCTTAAATATATATATATATATATTCTTAGAGATAGATGAAAGAAAGAGGATATACATGTACGAATGACAAATTTTGTTAACTTCGGTTGTTCAATGCACAGTGTACTCGGTAAAAAACATGTTCATCATTCTATCCTTAAGCCAGGGTTTTCAAAGATTAAAATCTTATCATCAGAGGAATTACATAAATCGATAAGTTGACAGTGGAAAAGCCACAATTCAAAATTTGAAAAAATATTAAGTAATGGAGAGTGATAATGTGCGAGTAAAAAGATATGGGGTCTCTTCAGTTGGTAAATGTCCTTTGATAAGGTGTCCAATGAAAGAAGAGTTAGAGATAGAAATTAAGGGTTTTCGTGAAGGCAGCATTGAAAAAGTTCAAAAAGGCAGTAAATCCAATAGAAAGAGGTTTAGTTCAATTGCAGGTGGAACGCTTATATTCGGAAGTAATTTTGAGAATTCAGACCATTTTTAAATACTTCCGTGGACCGAGAATGGGAGTAGTTTTTCAGAAGTTGATTTTGAACTGTTTATATTAAACGCAGGTAGGCCGGAATTAAAGTAGTGACTCCGATCAAGTCGAAGAAAAGCTGTCGCTTTTGGTTGAAAACGAAGCTAAACGAAGAAGTGGGGGAAGGGATGAAGATAAAACATAAAGAAAAGGGGTAGTAGGGTTATTGAAATGAACTATGGCTGATGCCGGGAAAAGAGAAGAGGAAGGCATTGTTTGGTTACTGCTTATTGCTAGTAAGCAATACAGCAATATATATATATATATATATATATATATATATATATATATATATATATATATATATATATACATATACACACATATATATACATATAATATATATATAAACATATATATACATATATATATACATATATACATATAGATAGAGTGAGAAAAAAAGGAGAGAGAGAGAAAGGGGGTACGTATTTATTGCCGCTAGAACAAAGCCGGCTATGAGTATTGTGCATATTATAAATTCATTTCCACTGAAACCACTTAACTACATGTAAACCAGAACGTTTATACTTAACATTCATCCAAATAATCTGCGTTGCACAATGAAAATGTTTAAAATTGGCAGCGACCATTCAGAAGTTTAAAATAATAGTCCGTTGGTCTGTCACACCGAATTGTTTCAACATTTTTTTTTTCGTGTGGCAGATTTTTTTTTTTTGCTCTGAGTTCATATCATATACTTCACTTTGAAATATAATTTTGATTTGCCTCTCGCGGTTAAATTCTCTTTGGTTTGTTCTAGAAACATTTTAAATCGTTTGTTTTTAGTCTATTACATATATTCGTTGCTCTGTCACGCTTTAATTTCAAAATGGATTTGTGTTGTTCTCTCGCTGTAAAGCGTCCATTGTTACCCTTAGGATGTGACATTAGCATATTCGTTCGTCTGTCACTTGTATTTATGAACACAAATTTGCGATGGTCTCTCGCGCTAAATTTAATACTGTTATATTCTTGTAGTTAGTAAAAAAGTTCAACTAACTTTGTTATGTAGTCTCAACAATGCTATTCAAAACAGGATACTACTGCGCAACACCTCACAAATACAACAACACATCTTTTTAAACAATTCCTAAAAGATTACAGTCTCAAATATCTGCATTGTCGTCACACATTTCCCTTATTCACCAACTATTCTGAAACATTAAAAAAGGCCTTTCTTTCTAGAGTTGTCCTTATTATTGATGCGATCATTTTATAAAAAGACCAAGATCAAATTTATCAGTCGCATTTCATATTGGCCAATCGCCAGTTGGCTACGACGATAAACCAATCACAGAAAGTAGAGTGATAATTTGAATGAACACAAACATTCGCCATAGATTTGGGAGAGATTTGACACCTTTTTCGCTCTTTCTTTCCTTTATAAGAACGTAATTAATTTAGTCATTGCTTTCCTGTTCGTTCGATTGGATCAATTTAGCTTGACTTATCTTGTAATTCCAGACAATTGTTTTATTGACAAAGGTCTTCATGATTTGATAGTTTCTACGAACTAATGGCTCGATTATTTCGCCCTTTATCACAATGTTTTCTTTGGCAAACTTTCTATCATTATTTTAGTAAAATTCGCTTTGTCCAATGAAAATTAGTTGTTGAAACGACGAAATATGGTTGTTATAGTGATGTTTATTTCATAGTCTCGTCATCAGCTGTCGATCAAATAGAAGTACTGACCAAGTCGGCAGCCTGATATATACTTATCGGAGTCATCACAAATGTGATATTTATAATAAGCTGATATACAAAGTTATCTTGTCGGATTTTCAAAGTAAGATCCAAATAATATTTAAGCTTATGAATTAAACTTTTTTTCTGTTTAACTTTTTTCACTTACCGTATTATTATTATTAAAATATTACTATAATTCGATAGACGCTAATATTTAACATATTTAAATAATCGCTTTAAAATAAAAATCAAAAGATGGATAACTATTATTTTATGTTAGGCGTTTTCAAATACAAATTCAAAGCTTTAATTCACTCACGGTCAATGCAGGTACAGCTATTGTTACATATTTAACATTGGCTAAATATATATGATCGGTCCATTTCAATCGGTTATTTCCTAATATATAGGCTCTTAGAGTTAAACTTGTGTCGGTGTCCTCCCTAAACAAATTATTTTATACTAAATTATGATTTATGTCATTGTCTTGTAGAAAAAAACAATACTTATCAAATATTAACTATTTTCCTATTTTTCGTACTATTTTAAACATTACATATTTCATTATAATTTATTTTTTACACGTAAATATGCAGTTTTTTTCGTTTAGCGATTGAGTTTAGGCTTTTATCTTCCAAACACAATCAAAGTTTATACGGAAACTAATTAACTAATTAATGATAAGCCCTTTTTTATAAGCATAGTCCGCACAAGAGGCGGACATTGTTGAACATACCTAATATATATATATGATATGTATATATATATATATATATATATATATATATATATATATATATAGAGAGAGAGAGAGAGAGAGAGAGAATTATTATCTTTTTTTTATTTATTTATTTATTTTTTATTTATTTATTAATTATTCCTTATTATTAATATTATTCATTTATTTATTTTTATTTTTATTTTTTTCGTAAATGTTTCTTTATGTATGTGTGATAGTGCACTTTAAACCTCATGAAAATGAGAGAAACACTATCCCTGTGATTGGATCACAGGTAAACTAAGCCTGGGCCTGGTGTTGCCACAAACACCAAACCATGATAAATGTTTATAAATACAAATAAACGCCGTGGGACTCCGAAAAAAGATCTGAGTGTCATGATGGGCAGGTGCTCCCTCGATGGTCAACATAAGGGCACCCGGTCAACATCCTACGAATGTTGGCTCCTTTAATTTCAGGAACAAGACCACGGACAAAAAACAGGTAAGTAACTCATCAAATTCATAATATGATAAGGACACTGACCAAACACAAGAATTCAAGAATGAAAATAACAGACCAAAACGCCATAGAAAGGAATGGACCACAAAAGGAAACAGACTGGTAAAGGAATGCAACTACAAAAGCCGCTACCCCACAGAAAGAGGATATCCAAAACGGATGAAAAATCTATGGGACATTTCTACTGACTACCATACAACGTCAGAAATGGTTGCAGATCAAGCAAGACAGATACTCAAGAGAGGATGGTACTCGGAGATGGAATTAACGGAAATTAAACAAAAGATAAATGGCGTGACAGATCAAGATACACCACTTGACGAAAACTCCCAGGAAAAAGACGGGAAAAACATAAACACAGAAACTGAAGAAGGCGAAAGCGACGAAACTATATAACTATCTGAGGAAGAAGCAAGAGAAGTGGAACACATCAAACGATTAATGTCCGAGAACAAAACAAAACTTCCATCCCTAAGGAACGAAGACTGGAAGAAGTTAAAAGTTAAAACAGAGAAAGTAAACAGAGTACTCACGTACATCCCAACATACACTATTACATATCTAAACAAGTTGATATATGCGGGGGCAAAATCAATAAGTATGAAACAAAAAAGGGAAAAAAAGACTGACCAAAAGAATGGACAGACGAAATCGGGATGGGATATCAGACTGGAAACCCAGATCACCAAACTTCAAAAGGAAGCTAACACCGTAAATAGGATGAAGGAGAACAGTAAACGATTGAAGAGCAGAAATCTGAATCGCAAGGAAATACTAAATAAGAAACATGAAGAACTAAAACAAAAGATAGCAGCAAAAGAAGGAAGATTGAGACGATACAGATACAAATCGGAACAGTACTTACAGAACAGGACCTTTGAAAACAATGAAAGACAGTTTTACAAAAACGTAAACGGAGAAAGTACAACAACAGAACAACCGGACCCGACACAAACAAAACATTTCTGGAGCAAGATATGGGAAAATGCTAAAGATCACAACAAAAATGCTAAATGGCTGAAAGACAAACCTCTAGAAATTGAAGAAAGAACGGAAACAGAAATCAATGAAGACACTATTAAGACAGCACTAAAGAAAATCGCAAACTGGAAAGCACCAAGTCACGATGGTATACATGCGTACTGGTTAAAAAAATTCACGACCCTACATCAAAGCTAGCATAGAAACTGAGAGGATTATCCATAAAACAGACGTACCAGAGTCGATGACCAAAGGAAGGACAACGTTCATACAAAAATACGACAAGAAGGGAACGACCCCAAGCAATTACAGACCAATATCCTGTTTACCGACAATGTGGAAAACCCTAACGGTACAACTTAGAGAGTAAATTTACCATTCCCTGAACAGTCGTGGACTACTTCCCGAGGAAAAAAAAGGATGCCAGAAAGGGAAAAGAGGGACGCATGATATATCATACATAGATCAAAAGATTCCTGAAAGAAGTTAACAGCAAGAAAAAGAATATATCTATGACATGGATTGACTACAAGAAAGCGTACGACAGAAACATGGATAATTGAATGTTTTTAAATGTACAAGATACCCAACAAGATTATTAATCCAAAGAGACTCCCTATCACCACTACTGTTTATCATAGCTATGATGCCACTCAACTACATACTCAGGAAATGTGATGCCGGATACAAGTTCACAGGCAGAGAACAACGAATAAACCAACTCATGTACATGAACGACCTGAAGCTATTTGCAAAAAGCAAAAAGGAACTGAAAAAGCTGATAAATACGACCATAATCTTCAGTCAGGACCTTCAAATGGAATTTGGAATGGAAAAGTGTGAATTGCTAGATATTAGAAAAGAGAAAGTTGGAGACGACTGAGGGCATGGCACTACCCAACCAAGAGCAGATTAGGGCGGTAGATGAACAAGAGAGTTATAAATATTTGAGAGTGTTGGAAGCAGACACAATCAAAGCAACAGAAATGAAAGAGAAGATTGGAAAAGAATACCTGAGAAGAACAAGAAAGCTCTTAGAAACAAAATTATATAGCGGAAACCTAATCAAAGGAATAAATACCTGGGCAGTATATCTAATAAGATATTATGGACCATTCATAAACTGGACTAAAGAAGAACTCAGGCACCTTGAAAATTAATGACTATGCATCCTGCACTACATCCAAAAGACGATACACGACAGACTTTACGTTAAGAGAAACGAAGGGTAAAGAGGACTGGTAAGTATAGAAGACTGTGTGGACGACACTAAAAAAGAGCTGGAGAAATACATAAACCAGAACACAGAAAGGCTGATCACCGCAGCAAGAGATACCGTCCCAACGAACAACGCAGGAAGCATCGAAACTGGACACAAACAGACAAAAAAAGAAAAATGGGAAGAACAACAACTACATGGACGCTTCATGAGACTCACAAGAGAAGAAACCAACGCAAATAGCTGGGCATGGCTTAGAAAAGGAAACTTAGACAGAGAAACGGAATCTTAAGTGATGGCTGCACAGAACAATGCGATTAGGACAAACTACATTAAAGCTAAAATAGATAACACCCAGGAAAACAATAAATGCAGATTGTGTGGACAAAGAGACGAAACAGTAGATCATATAATAAGTGAATGTAGCAAACTTGCTCCAAAAGAATACAAGAACAGACATGATTGTGTTAGGAAAGTAATACACAGGGAACTGTGCAAACAATTGAATTTCGAATATGCAGACAAATGGTAAAAACATAAACCAGAAACAGTACTGGAAAACGAAAAACACAAAATCCTCTGGGATATGAATATACAAACATATAAACTCATACAAGCAAGGAGATCTGATGTTATTATAATAGACAAAAAAGAAAAATCTTGTAAAATCGTAGACTTCGCCGTTCCAGCAAACCACAGAGTGAAGATCAAAGACACGGAAAAACGAAGTAATACACAGTACTAGCCAGATAACTGAAAAGAATATGGAGCATGAAGAAAGTTAGTATAATACCAATAATCGTAGGAGCACTAGGAACACTCCCAAAAAACCTGAAGAAAATACTGGGAGAAATTGGAATCAAAAAGACTATTGAAACCATACAAAGAACGGCAATGATCAAAACAGTTTGCATTTTAAGGAAAATCCTCGAATGCGGAAACTAACACACATAAGCTACAAAGGCTTACCAGTCACAAGGAATTTACAACGGAGAAAACAAAACCACACGAAGAACACCACCACAAGAGCCAAGGAACAGAAACTGCAAGAAACAGTACTTCATAATCCCCCCCAATAAATTACAACAGCCTCAGCTATCACTACACAAAAGTGAACCAAAGAAACAGAAATTACAAGAAACACTATAAGCTCCTCCCTTTCACCCCCCAAAAAAATAAAAAAGAATTAAAAATTATTTTATTTTAATAAATAAGGAAAGAGAAAAAGGAAAAAAATAAGGAATTGAAAGGAAAAAATTTAAAAATTAAAAAAAAATTAAAAAATGTTTATTAAATTTTTTTTTGCTTTTTAAAGAAATATTTTATTTATTTATTTAATTTTTTAACTGGTGCCGGCCTAGGCTGTTGTCACTCAGACTCTGGAAATACCACTGGTTGTTGTCGGTGAGCAATCACTGACGATGATCTGTGTGAGAACTCCTAGTGAGTACAAATAATAATAATAATAATAATAATAATAATAATAATAATAATAATAATAATAATAATAATAATAATAATATTACTACTTGAAAACCGAAAAATATACTCTACAGTGTAAATCACAGTCTTAAATGTCTACATTACCCTAGTATTTCATTTATAAGTCGGGAAAAGCGCGATGTTTATATATTTCAATGGATTTTAATCGAAATCAACATTCATTTCTATGACGGATTTCGGTTTGGAGATTTTAAAGATAACGTCGATATGCACTCCATCGGTTGAAATTCAAACATGTCAGTACTTGCTTTATGCAATAAAAACCCTGTAGATATGAAAATATCCCTCATTCGACTTTTGGTTAAGATCAGAGTGTAATATATGTTCCTATAGATGCTACACGGTGTAGACCGGTACTGTCTTGGGATGTGGACCATGATTCCGCGGGTCTGAGGTATTAATCTGTGCAGTTTAATGAGGTCCACCGTCCCAAGCTTTACCAACTCACCCTTTGAGAAGAGGGTTGTTTATTGCTAATCGTCTGAGTTGTCCCTACTGGGGCATGCTGACGAGGCTTCCAAGGCATTTTTTTGTAGGCCAGAGTGCTCTTCTTCCAGGGCGCTTGCTTTTCAATCCCACTTTCCAGACCTAGTGTCACATCTTACCCCTGTGATACCCTACAGATGTTATGTATACCGAAATACATTACCAATTGCTGAGAATGCTATGTTACAATGAGTTAAACACACATCGGTATGTAAAACGCTTGGCATATATTTTAATGTCCATGCTTTTGTTTTCAAATTGAAACGTACATAATTGACACCAATACTCCCGACGCGATTTTAAATCGGACCAATAGATTCCATATGCGTTTACCGTAAAGAATCAGACATGGCGTTTATGTTCGGAACACCTTCCCTTTGACTAGAGAACATAGACTAGAATGATATGATAATCTTACATGCGCTTTAGATCAATCTCACAGCATTGCGTTAGTTACTTATATAGCAAGTAGGAACATCCAGAACGCCTCTCCATATACATGCATCTAGGGGCCATGACGGGATGATGATTATAAGTGGCGAATTTGTAAGCATATTTCAGTATTCAAAAGAATCTACTGTTTGATCACGAGATAGTTTTATATTATGAGTCTCCAATGAAGTCTAGGATAATCCATGAGGAAATTAAACAGTAAATAGGAATATATAAAATGGGATTCTCCATAAATTGCTCAAAAGATCAGGTTTTGTAACTGAAATAAATCACTACATTTAGTCATTAGTAATGTAGTAATTAATACTATATTTATTACATATATTTATGAAACATATGTTAACATTTTATCTAATATTATTTAATTGTTTTTCACTGATACGTTATTATTTTACAATTAAAATATGTATGTGATAGAATAGACATCTTGAAAATATGTTGTACATACAAGAACTGGCACTTGAGATATAAACAATTACTTATTAACACTAACATGTATTCATTGTTTGAGCAAACACTGCTATAACTGGATGGGCCAACGGCAAATACACAACCGACTTGGAATAAAGAGGATCATACGATGTTATATTGTATTGTCTATCCGCAACTTCCCAAATCAGTGTATTGATTTACTCCTCTCCAGGAGTTAGGAACAAGGCCAGTTTTTATCTTACTCCCACAAGTAAGATGTGACCCACGGTCAGGTCGGGAAAGTGGGGTTTAAAAATTGCCTGGGCAGCCCCGTCGGCATTCCCCGGTAGGGGCACCTCAGACAGTAAGCAATAAACTTACTCCTTCCCAAAGAGGGGAGGCAAAGCCTGGGAAGGTGGACTTCCCAGAACTGCACAGGACAGCCCCATTTACCGGCGTAAATCAAGACCCGAAGGCCAAGTCAACACCAGTATGGGGTGCAGTATCCATCGGAACAGATACTACACTTTGATCTTAGCCAAAAGGCCAAGAATCAGTTATTTATCTACCTCCCACAAGGTAAGATGTGACACAAGGTCGGGAAAGTGGGATTAGATAAGCCAGTGCTCGAGAGGTGAGCAATCTGGCCATTTAAAAATTGCCTGAGCAGCCCCGTCATCATTGCCCGGTAGGGGCGCCTCAGGCGATTTGCAATAAACTAACCCCTTCTCAAAGGGTGAGAAGGCGAAGCCTGAGAGGGTGGACCGCCTCGAACTGCACAGGACAGACCCATAGACCGGCGTAAATCAAAACCCGAAGACCAAGACAATACCAGTCTATGGGGTGCAGTATCCATCGGAACAGATACTACACTTTGATCTTAGCCAAAAGGCCAAGAAGCAGTGTAGCGTAACATTTATCGAGGAGTTAACTGTCGTATAACGACATGCGTTTAATGGGTAAATAAAGAATGAATAATGTAATTAAAAGAGACATTACTTTAAATAAACACCTGAGAACTTCTCATTAAACTATTTAGAAATTACATGTACAGCTTATGAGAGTGAGGTATTTTATGTGGCGTTATTATTTCTCGAATACCAATCAGAACATTTGTTCGGCGCACGCGTCTTATTCACGAAGCCTACTTTAAATGAACTACCTTTAACATCAAATACAACTTGTAGCAATCAACGCATTTGCGCGTCTTGTTTATACCTACGATACGTACTTATTAAATATTGTATATGTTTCGACATAAGTACTTTGCGAAATAAAAGCTTATACAACAAATGCCTTAACAAAGTCAACATGCATAACAACTGGAAGATGCGTCAGTTACAATTTTCTAAAAGAAACGATACTTGTACGATATTATAGACTACAATGATATAAGTCTAATTTCGGTTGTTTACGAAGTATTCTTGTATGTTCTCTTCTAAAAAAGTTAAAGAAACTTGGCAGAAACCTGGAAAACGTTGTCGAGACGACATCGACAGCCAACTGGGTACTGCATTGCCATGCCTAGCTAGGGGCAAAACAAGGAGAAAAGTAACCAAGGAGGGCTTCTTCTTTCAGAAGTGATCAAAAACCCTAATGATGATGCTGATGATGATGATGATGATGATGATGATGATGATGATGATGATGATGATGATGATGATGATGATGAAGTCTTAATTGAGCATGTGAACCTAAAATAGGACACAAATAAAATGAGTACGACTATATTTATTCGCATGAAAATGGCTGCCGCATGTATCAATGCAACACTTAGACGCAATATAAACCTTCTCTTTTCGCCTAAATTTTAATCCAGACGCTACCTCTGGCTATATGCTACGGCAGGCAAAGCTAGTCATTACAAAATGCGATGTAGACTGTGTATCTTCTCTATTTTCATGTATGACGTCATCTATGTTGACGTCATTAAGGATTTTCCCGATTTCCTCAAAACTGCTTTTATAGACAACACCCCATTTGATGTCATAAGATGTGACAGATATAAAAAAAATGAAGGGGAATAACTCACACATATTTACAGTAACATTGATGTTGACCCCCTTTTTATACATGTTTGCAACGTTCAAAAATAGTCGTTGACTTGAAAATCATAAAAACTCATACTTCCTTGCATTATATTCGATAGTCAAAAATGGTTTGAGTAATTTCAGTGAAAAATAATATGGAATATTTATTAGTACGTGTATTCGTTGGTCGTTGTCTATTTTCTTGTCTGCAGATCTCTGATATAAACGAGCATCGAAAAAGAGAAATAGTAACATAAGAATGTTGTGAAAAGTCCGTAATATAGTCCTAGGGTATCATTTTAGCTGGAACCACACTTCGCTTATTCCTTTGTCGCTTATTTCTCAGGCAGCATACTTCGCCTATCTAGTCTCGTAACACATAATATCTACTTCGAAGTGTAAAAGTATATAATGATATTTTTAGTAAAGTTTCACATAATAGACACCGCACTGCCAGCAAGGTTTACACCTGTCGAATTGTTGTTTAAAAAAGTACTTCAAGGAATGCATAACTTTAAATGTGCCCCTTTTAAATCTGGCTCATTTCAGAGTACGTCCCTATGTTTCAGGTTCAATAGTCTTCGTTTGAAGTGGACTAAAGTTAAAAATAAACAATGTATGACATTATTTACACTGAAAAAAATAATAAAATGGGCAACGGTCGTTTCTTAATGATAATGAACAAGATAAAGAAAGAAATGAGAGACAACGTGGAAATAGTGTTAAATTTATTTA
>OY744529.1:116308453-116365953 GCA_963556195.1 Sepiola atlantica
TTCTGAAAATTGGTAGAAAGAATCGTTTTTAAATAACATTTTTTTAAAACGTGTAAACGGAAATCTGCTATTGTTCGCACAGCTGTAATATTTCAATATGATCTTCGTATATTTATTCATATGTAGAGATATAATTCCGATTTGCGTTTTTATATAACGTACACCTATGCATATTGACACGTTTCCAAAGCAACAGACGAATCCGAGTAAATGTTAACATATTAAATGAGTTTTTCTTTCTTGGTTTTATTTTCGCGAATAAATAATTCAATTTTCTTTTGAACATTGTTTCTTCTTTAATTTGACTGAAGATTCGTGTTCTCCGTCGCGTGTGTAGTCATATTGGTTCGGTTTCTCGAGCCCGAGGCGTTTTTATCTCTGAGTTCATAACAGCTTTCTCGTCTTTCTTGTCGAATGTTGTGAAATACACTTGAATTGAATTTACCTATCTCCAGAGACCGAATTTCAGCAGAACAAGCAGGCATACGAGGTCAGAAAGTGAAAGTGAAAGTGAAAGTGAAAGTAAATTAATACAACAGAAATAAGTTGAGTAAATACATCAAGTAAATAGATAAGGTTAGACTTCTGTTCTTGACTGTTTATTATAATTTGGTCCAATCTTAATGTTGTCGAGTCTGCTTCCAGAAAATTATTAACAAGAGAGGATGTAGAAATGAAGTTTACCTTACGGTGCCCCCAAAAAAGAAGCATAAACTCGTTTGTTGGTCTTTGGGAAAGTTCAGAATGCCTTTTTTTAAAGTCACGCACACATAGCGAATCTTACAGCAATGCACATACATACACAATACATTAACTATTTCACTGTGTCACGCATACGTCCACTAAAGGCGGCACACACAAACACTGATTGAATCCCTTTCAATGTCGTCTGCTGATTTACGCTGATTGGAAACAAATGTATACACTTAACCACTTTAATACTTCTAACATTTCTCACTGAACTTTCTACAATGAAAACACACAAATATTGATGCGTATTAATAACGTTTAATGAAACGTAATTCATGTAATTGAGTGAGAAAGCTTTGACTATGATTGTTTAGACACGTCGATTATTAACGGCCTCAATATCACAACTAATGAATCATCCTTGTTATTCAAGGGCACTCAAAATATGAACAATTATTCTGTGTTCCTATCTATGTAGACTTCCATTTTAAACATATATAAAATATCTCTTTTGTGAATGTATGCTTTTGTACTCTTTGTTTGTTTATCATATAACATTTCCCTCGCTCTCACACATTTGAATATTTACTTAAACCTGTCTTCCAAGATGTTCCTCAAAACTGTATCCTTAAACAATGCCCTTCCAAAAGGATGTTAAACTTTTAAATTTGATTATGAATAATATTCTATCTCTATCTGATCGGAAAACATTCTAATAAATCAAACCTAAGTTTTTTTTAATGAAATCATTTTTTTTTATAAAATAGTTTTATTTGTGAAATCGTGTTTTTATAAAATAGTGTTTTATGAAATAGTTTGTTATGAAATAGTTTTTTTTAATGAAAGAGTTTTCGTTTATAAAATAGATTTTTTATGAAATAGTTTTTATGAAATAGTTTTTTTTTCATTAAATAGTTTTCTTTTATAAAATAGTTTTTTATGGAAAAATTTTTTTTATGAAATAGTTTTTTTTGAGAAATAGTTTTTTTTATAAAATAGTTTTTTATGAAATAGTTTTTTATAAAAAAGTTTTTTTCATGAAATAGTTTACTTTTATAAAATAGTTTTTTATGAAATAGTTTTTTAAATGAAATAATTGTTTTTGAGAAATAGTTTTTTTATAAAATAGTTTTTTCATGAAATATTTTTTCATGAAATAGTTTTTTTTATAAAATAGTTTTATTTGTGAAATCGTGTTTTTATAAAATAGTTTTATTTGTGAAATCGTGTTTTTATAAAATAGTGTTTTATAAAATAGTTTGTTATGAAATAGTTTTTTTAATGAAAGAGTTTTCTTTTATAAAATAGATTTTTTATGAAATAGTTTTCATGAAATAGTTTTTTTCATGAAATAGTTTTCTTTGAAAAAGTTTTTTTGATGAAATAGTTTTTTATGAAATAGTTTTTTGTAAAATAGTTTTTTCATGAAATAGTTTTCTTTTATAAAATAGTTTTTTTATGAAATAGTTTTTTTTTATGAAATAGTTATTTTTGAGAAATATTTTTTTTATAAAATAGTTTTTTCATGAAATAGTTTTTTTATGAAATAGTTTTTTTATAAAATAGTTTTATTTGTGAAATCGTGTTTTTATGAAATAGTGTTATATGAAATAGTTTTTTATGAAATAGTTTTTTTAATTAAAGAGTTTTCTTTTATAAAATAGATATTTTTATGAAATAGTTTTTTTAATGAAAGAGTTTTCTTTTATAAAATAGATTTTTTTATAAAATAGTTTTTATGAAATATTTTTTTTATGAAATAGTTTTTTTGAGAAATAGTTTTTTCATGAAATAGTTTTTTATGAAATAGTTTTTTATAAAATAGTTTTTTATGAAATAGTTTTCTTTTATAAAATAGTTTTTTATGAAATAGTTTTTTTTTATGAAATAGTTTTCTTTGAGAAATAGTTTTATTTTATAAAATTGTTTTTTCATGAAATATTTTTCTTTTATAAAATAGTTCATTTAAACACGTTTCGACGGTATATTTTAATTTATTTGTTTTACGGCAAATAAATCCTTTTAAAGTTCATTTAATAACGAAACTTGAAAACTTTGCTATTTAACTGTATTTATGTGAAAGTTCAATATATCAAAAATGTACTGTAACACAACACGGATATATTTAAACTCTAATTCAAATAATGCACAACATAGAACAACGGTACTATTGTATTTACCGGTTTAGCATTTCGTTTTACATTTCATAATGTAAATTTTTGGGGGTTGGGCTAAATGGAAAAATAGTAAGTACAGTAATAGTTATTGAAATCAATGTCGGAAAATTGATAGTCTGTGACAAATTGATAGTTTGTGACAAATTGATAGTCTGTGACAAATTGATAGTTTGTGACACCCTTGATGCACACTCGGCGTGCGTACCTCTGACCGCTTTGCTTACTGTTCTATTTTTATCTTATGTTCATGTATGTTGAAGATTATGAATACAACATAAAGTAAAACATCGTATTTTTTATGTAAATCATTACTAGAGACCACACAATGATTGACTACCCGGTTAATTATAACTAAATATTGTTATCAAGTTACGTTGGTAATCAAATTAAAGAATATACATATCGCTATAGTGTAAAATCTTCAATGCGTTTACAGAACTAAGCGAATAAAAAAAAACAAGCAGGGACACATGTATTCCTCTGATGATAAGAATTCAATCATTTGAAAAGCTGTGGTTTTAGGAAAGATAATCATTTGCTTTTAACAACTTGATATGTAATATATTTTGTATTTTCATAAATGTTATTCTCCCCCTTTAAGTATCAATATGTTTGAATAACTATACACACACATTTGCAGATTTAAATCAGTTATGGTCATATTCCGAATAAATTGTATAACCACGAAATTAAAGTTGTTTACGGCTATTTAAAGCTGCAGATAGCTATACTAATACTGGAAGCTATCTACACGAAAACACAACAACCTCAAATTAACTACATCACATATGAAACCAGTGGCAACATTTTAACATGCTTAACGTAATGCGATGTTGTTTTCTGATGCCATCCAGTTTTGGTGAATTTAAATCGTAAGCGATTTCCTAAATAATTCGAAACACCTTCTCTGCGCGTATTTCACCCGTCTTTTTAAAATCCTTATCTTTCCTCAGCTGTTTTCTTCATTTGCTTTTGACACCCGAGGAGGAAGAGTCGATGAAGAATCTAAAACGTTCGTTAAACCTGTGATACATATGGAACATTTATGTTGTTGTTACTTTTTTTATTTTAATAAAAAAAGACCATCAGAAAAATTGAAAAAATAAAAAAAGTATAATTGAAAAAGCCAAATTCTATTATTTTTAACAATGTTTGCATGATGAGAACATGCTGCGAAATACACGCACTATATATATATATATATATATAATATATATATATATATGTATATATATATATATGTATATATAATATATATATAATATATATATACATATATAATATATATATACATATATAATATATATATACATATATATATACATACATATAATATATATATACATATATACTATATATACATATATATATATACATATATAATATATATATATACATATATACTATATATACAAATATAATATATATACATATATAATATATATATATACATATATATATATATAATATCTATATATATACATATAATATATATATATATATATACATATATATATATATATATATATATATATATATATATATATATATATAATAAACTTGTTACCAATATCCAGGGGGTATGGAAATTATCCGCTTTAAAGACAAAAACAAACTCCTAAATAGAAAACAAGAGACATCTATCAACTGTAAACATAGTAGACTCTACCTCCTTAGCAACCCACATACCCCACCTTAACCCCACACCAACTCCCCACATAATTTAAACAACATTTTTTTAAAAAGATTTTTTTACAAAAATGAATGATAACACAAAAACGTCCCCCATTATACACTACCTCAAAACACATTATAACCCCCTACCCACCCACCCAAATTCACCACCCAACCCCACCCCAACAAGTCCCGATGAATCTATAAATATATAAATATATAACCACCCCACTAAACTATCAATAACACCAAATCTCTAAGTATTACCTATAATGCACAGCCTCAATAGCCTCTCAGTCATACTACCAAATCTACCAAAATCATCTCCCGCATAAACCCATAACTGGGATAGCTATTAACACTGATATCACTTAGACTAATCTAACCTCAATTACATAACCCTTCGATTACTATCTTGAACACTTAATTACTGACTAGTACTTAGTCCTTGTCATTGGTAGTAGAACTATAAAAGCCTACCATCACTTGTAGACTTATTTCGCCCAATGTCTTTACAAGTAGCAGGATAGTAATGATGGTGATTATTATTATTATTATTATTATTATTATTATTATTATTATCTTGTTATTTTCATTTTTTATTTTTATATTTATTTATATTAATGCTATTATCACTGCGACTATCGTAGGTACGATTAGCATTGTTATCATTACTGTTATTGTAATCGATTTTAATAATGATAAAAGTTGTAACACCATTAAACTTCTTTTATAAAATGATTCCACTAGTATTGATCTTAGTATAATATAATCACAATTAAAACATATTATGACAACAAAATTCACTACAAATAATGAGCAAGCCATAAATAACTACATTAAATAGAATAAAAATAGAATGCGGGACGTAGCAATTAATACCATAAATTAAAATTATCAAACATTTTTATCTACATAATAATTACCTATTACAACAAAAATAACAGTTATACTATAATTATAATTCAATTCTATTCTCATTTAAAATTTAACTCACCCTGTCCCCCCCCCCCGTCGCCCCGGCTGGAATTGAGGTCACTATGGCCCAGACACGAGAAAACCTCCCACGCAATTTTTGAAACATGACTTGTTGGGATCTCCCCCTCCCTTTTCATGCCTCATGTCCCCGTCATAGGCAGAACCCCATCTCTGTCCCCCCTCCCCCACCCAATGCATCTTCAATTTCCTGTTGAGGTAAATCTAAGATCTATGCCATTTGATTCCATTTGTTGCCTGACGATTTTGACGCTATTTGCAAGTGTTAACGAAACAGAATATGTTTTGTCGCAATTAATGGAATCAAATCATTAACAAAAAAAAAATTATATATATTTATCTATGTGTGTGTGTGTGTGTGCAGGTGTGTATATGTATGTATATACAGATACATAGAGATATAGAGATATATACATATATTTAACAAAAAAAGTAGAAAATAATTGAATTCGCAATTTGTAAGGATATTTAAGACGACAACATTAAAATACTTTTCCCAAAAAGATCAGGTGTTTTGCCTCAAATTCTTAACACCACGTGGTATTTTTCCCATGACACCAAACAAAGAATTAAATTGTTAGTGCAAATTATTCACAATGACAACATAATCATGTAATTAATTTTTTATCATATTTTTCATGTTCTCTTTATTATTAAAGAGATTATGAACACTTTCTTTTTCATCTTCATTTTTTATCGTTTTTTTTAATTCAACCCAAAATACAATTTAACTTCTCAGATATCTTTCCTGTGTAGCGATATCAGAACTAGTTCATGTTGTATCATAATTATAATAACCAAACAATGTGTCAATCTTGTAGTTATTATTAACTACAAGATTGACACATTATTTGGTTATTTTATTTTCTTAGTTAACAATCCTTCTTTTTCGTGTGAATCAGATTATTCCTGGCATTAGTTTCCCCGATGTTTTTCTAATTAGAAATCGGGTACTTACGGGAAAGACCACGAGAATGTTCCGAAAGTGAAAGTGGTACTGTGGAATTGACTGGATTCGAACTTGGAACACCCAGGTGATATCCACTTAACCACCGTCACCTCCCCACAATCCTTCAACTACAACAAACACACATGCGCCGATTGTGGTGATTTGCTCCGACCTGGCAATAACAGACAGTTTTATATTATGAATGTGAAGTGATTATTTTCATAGAGTTCTTAAAATCTATATCCGATTGAGCTGTGGTGACGCTAAGAAGAAATAACATGTGAGGAAGAGACGCATCTATTCTTTTTTGGGGACCGACGTAAAAAATATACGTTAATAAAATTATTCACGCGTTGTACATGTCATTTATGCTTTTTTTATTAGACGCACATCTGCGGTGCAATTTGACAACGGAAATGCAACTCCCCTTAACGTGTCTGCATATCTGATTCTATACATCGTTAGGTGTGACATATCAGTTGCAATAATCAATGCTGTGCGTTGTAATAAATTGTCGTAGAAGATAACAGTTCAGATATTGTTGATTGAATGCGTTTCTTACGCCATCAAATTGGCGGTTAGTTATGTTCATAACATCGTTTCCGAAACAACTGAATACTAGGAAAAAACAAATATAATACTGATTGTGTTTATTGTTTCGAACACGTGTCTTATTCCATAAGCTCAGAAATATTACATTATTGCACATGAAATAGAAATAGAGAATATGGAAACTCAGCTGGTTATTATCGTTTTAATTTGAAAGTAATATCATATTATTATTCACGAAAGAGAAACATACATATTACTTTACTTTCGTATTACATTAAGTAAGATTACTTGAAAAATAATTATATTAATAAACAACTAATTTGAAATGTCCTGTGTTTATTGTGTAACTACATGCGTGTGTTATATAATTTTTAAATACAATAAGGAAATATTCAGATTTTTAAAACAAAGCTATTCATATATATTTTTAAAAAATGTATATATATAAATATATATATATATATATATATATATATATATATATATGGGAAATGAACAAGGAAAAACCAAAAAGGATTTGTTTTTTTTATATATTCATCAACGTTTCGTCTTCATTTGTAAGACTTCCTAAGGATGATCATTTTAAGGAAAATGTCATGCAAGTACGTGCAAATATTGGGTTGACACGATGGGTTGATGAGAAAAATTAGTAGCCACTACTAGGTGCGCAGACCCGAGGTTCGGGATTAGTGAAGTCAGTAGACTAGAATGAAATTAATGAGGATGGTTCTGAGTGAAAAAGTGGAGGGGTGGGGGTGAACGGAAATAGTGTTAGTGAAGAAGTGACATTTTTCTTAAAATTATCATCCTGAGAAAGTCTTACACATAAAGACGAAACGTTGATGAATATATAAAAAACATCCTTTTTGGTTTTTGCTTTTTCATTTCCCATTACGTCGGATTACCTTCATCTTTGCTTTCTTATATATATATATATATATATATATATATATATATATATATATACATATATATATATATATATGTATATATATATAAATATATATATATATATATATATATATATATATATATATATATATGCGGGAATAAATATGAAATGAAATTTTCAGACAAAATGTGAATATGGTTAAAGAAAATGTGGAAAAGCGGAGGGACAAGCGACTAAAAATAAGGACGCGAATATGTCATTGTAGGTGGGTCAGCTATTTCGGTTGTTGGTTGCGATCATATTCGTTTCATAAAAGAACTTTATTAGCCAACACTCATCAATTTATGCAAAAGTGGGAAGCAAAAAGAACAGTTACAGAGGAAGAAGCAGGTGATGGGAGGATGCAAGAGTGTGTATGAGGACATTAAGACTACACATGTGTATACATATATATAACATATATATATATATATATATATAAATATATGTATATATATATACATATGTATATATATATACATATGTATATATATATATATATTTATATATATATATACTTGAATTAAAGGTCAAAGTAAGATATGCAAAGGTCTAAAATGTAGCTATGTGATGCACTATGAGAAATTTAAGACTGTTTGTGTAAGGCTAAACTAATGTGATAACCATTTAACGTGTAGATAAACATCTATTTTCTTTAATCATTGTACGAATATCTACTTAAACTTCTGATACATTATTTCGTTATGTAGCGGTATGTTTCATTAAGCCATAAACGGTGATTACGTATGACCGATTATGTGTCTAAAATATGTATAACATTTATTTTGTATGGATTCAAAAATGATTCTTTTATTGTTTTTGAACATCTGTTCATCGCTATTGATATAGTTAAATGGTATTAATTGGAGATGAAGCTTAGGATGCAACACTATTACAGTATGCATAGATTACAACAACTTTATAAACATTAGAATAAAACTGTAATCAACGATGTTTCTCAACTACCAGTGATCTATTATATAAAATATAGTCGTATTTTTGCCTGTCTATCTTACTAAAGAACGATGTTTCTCAACTACGAGTGATCTATTATATAAAATATAGTCCTATTTTTGCCTGTCTATCTTACTAAAGAACGATGTTTCTGAACTACGAGTGATCTATTATATAAAATATTGTCCTATTTTTGCCTGTCTATCTTACTAAAGAACGATGTTTCTCAACTACGAGTGATCTATTATATAAAATATTGTCCTATTTTTGCCTGTCTATCTTACTAAAGAACGATGTTTCTCAACTACGAGTGATCTATTAAATAAACTATAGTCCTTTTTTTGCCTGTCTATCTAAATAAAGAACGATGTTTCTCAACTACGAGTGATCTATTATATAAAATATAGTCCTATTTTTGCCTGTCTATCTTACTAAAGAACGATGTTTCTCAACTACGAGTGATCTATTATATAAAATATAGTCCTATTTTTGCCTGTCTATCTTACTAAAGAACGATGTTACTCAACTACGAGTGATCTATTATATAAAATATAGTCCTATTTTTGCCTGTCTATCTTACTAAAGAACGATGTTTCTCAACTACGAGTGATCTATTATATAAAATATAGTCCTATTTTTGCCTGTCTATCTTACTAAAGAACGATGTTTCTCAACTACGAGTGATCTATTATATAAAATATAGTCCTATTTTTGCCTGTCTATCTTACTAAAGAACGATGTTTCTCAACTACGAGTGATCTATTATATAAAATATAGTCCTATTTTTGCCTGTCTATCTTACTAAAGAACGATGTTTCCCAACTACGAGTGATCTATTATATAAAATATAGTCCTATTTTTGCCTGTCTATCTTACAAAAGAACGATGTTTCTCAACTACGAGTGATCTATTATATAAAATATTGTCCTATTTTTGCCTGTCTATCTTACTAAAGAACGATGTTTCTCAACTACGAGTGATCTATTATATAAAATATTGTCCTATTTTTGCCTGTCTATCTTACTAAAGAACGATGTTTCTCAACTACGAGTGATCTATTATATGAAATATTGTCCTATTTTTGCCTGTCTATCTTACTAAAGAACGATGTTTCTCAACTACGAGTGATCTATTAAATAAAATATAGTCCTATTTTTGCCTGTCTATCTAAATAAAGAACGATGTTTCTCAACTACGAGTGATCTATTATATAAAATATAGTCCTATTTTTGCCTGTCTATCTTACTAAAGAACGATGTTTCTCAACTACGAGTGATCTATTATATAAAATATAGTCCTATTTTTGCCTGTCTATCTTACAAAAGAACGATGTTTCTCAACTACGAGTGATCTATTATATAAAATATTGTCCTATTTTTGCCTGTCTATCTTACTAAAGAACGATGTTTCTCAACTACGAGTGATCTATTATATAAAATATAGTCCTATTTTTGCCTGTCTATCTTACTAAAGAACGATGTTTCTGAACTACGAGTGATCTATTATATAAAATATAGTCCGATATTTGCCTGTCTATCTTACTAAAGAACGATGTTTCTCAACTACGAGTGATCTATTATATAAAATATTGTCCTATTTTTGCCTGTCTATCTTACTAAAGAACGATGTTTCTCAACTACGAGAGATCTATTATATAAAATATAGTCCTATTTTTGCCTGTCTATCTTACTAAAGAACGATGTTTCTCAACTACGAGTGATCTATTATATAAAATATAGTCCTATTTTTGCCTGTCTATCTTACTAAAGAACGATGTTTCTCAACTACGAGTGATCTATTATATAAAATATAGTCCGATTTTTGCCTGTCTATCTTACTAAAGAACGATGTTTCTCAACTACGAGTGATCTATTATATAAAATATAGTCCTATTTTTGCCTGTCTATCTTACTAAAGAACGATGTTTCTCAACTACGAGAGATCTATTATATAAAATATAGTCCTATTTTTGCCTGTCTATCTTACTAAAGAACGATGTTTCTCAACTACGAGTGATCTATTATATAAAATATAGTCCTATTTTTGCCTGTCTATCTTACTAAAGAACGATGTTTCTCAACTACGAGTGATCTATTATATAAAATATAGTCCTATTTTTGCCTGTCTATCTTACTAAAGAACGATGTTTCACAACTACGAGTGATCTATTATATAAAATATAGTCCTATTTTTGCCTGTCTATCTTACTAAAGAACGATGTTTCTCAACTACGAGTGATCTATTATATAAAATATTGTCCTATTTTTGCCTGTCTATCTTACTAAAGAACGATGTTTCTCAACTACGAGTGATCTATTATATAACATATAGTCCTATTTTTGCCTGTCTATCTTACTAAAGAACGATGTTTCTCAACTACGAGTGATCTATTATAAAAAAATATTGTCCTATTTTTGCCTGTATATCTTACTAAAGAACGATGTTTCTCAACTACGAGTGATCTATTATATAAAATATTGTCCTATTTTTGCCTATCTATCTTACTAAAAAAAGATGTTTCTCAACTACGAGTGATCTATTATATAAAATATTGTCCTATTTTTGCCTGTCTATCTTAATAAAGAACGATGTTTCTCAACTACGAGTGATCTATTATATAAAATATTGTCCTATTTTTGCCTGTCTATCTTACTAAAGAACGATGTTTCTCAACTACGAGTGATCTATTATATAAAATATAGTCCTATTTTTGCATGTATATCTTACTAAAGAACGATGTTTCTCAACTACGAGTGATCTATTATATAAAATATAGTCCTATTTTTGCCTGTCTATCTTACTAAAGAACGATGTTTCTCAACTACGAGTGATCTATTATATAAAATATAGTCCTATTTTTGCATGTCTATCTTACTAAAGAACGATGTTTCTCAACTACGAGTGATCTATTATATAAAATATTGTCCTATTTTTGCCTGTCTATCTTACTAAAGACCGATGTTTCTCAACTACGAGTGATCTATTATATAAAATATAGTCCTATTTTTGCCTGTCTATCTTACTAAAGAACGATGTTTCTCAACTACGAGTGATCTATTATATAAAATATAGTCCTATTTTTGCCTGTCTATCTTACTAAAGAACGATGTTTCTCAACTACGAGTGATCTATT
Organism: Sepiola atlantica; assembly: GCA_963556195.1. NCBI lineage: Eukaryota > Metazoa > Mollusca > Cephalopoda > Sepiida > Sepiolidae > Sepiola > Sepiola atlantica. The sequence goes on from OY744529.1 coordinate 116,320,510, forward strand.
ATATAACATATAGTCCTATTTTTGCCTGTCTATCTTACTAAAGAACGATGTTTCTCAACTACGAGTGATCTATTATATAAAATATTGTCCTATTTTTGCCTGTCTATCTTACTAAAGAACGATGTTTCTCAACTACGAGTGATCTATTATATAAAATATAGTCCTATTTTTGCCTGTCTATCTTACTAAAGAACGATGTTTCTCAACTACGAGTGATCTATTATATAAAATATTGTCCTATTTTTGCCTGTCTATCTTACTAAAGAACGATGTTTCTCAACTACGAGTGATCTATTATATAAAATATAGTCTTATTTTTGCCTGTCTATCTTACTAAAGAACGATGTTTCTCAACTACGAGTGATCTATTATATAAAATATAGTCCTATTTTTGCCTGTCTATCTTACTAAAGAACGATGTTTCTCAACTACGAGTGATCTATTATATAACATATAGTCCTATTTTTGCCTGTCTATCTTACTAAAGAACGATGTTTCTCAACTACGAGTGATCTATTATATAAAATATTGTCCTATTTTTGCCTGTCTATCTTACTAAAGAACGATGTTTCTCAACTACGAGTGATCTATTATATAAAATATAGTCCTATTTTTGCCTGTCTATCTTACTAAAGAACGATGTTTCTCAACTACGAGTGATCTATTATATAAAATATAGTCCTATTTTTGCATGTCTATCTTACTAAAGAACGATGTTTCTCAACAACGAGTGATCTATTATATAAAATATAGTCCTATTTTTGCCTGTCTATCTTACTAAAGAACGATGTTTCTCAACTACGAGTGATCTATTATATAAAATATTGTCCTATTTTTGCCTGTCTATCTTACTAAAGAACGATGTTTCTCAACTACGAGTGATCTATTATATAAAATATTGTCCTATTTTTGCCTGTCTATCTTACTAAAGAACGATGTTTCTCAACTACGAGTGATCTATTATATAAAATATAGTCCTATTTTTGCCTGTATATCTTACTAAAGAACGATGTTTCTCAACTACGAGGGATCTATTATATAAAATATTGTCCTATTTTTGCCTGTATATCTTACTAAAGAACGATGTTTCTCAACTACGAGTGATCTATTATATAAAATATAGTCCTATTTTTGCCTGTCTATCTTACTAAAGAACGATGTTTCTCAACTACGAGTGATCTATTATATAAAATATTGTCCTATTTTTGCCTGTCTATCTTACTAAAGAACGATGTTTCTCAACTACGAGTGATCTATTATATAAAATATAGTCCTATTTTTGCCTGTCTATCTTACTAAAGAACGATGTTTCTCAACTACGAGTGATCTATTATATAAAATATAGTCCTATTTTTGCCTGTCTATCTTACTAAAGAACGATGTTTCTCAACTACGAGTGATCTATTATATAACATATAGTCCTATTTTTGCCTGTCTATCTTACTAAAGAACGATGTTTCTCAACTACGAGTGATCTATTATATAAAATATTGTCCTATTTTTGCCTGTCTATCTTACTAAAGAACGATGTTTCTCAACTACGAGTGATCTATTATATAAAATATAGTCCTATTTTTGCCTGTCTATCTTACTAAAGAACGATGTTTCTCAACTACGAGTGATCTATTATATAAAATATTGTCCTATTTTTGCCTGTCTATCTTACTAAAGAACGATGTTTCTCAACTACGAGTGATCTATTATATAAAATATAGTCCTATTTTTGCATGTCTATCTTACTAAAGAACGATGTTTCTCAACAACGAGTGATCTATTATATAAAATATAGTCCTATTTTTGCCTGTCTATCTTACTAAAGAACGATGTTTCTCAACTACGAGTGATCTATTATATAAAATATTGTCCTATTTTTGCCTGTCTATCTTACTAAAGAACGATGTTTCTCAACTACGAGTGATCTATTATATAAAATATTGTCCTATTTTTGCCTGTCTATCTTACTAAAGAACGATGTTTCTCAACTACGAGTGATCTATTATATAAAATATAGTCCTATTTTTGCCTGTATATCTTACTAAAGAACGATGTTTCTCAACTACGAATGATCTATTATATAAAATATTGTCCTATTTTTGCCTGTATATCTTACTAAAGAACGATGTTTCTCAACTACGAGTGATCTATTATATAAAATATAGTCCTATTTTTGCCTGTCTATCTTACTAAAGAACGATGTTTCTCAACTACGAGTGATCTATTATATAAAATATAGTCCTATTTTTGCCTGTCTATCTTACTAAAGAACGATGTTTCTCAACTACGAGTGATCTATTATATAAAATATAGTCCTATTTTTGCCTGTCTATCTTACTAAAGAACGATGTTTCTCAACTACGAGTGATCTATTATATAAAATATAGTCCTATTTTTGCCTGTCTATCTTACTAAAGAACGATGTTTCTCAACAACGAGTGATCTATTATATAAAATATAGTCCTATTTTTGCCTGTCTATCTTACTAAAGAACGATGTTTCTCAACTACGAGTGATCTATTATATAACATATAGTCCTATTTTTGCCTGTCTATCTTACTAAAGAACGATGTTTCTCAACAACGAGTGATCTATTATATAAAATATTGTCCTATTTTTGCCTGTATATCTTACTAAAGAACGATGTTTCTCAACAACGAGTGATCTATTATATAAAATATAGTCCTATTTTTGCCTGTCTATCTTACTAAAGAACGATGTTTCTCAACAACGAGTGATCTATTATATAAAATATAGTCCTATTTTTGCCTGTCTATCTTACTAAAGAACGATGTTTCTCAACAACGAGTGATCTATTATATAAAATATAGTCCTATTTTTGCCTGTCTATCTTACTAAAGAACGATGTTTCTCAACTACGAGTGATCTATTATATAACATATAGTCCTATTTTTGCCTGTCTATCTTACTAAAGAACGATGTTTCTCAACTACGAGTGATCTATTATATAACATATAGTCCTATTTTTGCCTGTATATCTTACTAAAGAACGATGTTTCTCAACTACGAGTGATCTATTATATAAAATATAGTCCTATTTTTGCCTGTCTATCTTACAGTCTAAGACTAAAAAACTATGAACTACAAACATGCTTACATTACTAATAGAGAACATGTATTACTTTGTGGAATTTAATATATTCGGAATACTGTTCTCAGATTGGGAGTTTTTATCAAAACGTTTCGGCCGATGTAACTTCCGACCTATTTCAGGTGTACCTTGCCGAACTCGGGAAACTTTCGTTCGAACTCGGGAAAGAAAGATCCCCGAGTTCGACAAGGTACACCTCAAGAAGTTCGAAGGTTACATCGGCCAAAACGTTGTGATAAAAATATCCAATATAGTACACCTGAAGAAAGTCAGAAGTTACATCGACTGAAACCTTGAGATAAAAACACTCAAGATGTGAACAGTAGTCCGAATATACCAAATTCACAAATTATCAATCCTCATCTTAAACATTTTGAAACATGTATTACTTTCTTATTTACTGTAATATCCATTCAACTCGGTCAACGGAAACTAATGAGCGACGGTGAGATAATATAATTTTTTCATTCAAGGAATTTAAAATTAGAAATAATAAAAATTCTAATATACCAATCAGGGGTAATGCGGGGCGGTACCCAGTGAACTTCATTCATTCCTGGACAGCATCGAGTAGTTTTACTAGTTGTGACGAAATGCTACGTTGCTTTGCTAAAAAAAATGAAAAAAGTTACTCAAAGAGTATTTCGACCAAAAGTACATTTGAGCTTGAGTACATTCAATTATAAACTTTGCAATTCCATTCACCATTAGCATTCAACCACACTATTGATTTATTCTTTATCTAAAAGCTAATTTTAGTCTCGTAAGTCGTAAAGATATCCAGAATTTGGTTTGGAGGTCATAAGACTCCAATGTTGATTAACACCTCAATAGATATTTGCATTGATTTAACGGAGTTTCGCCTCAACAGGATGCTGCCCGATTACATCGCATCATTTTCTTTGAACGGGGTAAAAGATGAATGAATTAATGTTTCAAGTATGACAGCCATGACTCGGAAAAGAGTCGTTTTTTTCCCTTTTGTTTTCGTAAAAGGGCAATGATTTATACCATTCTAAATTGAATGTGTTGCTAAAAACGTCAATCACTGTATTGTTTTATCAAAGAAGAAACATAGGATATAAAATTTAAAATTAGACATTAAAAATGGGTATTATTTAAATCGGTTTTCGTAGCAACCGTTGGGCATATTTGGTGCGCAATGTAATACTTTGTTTTCCGGACTTGAAGTCTAATTTTCTTGAAATGCAATACTACATGTTTGAAATCGCCTAATAGACACTGAAATCAAGTATAGAAATAAAGAAATAGAATATCTTGAAATGCAATACTGCAATTTATAGACTAATAGAAATAAAGCGTAAGTATTAAACTCGAAACTAATTCATTACTTCAATTCAATTCAAAGATAATTGAATTTCAATCGAGCACATTCCATGGAAACTCAATTCAATTCCAGTCAATCAATTTAACAAAAATAAAAGAAGCATGTTTTAGTTGCCATTTTAGGAAAGTGTGGTAGAAATTTAAGCAGAAGAGTATACAGTAGCCCAGCACCTGTTTAAATTCACCTTGAATGGATGCGTTGCTGGAAAATTTATTACCTGTTTGGGGAGACTATTTCAAGCTCTAGGGATCCTGATTGAAAAGGTGGCCTTCAGGTTCAATCGACATCGGCGGTGGAATCGTTTCTTGTGGTGTCAGCGTAGATTTATTTCTGGTGCAAGAGTGAATAATAGTTAGCTAGTGACCATTGATGATATTGCAGGCCAAAATGATATCACTGCGTTATCGTCGCCGTTCAAGGCAGAAAGTTTCTTGAGTCGGCTTCCATAGAGCTTAATTCTACTCAGAGCATTCTAACAATGTCCTAGTAGCCGTTCAAATAAATAGACCCAATAAAACCACCAATATTGATAAACAAGCTAACCCTCAAGAACGCAGTTAAAATAAAATTTAAAAAATTAGGAGAAAGAATAGTATTTGGTTTAACCCACCCTATAACTGCAATGTTAAAACAAATACCGCTAAGGAATTTTTCCAAATGTCAGATAACTCATTCAAGCACCCGCATAAGTACAACACTATTTTAAATAAAAACTCCATTAAAATTTCCTACTCCACAATGCCCAATATAGCACAAACCATCATCACATCACACAACAAAAGAATTATATTTGCCCAACAACCAGCGCCTACTATGGACCCTACTAATAACTGCAACTGCCGGAAATCTAGAGAATGCCCATTAAATGGCAACTGCATACAAAGTAACGTTATCTATGCCTGCACTGTTAAACAATTCCCTTAAAACACCACTATGAAAACTAATACCAACATACAAATGCCCCACTCAACCTATAGCTCTCCCCATGTAACATTCCCTACATCTAACGGCACCCTAAATAACACCTCTCACACTAACCAACAACCCCCGCTAACTAATGATACATTTGATCTCACCCCTCAAAGTAGCTCACTTTCTCCACCTAAGCATTCCGACTTAATTTTGGCCGAGAACTTGAACATACAAACCCAAAACATTCCCGATACTATAAATAACATTAATACTATAACAACAAGTCATTACAAAATACACAGCTATATTGGGGCAAGTGCCTTCCCCATTAATACCCGAATTTCAAACCATATCTACTTTTTCAAACACAATAATAACAATGCCACTAGAACCTCTCTATCAAATCTAATAAAAAGCTTTAACATTAAAAACACTCCCTACTCCCTATATTGGACTATATTAAAAAGGTATAATTCCTACACTCCAGGATCCGCTTTCTGCCAACTATGTACACTAAAAACATTTATGATAGCTACAGCATCTAGAAGCTTAAATATGATTAACTCTAAAAACGAGCTCATCTCAAATTGCAGGCACAAACGAAAATATAAATACATAAATTGTATTACTCCCTCTGACTACCCTCCTCCCAGCCAACAACCCCCTTTCTAGCATTAGATACATTTTTAAATTCTATAATTTGTTAATGTTTAATTTTTGATCCTTAACATCTCCAACCTCACAAATAAATATCCCAATAATATAACGTATCCTCCCCAGTACACCTATTAACACATAGCACTTGTTGTAAATTGAGAACTAGTATTACTTCTCATCCTCCCCGCCGATCCTTAACCACTCTAACTTCAACTTCACTATTACTACTCAACATTATAATCCCTATTCCCTTTCTTCATGTTTCGCATTTTCCTTTCATTCCCCAACTTTCGCACACACTCTTCCATTGCTTTTTGTCTTTATCTCCCTTATATCAAGTCCATCGACTCTGTATATTCTCTACTCTACCGACAATATCTTCCTCATAGATCCCCTTTCTATCACCTTTTAACTACGCTCCCTGACTACTCCTTCAATGGTCCATCTACTCCCGCTCTAAATCTATTTATAATTTCAATACACGTTCAATGCATTTAGTTTACTTAATTCAACCCAACCCTACCTCAGAATCATTATAATAGAAATCATTTGTTACAAGCAGTCTAACGTTATTCCCAAAATTGTTCCCAACCTTTATTCCAGTTTTACATCAAGCTTTTCTTTTTGATCTTATACTTAACTTTTACCCAACTGGGAATTCTTTCAAACTTTTTAAACTCTTTAGAATATTTATACATTTTGTCTTTGCTCGATTTACTACATATCTTGCATTTAAATTACTGATTCCCACTCACTACAACCCTAATCTTCCCAGCGAAAACCCTTTTAAACTTTCGAAATTATTTTTGTATTTCGTTCAAAATCCGTTTTAAATACGGATTCCCCCTCTTTCAAAAAATAATATATACACTCAGTGACCTAAATCTCACCTTTGGCCAATTCCCACTCGCATCGGATTCAGTGCTTGCTGGCAATACAACTTTATCACAAGAACCTCGCCTCTCCCTTTCCTTTCAAGCATCAGCCATAACTCATTCAACTACCCCTCCCACCTCCTTCCTTTTATGCTTTATTTTATTCCATCCAACTACTTTCCTCATTTGGCCTCGTTTTTAACTAAAGGATTTCGTCTTTTCTTAGATTTCCTTGTATATTCCACGGCTAAGGTCTACGAAACACACTTCAACTGTAAATCCTACTCCGGCCCAGGAAGCTTTTGTAAAATGCCCAGATTTCTCATAATTAATTCCGATTAAGTGCGCTCCACCTACGATTTGAAGTAACATCTCACTATTGGAGTTACTTCATTTTTTAACGCTTTTCTATGCTGCCTTCACGAAAACCCTTCTTCATACAAATCATCTTTCATTGGACAGCTTATCAACGGACAATTACCAACTGGACTAACCCCATATCTTTTTTACACGAACTTTTTTTCACTCTCTATTACTAAATATTTTTCAAATGTTGAAGTTTTGCTTTTCCACTGCCAACTTATCTATCTATGTAATTCCTCTGATAATAAGATTTCGATCTTTGAAAAACCTTGGCTTAAGGAAAGAATAATAAACATAATTTTATTACCGAATATACCTTGAATTGAACAATCGAAGTTGAAATAAATCTGGACATTCGTACGTGTTTCTCACTCTTCTTTCACCTATCTTTATCTCATATATATATATATATATATATATATATATATATATATATATATATATATATATATATATATATATATAAATATATATATAGGACACCAGGCGCTTTCGAAGCGTTAGATTAAACTCTTAAGGTCTTTTTTACGCCAATGTAAAATTTATCTGCGTATGTCCTATAATGGAAGTAGATCGCACGCAAGAGTGTGTCCCCGGTTTATCATTTTTCATAATACGTTATTAATTAGTAAATATGCTTGAAAGAAACTATGTAAAAAACATATTTTAAGTTTAAAAACGTAGTTGGTGTCTTCCAGCAAAAAAGGATTGTGAAAGATTTTTGACCATTAATCAAATAAAACGGATACTTATATAGCATGCATTTAAGTCAGATGTAATAAAATATATTCCTAAATTGTTAGTGTAATACTAACCTGTTATAATGTGAGTATTTTTCATTTCTTTGCTCCATTTATGTGGGGCGTATGAAGAGAAGAAATTAACAAACAAAAAGAAGATGGAAAATAATAAACAAAAAAGAACAGATATTTTCTTTTTATTTGTGGAAAACCTTTAACCGATCGAGGCCATTGGTTCAACGGGAAAAAGAAGAAAATGGAGAAAACAGATTAATGTTCTCGACACCAATTCAATAGGGGAAACTTGGCGAGATACCAACGGGAAGCCATGCCAATATATTGTTGAGAAACAGAGGCATTGTGTTGATAAGCTTCCTGACGACTGGACAATCACCTTTGTGTTTGCATTGAAGAAATCGAAGAGGAAAGTAGGCACAATCTCTCTCATATACATATATTAATATATATATATATATATATATATATATATATATATATATATATATATATATATATATGTGAGATAAATAGAAAGAGAGAGAGAGAGAAAGAGACGGTGCCCTGCTTAAATATTACACATATGTGTTTTAAATTATTTGCCCCAAGCAGATGACATTTATTCTAATGATACGTGCGTTTCACGGTAAAAAAATATTACATATGATAAGGATATAAATTTATATTTCAGACATGCAAGTTTCCCAGGCTCCAATCAGAATATCTGAAAGATACGGAAATAATTAACAATAGATCGATATCTTCCGAAAAAAAGGCATTAGGTTTAGTTTAATCTAAGCAATTTTAAATATATTTTGACAGATTAAACTCAGCCCGCATTTGCGTGATTGGGCCGTGTAAATTTAAATACTATGCTCTATATCTGGTACGGTATTGGGTTAGGGTTAGAATTATGGTTAGGGCTATTTGGTACAGTATAATGTCTTTGAATAGATTGAGGGGTTACGTTGACCAAAATGAGCGATGATGTTTATTGTTAAGAACACGAACCCCTTGTTTATGTAAGATTCGGGCACAACCAGTAGAATAGTAATTACAGTAATTAAAACTTTATTCTCAATTTATACTTGTTTTTAAAACGATAAAATTAAATGTGTACCTAGCTCTCTTTTTTAAGCATTACACCAGTTTAAGGAATCATTACTAACTGGTATTGCCTAGTAAAATGTATTAGAATAAAAGATAACCTAGTTAATATATATATATATATATATATATATATATATATATAAAGTGGTATACTAAAAGCGAACTTTTAGGAAAAGTAAAACCTATTGTGAAGAGTATACAGCTCAATATCCAGGATAGAGCAGGTAGAATGCACAAGAGTGTCTGCCTTTCCTCATTTTCAAGCCGGCTTTCGCTTCGGGCTAACTTTAAAATATTTTCGCTACATTTTTTTCCCTATTTTAAAGCATTTTCTTTGACATCTCTGCCCAGGAAGTATTGTTAATGGCGAATATTTTCCACCTCACTCTCTTCTGAGCCTGCCTGCCTGCATCCACGAGCGTACCTCTTATTGGACATTTTACCCTTTGGATTTTCTATTTTCGCCGCACCTGAAGTTGTGGCTTCTTGGAATTTAACTTTGAATCCTCTCTCACAACCTTTCGGGCCTTTTAACGACCTACCACTCTACATCTCATTCTCTCCGCTGGACTTTTCGACACCGGACTTTTTAGCAATCGGACATTTGCTTGCATTCGGGCAGACTTTTGCCCTGTGTTTCTTCCCCTACAACTTTTATTTTATTTTTTCAAATTTTAAATCTTGGCCTTTGCCAACTTATCTATCCCAGCGACTTCCTCTGATGATAAGATTTTGATCTTTGAAAACCTGGCTTAAGGAAAATTTAACTTGAATAAATTGCCTTTTTTGCGGAATATACCTTGCTCTGAGCAATTGAATTGAATTATGATTTGGCTTTTGCTTCTCTAATTCCTTTCCATTCTTCTTCATTATATATATATATATATATATATATATATATATATATATATATATATATATATATATATATATATATATATATCCAAAGATAATTTCGAAAAATCTTTCTACTGTGAAAAAAAGAGCCATGTACGACTTGTGGCAATGTTGTGATGTCAGTCATATCTGGTCGTTGTCTTGCGAATTACTGCAAGTTCAAATACCAAAAAAAAAGTATTGCGGATTACTGCAAGTTCGTGACTCTCCGCTAAAACAGGGATCCTTTCAACATAGCTGTTTGAGTGAAAATGTAGTGAAACTTAGTTACAGTCGTTTTCTGAGAAGAGACAAAATCTATAACAGGAGTAAAATGATAATAGCAAGAACTGAGAGGTTTTAAGTAAAATAAAACTCTTTAGTATCGAGCGTATGTGCTTGGTAGGGGCATAACTTGTCCTCCAGAGGACGCCACATGTTATTGTTTGAGAGCAATGGCTGATTATGACTCGTGTGAAATTTACTAGTGAGTAAATTTTAAAAAATAGTAATAATGATAATAATAATAATAATAATAATAATAATAATAATAATGAAAATAATAATACTAATAACAATAATAATAGTAATAATAATAATTGTTGTGAAGTTGTCCAACAGTAAATAATAAATAAAGGAAGTCAAGTCGAGGGTTGGTTTAACAAGTGTATTAACAAAGTAAGACACTTGACTACCACTTGGCTCGACAGTTACAAGACTTTGCTTTGTCTTCTCTGTGTCTCTGGTGACTCGCACTATTTATAGTGGCAACCGGTGTAGTTTCTCCTGTGTAAGAACGGCCGGTGTAATAATAATAATAATAATAATAATAATAATAATAATAATAATAATAATAATAATAATAATAATAATAATAATGAAAATAATAATACAAATAACAATAATAATAGTAATAATAATAATTGTTGTGAAGTTGTCCAACAGTAAATAATAAATAAAGGAAGTCAAGTCGAGGGTTGGTTTAACAAGTGTATTAACAAAGTAAGAAACTTGACTAGCACTTGGCTAGACAGTTACAAGACTTTGCTTTGTCTTCTCTGTGTTTCTGGTGACTCGCACTATTTATAGTGACAACCGGTGTAGTTTCTCCTGTGTAAGAACGGCCGGTGTAACAATAATAATAATAAAAATAATAATAATAATAATAATAATAGTAATAATTATAATGAAAATAATAATACAAATAACAATAATAATAGTAATAATAATAATTGTTGTGAAGTTGTCCAACAGTAAATAATAAATAAAGGAAGTCAAGTCGAGGGTTGGTTTAACAAGTGTATTAACAAAGTAAGAAACTTGACTAGCACTTGGCTAGACAGTTACAAGACTTTGCTTTGTCTTCTCTGTGTTTCTGGTGACTCGCACTATTTATAGTGACAACCGGTGTAGTTTCTCCGGTGTAAGAACGGCTGATGTAACAATAATAATAATAATAATAATAATAATAATAATAATAATAATAATAATAATAATAATAATAATAAGAAGAAGAAGAAGAAGAAGAAGAAGAAGAAGAAGAAGAAGAAAAAGTAGAACCCTCATGATACGAATAATAATACTAATCGGATTAGGGTGATACTAATAATTAAGATGATATCAGAGACTTATTGAATCGTGCAAGAAGAGTATGTTTTAGATATATTTACCAGTTTATAAATATACTCAAGTCGTATAAACAAAGCTGGCGTTGCAAGGTAGTAGCGTCTTAAATGTGACCGATCTAATGAAAAATCCATTTTTTTTATTTCTCTTCCGCTTTATTCTTTGTTTCCGCTCCCAAACACATTTTTTTTTTATATTCAATCCACAAAAAATAAAATGCCACATCACAAATAGTACAACATATCGGAATTTCCCGCCATTTTTATTTGTTTAGAGGCCAAACTACTCAAGAAAACCGTCGCATTCACTTTCGATGATGCCTCATCTTCTTTCATCTTCCTCTCCCCTTCGTCTTCCCCTTCTCGCCCCCGTCTTCTCTGGTCACCAGTTATGGCCTTAAAGAAGCAAACATTAATTATAACTAAACGTAAAATATGTTAGATAAGTAACACGCATATTTTGTTAACTTTACTTTTTCTAGATTTCGTCGTAATTCTTTATTCAGTCATACATACAATACTTTATGTTTTAAAGATCCTAAAACAAAAACGTGAACGAAGACAAACCCTTTTCTCTTAATGTTTAGTGAATCATTTTTTTTTCATTTTTAACAAACAAATAAGTTTAAATTTAAGATTTATTATCATGTGTCTCCTCCATTTGAAAATACATCAAAGTAGAGCGATGGAATTTGTGTGTTCTTATTGTGTGACTTTAAATAATAAATATATAAAAATAAATACCTTGAAAATCAATCTACTTAGCTATTATTTTTAATTTTAGTTCAAATCTAATTTTCATGTGGGAATATAAGTACAATTGTTTTTTCGGTGATATACTTTTCTCTTCGAAGCAACGATTTGGGGTTAACGTCTTTTTTTGAACCAATGGTTGTTTCGTATCTCACTTTATTTTGAATATGGGTTTTTTTTTCTGGGCGTTATTTGAATTTGTTTCAGTATTTATGAATCGGTTTTTTTAAGGTTTTCCATTCTTTTTTTTTGTCGCTTTGCAGCAGCGTGGGTTGTAATTAGCTTAGTTAAATTCAACTGTAATGGACACACGTATCGTTTAAAGCTTTGAAAAAAGGTTTTTTCCTTTGGGGAGCTTCTTTTTTCTCAAGAGCATATTTTAATTTTTACTATCATATTTTCAAACTGCTGTGATGAGCAAAGCAATTAAGATACATGATATGTATATCTCTTGATTCTTCTGCGAAACGCGCGGGAGATATAGACATAGAATTAAATTTAGAAACACACCATAAACAAATTTTTTTTTTAAATGTCTGTGAAACAAAAAAGAAATGCAGGTATTCGATGATTTATGAAATTAAAGAGATTCAAACAATAGAAGAACATTGTTGTCGTGGTCGTTTGACGATATATGATAATTAACAAAAGAACATATAAAAAGGCATGATCATGAGTTAATTGTTCATTTCGTCATTGGAATGCCTCTATACTATGTATATGCTCTAAAGCTTGCTATGCATGCTCATTACGATTAACATTTGGAATATTTTCGCATATCAATATTATATCCTTTAATAGTATATTCTTTTTTTTTAACATGGTTCACCCCAAACAAGGCAGGCAGCCACTGTAGACGTAAGGGGCTATTGAGAAAAAGACAAGTAGAGAGGTTGGGGGGGGTCATCCTAAATTGGGATCTGCGCAGCGAGATGTTTGTTTACATTAGTTTTAAATTTCTGCAGATCAGCACTGTCAAAGAAACAGGGGGCGGGGAGGGAGTTCCAGAGGCCAGCAGTACGAGGAAAGAAGCTATTTCAGTAGTAGGCTCTCAAGCATCTGGGGACCTCCACAGTGAATCAATTAGATTTAATTGATTATCGAGTTAGTCTAGCCTATTAGGTTGGCGACTCTTTTTTGGACTTTGTCAAGGAGGGAGAGACTAGTAGATGATGCACCATCCCAGATGTGGAAACAATACTCCATGCATGGGCGGATGGTGGCTTTGTAGAGATACAGGATAATGTCAGGTGTGAGGAGTTTACTAGCACAGTAGAGGGAGCCAACCTTCTTTGCGGCAGCCTTGGCAATGTCTTCAATGTATTTGTTCAAATTCATGTTACCTGTGAATGTTAGGCCGAGGAGTGTGAATGATGAACAGTCAGGTAGGGTGTCATGTTCCATAGCAATCGGCGGTTGGAGAGGCTTCTTGTAGTTGTTGAAGGAAAGGAGCTTTGTCTTCGCGGCATTAAAAGTTACCAACCATTTATGACCCCAATCCACTATAGCCTGGAGGTCATTTTCTAAGGATTCAGCCATTGCCTCGGATATGATCGCGTCTGTTTTGCCAACATGGCGAGTGTAAAGCGTGGTGTTGTCAGCAAATAAACCAATCTCAGACTTTATGTCATCAGGGAGATCGTTTATATAGATCAGGAACCACAAAGGTCCAAGTATAGATCCCTGGAGTACACCAGCATTTATGTCATTTTGGTTAGATGAACGGCCATCGAGGACAACCTGGATTTTTCTGTTGTTTAAGAAGGGTCTAATTATATAAAGTTGTTGCCCAGTAATACCGTATGAGCGTATTTTCAGGAGAAGCCCTTTATGCCATACCTTGTCAAAGGCCTTAGATATATCAAGCGCTACTGCCCTAGCTTCACCTGCCTTGTCGAGTGTATAATACATGCGTTCAGAGATGACCGTTAGGATGTCTGCTATAGATCGTGCTTTTCTAAATCCATACTGGCGGTCCGATAGAAGTTTAGCATTAACTAAGTGCCTTACTATCGCTAGATTGATTAAGGATTCAAAGATGTTGGCAAAGATCAGCAGTAGACTAATTGGGCGGTAGTTCTGAGGCCGGTTCTATTCCCAGAACTCTTGTGGACTGGTACCATGACATCATTGTGGTTTGATAGTTGGGAATCGTTGATTGACCATTATTCACTATACTATTGTAGATTTTCCAGAAATCGCGAGTACCTAGTTTCTGTGACTGGATGCGTTTTTTTTTAACTCATTATACCTTCTCTTCGCTTCGCCTATCACGGCTTTGCAATTATTTCTTGACTCTATAAATGTATGTCTATTAGTAGCTGACTTATGGCGGCCGAATTTACGGAATGCTTGTTGCCTGTCAGAAATGACAGCTGCATATTCTGAAGTGAACCATTGAGGAGAGTGGGGCTTGCTAAAGAAATTTCGCATGGGGACATAGGATTCGATGCCTGCTTTGACCAATTCAGTTAATTCGTTTGCACACTGGTTGGCACGTAGTGAGAAAGTTTCCCTCCATGGGACGTCACTGATGTGAGCTCTGATTGACTCGAAATCAGCCTGCTTGTAGTATCTTGTTGTTTTGAGCAACGGTTCATCAGCTTTTGGACAACTTTTTAGGGTGATATATATCATTAGCACAATGTGATTAGCATTCGCGAGTGAGCTATGAGCTTTCGTCACACAAGCCTCGGACATTGAGGTCAAGAAGAAGTCTAGAAGTGAGGCTTTCTGGTCTACTCGATCAAGGATGCGGGTCGGAAAATCGACAGTCTGAGAGGAGAAATTATTCGTAGAGTTGCGGGCTGCGTCAGTAAGGCTGGAGAATCCCAAAAAGTGGCGGTGGTGGGCATTAAAATCCCCAAATACATGTATCTGGGCATTCGAGTCAAGTAAGAGTGCTCTGTCTATTCTTCCAGAGACAGAGTTTAGCAGAGTACAGTCCTGGGTCGACGGGGGGCGGTATAAGAAATATAAGTAACTGACGCTGTGATGTAAAAACAATCTAAAGCACATGTAATCTTGGTCATCTGATTCTAACCTATTTTCTCTAGTCAGGGGGAGGGTGTTTCGAACATAAACTCTTAGCCCGTGCATATGTTTGTCAGAGTCTTTACGGTAGAGTGGGAGGTAGTCAGTAATGTAAAATTCGTGAGAGGAGATTGAAGATTGAAGGTTAGTTTCAGTAAGAGTAGGTTTGCAAACAGGATATTTTGTTCGAGATTCCAACTCTAGGAAGGTTGCTGATCAGGACTAAGGAGACATCTCTCCCAAACGGTTTACTGCCATGGGGTAAGTAGCTGGTAGCAAGGTTTTTTTTTCCAGATATTTTCTTCTCTTAGATTGATAACCTTACGAGGTCTTACGGGTCCAACACTCCGAGAGGGGTAACGGTAGTCTGCGCCCCTGTACTAGTCGGGTATTTCCTAGCCCCCGCAGGTAAAAAAAACAAAAAACAAAAAAACAAAAAAGAATCCATTTAATATAAATATATATTATCATCTACATATGTACATATATATATATATATATATATATATATATATATATATATATATATAAATATATATATATATATATATATATATATATGTACATATGTAGATAATAAGTTCAATTGCATACTTAAAAGGGAAGAGCAAGTTGAAGATCGATTTCTCTCTCACCCCACCTTTACAACCCGGAACCCAAATGACCTCTCAATAACCAGGCACAGTGTTAGCAAGAAAAGAAAGAGACAAGAATAAAGATTTTTGAACAGTCAAGGAATCAAAAAACCTGGAATTTTTTTTTTTAACTACATATTCATCACAATATATTTTTTTTCATTTGTCAAATTCGACCGATAAACTTAGGTTGAAACTTCGGTCTATCAACTGCCGAGGAAAATATTGATATGTCTTAAACTGCAGGCTGTCGATGTTGGTATAATGATAATTTCTTTTTCTATCTACATTTGCTAGTGGACTACCCCCCCCCCCTTTACAACCCTGAACCCAAATTACCTCTCAATCACCAGGCATTATGTTAGCAAGAAAAGAAAAAGACAAGAATAAAGATTTTACGAACAGTCAAGGAATAAATAAAACCTGGTAAAAAAGAAAACTTAACTATATATTTTTGAAAGAATCCATTAATATATTATATATATATATATATATTTATATATATATATATATATATATATATATATATATATATATATATATATATATATATATATGTATGTGTGTGTGTGTGTGTCTGTGTGAATGTGTGTGTGTATTTATTTACAGAAAAATTAGTGCAACATTCGTCATGGAGAGTGACATGTGACTTAAAATTTCCGAAACAGATGACAAGAGAAGCTGAAGGAAGCTAAATGTCTAAGTCATTCTGTGCTTGAAACAGCCGATACGAATGTTGCACTCATTTTTCTGTACCAAAATAAATAAATATTACGCTCTTAATTTTTAATTTTAATTCTCAATTAATCGAACACTCTGCTGTGATTTTCCCTGCTATATCACAAAGATGTTATATATATATATATATATATATATATATATATATATATATATATATATATATATATATATATATATTTGCAACGTTTACATTGAGATACATCTTAAATTCAGTCAGTGTCGTATGATGGCGTAGGGGTTAGCAGCGGCGACTGTCAGCTTGACGGTTGCGTTTCGATCTCGGCTTGAGGCACTCACTGATCTAGTCGCATTGATGAGCTTTGAAACAGCGAAACAGTCGATATGTGGATGACTATATATATATATATATATATATATATATATATATATATATATATATATATAACCATACTTTTGGAATGGCCGTTGATTTTGAAGAACGCCCACGAATAATGAACTATTTATACTTGCCTCTTGGTCTTACCTTCAAGGTCTTACAAATAACAAATCGATTGAGTGAATATTGATTGATTAGGTTAATTTGATAAATGTCGGTGGAAAATTTCTTCCGCGCGTCGATCGGGGCAATAAGAACACTAAAAATATCGAAAGGTTTAAAAAGATCAGGAAGTTTTCGTCGGAATCACATTAAATATGGCGTCCCACTTATTTTAGAATTATAATTACATTAATTTAAAAGAAAAAATAACTCTTCTGAAAAGGAAACACAAACACTGAAATTCAAATGAGGGGTTGAACAATAAAAATTAATAAATTTGAGGATATTGTCTGTCTTTAAGAAACGGTATTTTTTAAAACAGGTTTCACCACAAACAAGGCAGACAGCCATTGTAGACTAAACGCGCTACTGAGAATTAGCGGGTAGGCTTTAGATGTCATCCTAAGTTGGATGATGTGTAGTGAGATGTCTGTTTACATTGATTTTAAACCTCCGCATGTCAATGCAATCGGGGAAACAGGGAGCAGGGATGGAGTTCCGGAGGTCAGCAACACGTAGACAGAAGCTATTGCAGTAGAATGTTATCCACTGTGAATGGATGTGATTCAGTTCATTGCCGTGTTGGTCTAGTCTATTTACTTCGAGAGTGGGGGGCATTTATCAACTGATTTTGTTGATATGCCCAAGGAAGATATTCATTATTCTATCTAATTTTGTTTATATTTTATTTAAGGTTTTGCAGTGTGGAGGTAATCACGCTGATAGCGTCTCCTTAACTAAAACACAAAAAGACTCCCAAGACAAGGATATGTTTAGTATATTCAAGGCAAGAGCTAAACACACCTCTGTTCATCATATTGAAAAGAACTTAGATTATAGAGTTCTTGAAACGTCTTTTACCAAAGAAAATAAAATACAATTTGGGAAAACCAAATACAGTAATAAATAAAAAATGTAAAGACATTCGGAACTTATTAAATTAGTACAGGCTTGTGTTATATAATGACGGACGTAACTTGTGGGATTATAAAAATCTTTATGAGAGTGTTAGATAATGGCCTTGGAGAGATGGACGCATCTGTGGAAGTCGTGTTTGACTTGCGCGAATTAACGCAGGGCCGTCGAGTGCAGAAAAAGGCTGGTTCTCACCGTCGGAGCTGGCAGACATGATAAGGTTACCGAGTGATGAGACCTGAGTTCAGAGGGGTCAGTCTGCAGCCGTGAATTTGATTCAGTCTGGTTACAGAGGGCGAACTGTTAAGACGTGTGATTTCAATGTAGGAATACGGAAGATTTCCCTAATGGTCAGACAAGCGTAAGAATCCTTTCCCCCTCTCTCTAGGAATAGTTAGGAAAATATTAATAATCTAACTACGATATTCGAATCTCTCTCTCTCACTCAACGATGGCAAAACACCTCCACGGCAATAGAAACTGTCGCTTCTTGGTGCTACAAATGACCAGTTGTTCGAGCATGAACATTTGATACGAACCGCGGTTAACACGGGTGAGAAAGAGAGAGAAAGACGAAAAAGAAAACAGAATAAAATGAATTACAGCGGAGGTCCGAAAAAGAAAACTGAACGATAGAGAGCTACAAAACTGTAAGTAAAGTTAAAGCACACAGACAAAAAGAAAGGAATAGAACAATTTGAACGTATTGTGAAAAAAGAGAAAGAGGAGAAGGAAACAAAACAAACGAATTTTCGTTAGAAACTGCAACAGACACACACACACAAATGAAATAGGCACACAGCAGTTAACTTTCGTAAAAAAGAGGAAGAAAAGAGAAAAAGTGATCGAAAGAACTTATAGACACATACAGTCAAACAAAACATTTGGTCTACGTTTTTAAAGATAGAAAAATGCATGCGATGGAAGAAAGAAATACGTAAGTACATTTAGTTTTAAAAATACAAAGAAAGATATTACGAAAGAACATTTATAATCTCAATGCAATTATTTACGTTAAAGAAAAGAAAAAAAGAAAGAAACACGCATCTACTAAGCGAAAAAAGAGAACATGTAATAGAAAGTTTGTAAAATAATTATATAAAAACAGTTTAAAAGAAAAAAATTAATAAGAAAACTTAACAGACACACACAAATTCTAATAGTTGAAATTTTTAATGAAGGAAGAACGGATTTTCACACACATGCGTGAAAAACAAGAACGTGTAGATTTGTAATGACTTTGTTTTGTCCTTGTTTAAAAAAATGCATGCTGTTGGGGGAATCGGGGTTGAATTCTTGTATTGTTTCATGTTGTCGGATGGAATGTTTTGCTTAATTTTGTTGTTATGATTTTTTTTTGTAATTTTGCGTCTTGAGAGAGAGACTAATTTGATTGATTTCCCTGTTTTTCGGTTTAGCCGGAAACATTGTTTTTTCTTTCCCCTCCTTGTATTAAAATAGTAGTATGTAAAGAAAAAAAAAACAGTAACTAATTAAAATTGTGTGATGGTCGGCCAGGTTATTCAAATAAAAAAAAGAAGGAAAAAGATCGGTGATAGGATCTATCATTTATCTTTTTCTTTCTTTATTTGCTGGGTATGCTTATTTAAAAAAACATTTTCCCCCCCTCAAAGAAGAGAGGGGGTCAATTCTCGTGATGTTCCATAGTATGGAACAGCTCTATGTAGCTAACGAGGCGTATTTTGTCCAGCCAGTATGAAGCAGAGCTTGTTTGCGGGGAGCGAATTGGAAGGTTGATGGAGATCCCTTCACATACGGAAAGGCTGAGAGAAAATAATGATGACAGAGTTGCATTGTTTTTTAGTGGGTCAGTGGGGCCCACGAGAACACCACAGCGGTGTAACGGATCTGGATTATTGTGAAATTAGGTTGGTCTGATTGAACTTGTTTTGGACCCGTGGCGGATTAACATGGCGCCAGAGCGATTAACATGTCGGAATTAGTTGGGAAAATTGGTTGGGATCAATGTGGAATATATTGGGCCCCTTAGGAGAAGGATATGAAAAAGGCGAGTCGCCGGCCCTGAAGTTATGGTGAAATCCCTTGGAAGGGATAAACAAAGTGCATTGTAGCCGGCTAAGACGAAATTGGACGGATCATCTTAGGTATCGAGCTAGGGGTGTCGCTCTGGGGCCGTGTTGAAAAGCGGACGCGGTCGACTAGTATGACAAGACATATCTTACCGAGAAATTAGATGGCTGACCATAAAGTGAATATAAGAATTTAAACATGGAGGTTTTCTGTTTCGCACTATATTCTGTAGAGATCGAATGGAATTAGTGGAAAAGGGGGTACGTAGAAAAATACCTCCCTAGTATTTTTGAATGGTTGGTATAGGAGGAATGTTATATAATGACGGACGTAACTTGTCGGATTATAAAAACCTTTATGAGAGTGTTAGATAATGGCCTTAGAGAGATAGACGCATCTGTGGAAGTCGGGTTTTACTTACGCGAATTAACGCGGGGCAGTCGAGTGCAGAACAAGCGGGTTCTCACCGTCGGAGCTGGCAGACATGACAAGGTTACCGAGTGATGAGACTTGAATTCAGAGGGGTCAGTCTGCACCTGTGAAGGGCTGGCCCTGCGTGGGAAACGAAGGGACCTGTGACGTCACTTGCTCTCACGAGAAGCGAATTTTAGTCAGTCTGGTTACAGAGGGCGACCTGTTAAGACGTGTTATTCCAATGTAGGAATACGGAAAATTTCCCTAATGGTCAGACAAGCGCAAGAATGCTCCCTCCTCTCTCAAGGAATAGTTAGGAAACATTAATAATCTAACTACGATATTTGAATCTCTCTCTCTCTCTCTCTCTCTCTCTCTCTCTCTCTCTCTCTCAACGATGGCAAAACACCTCCACGGCAATAGAAACTGTCGGCGAATAAAAAAAAATAATTAAAATGAAAAGAGTGTTGTCTTATGAAGCGAGAAAGGTATTTTCTTACAAACAGCTCACGGAGATGGCCACGACAGTGCAGAGGCGAAAAAGGTGCTCAACCGCTAGACGACAGAGCAAACCAAGCAGATACGAAGGTATGAATTATTTAAGGGACTATGCAACATATATATATATATATATATATATATATATATATATATATAAAGATAAATGAAAAGAAGGGAGATAAAGATATACGAATGACAAATCTATTTTAACTTCGATTGTTCAATGCAAGATGTACTCGGTAAAATCATGTTTATTTTTTTCCTTAAGCCAAGTCTTTTTAAATATTAAAATATTATCATTAGATGGATTACATAGATTGATGAGTTGGAAGTAGAGAAGCCAACATTCAAAATTTGAAAAAATATAAGGTAATGCAGAGTAAAGGTATTCGTGTAAGAAATATGAGCCTGTCCTGTGTAAATAGATTTGCAATTCGTACTTATTTATCTCTCTTCTTTCATTTATCTTCATAATTGTTCTATCATGTATGTTTAGCTTATACCATTCCACTATAGGTTCTATCCTCTAAAAGTATACTTTTAGTTTCATATTATATTGAATATATATATATATATATATATATATATATATATATATTAGTACTTAATGAATCCACATACAATATTATAAGGAGATATAAGTTTTATGTATCAGTTTTCAGTATTTACTTCAACAGCGCCGCATGCGTAAGTAGTGCTATGTAGTAAGCAATGAAAATATATATGGGAATTAAGCTTAATTGCCATATATAGTTTCATTGCTTAATATATATATATATATATATATATATATATATATATATATATATATATATATATATCTATATATATATATATATAATAACTCTCTCACTGCACTTTTCTCCCATGCATCAGAGCACGATCATGCTTTCAAATTTGAACACGCCAGAATCACCAAATACATTCACAACAAAGTTCGCCGAAGACTACTGGAAACCGCACGAATAACAGCCTCCAACACCATCAAACAACGAAAAGGCTTCTATTATCTATCCCCCCTTAATAATCAAAATTATCCTGATGGAACAAAAACTGAAAATATATCATGGCTAACCTCTGTTTCTCTCCGCTCTCAGTTGCTCTTACACTCACGTGCCCGCATGTGAACACAATCCAGATACCCTTAATAATATTTAGATATTTAAACCCTTTTGTTGACCTCAATGTAATCTCAAACCATCATCACTCCATGCACAAAATTACCAAAATCACCTAAACTAATATCACTTTACTCCTTCTGTTTCTTTCTCTTTCTTTTTTCCTCCTCTCACTGTCACATTCTCAGCACATTTCAAGATTTTTCTTCTAACTTACTTATATCCACACATTCCTGACATAGCCAGCTGGTCAAACACTTTTTACAGCAAACCACAAGAAAATCTCCCCTCTCCCCTCACTCATTTCACCCTTTCGACTACTTCTTTCACACTCTTACCAACCCACCCCTCCAACTCCCAATCACCTTCATTTTTTCAAATCCATTCTAAAAACTTACAAACCAAAAACATAGAGACTCCACTCCTCTTTTCTCACCTCTCAACTTGTTCACTCACAGCCATCTACATTAATTTCCTTCACCCCTACCCCTTTACTTTTTCACTCAATGTCATCCACATTATTTTCATTCTATACCAGCAACTTCTTTCAACCCGGCCCTCGGTCCTGTGCCATCAGTAGTGGCTACTACTTCTTCTACTTAACCCATCATGTCAACCCAATATTTCCATGTACTTGTATGACATTTTTCTTAAAAGTATCATCCTGAGGAAGTCTTACAAATAAAAGCCGAAACGTTGATGAATACATAAAAAAATCTTTTTGGTTTTTCCTCTTTTATTTCTATATATATATATATATATATATATATATATATATATATATATATATATATATATATATATATTTACATATATATATATATATATATACATATATTTATAGGTATCGATATTTGTATTCATACTTGTGCATGTGTTTTTATATGTATCTTTCTATTAGTAAATGTTAGCCTTGACAACAGACTGAAGTCTGGAATAGAAAAGTGTGCACTAATTAAGTTGAAGAAGGAAGAACTCAAAACAGAGAAATGCATAGGTATGGCTAACCCAGAGGCAATGATAGTTCTAGTTGAACATGATATGAGAGTGTTCTGGAAGGGGAGGCCATAAAATCAACAGATATGAAAGGGAATCTCAGGAAAGTAGACCTAAAAACCACAAGGCATTACTGAAACCCAATGTGCATGGTCGAAATAAAAAAAAAGAAAATAAATACCTGTGCAATATCGTTATTGAAATAGTCTGAAACCGACATCGGTGCAAAGAAAGAAAGAACTCAGTCACCTGTATCAAATAACAATGCAACTAATGATTATGCACGGCGAACTGCACTTGAAGCATGGCGTACACCGACTTCATGTCAACTTTTAAGAAGGTGAAATAGACAACGACGTCATGGTATGATGCGGCAAGAGAACTAGAAAACCATATAACGAAAATACAGTAACACTGACAACCACTATCAAATAACTACGAACATGGAGAATACAAAGAGGAAAGATAATGGTAATAAAAACAAAACGAGAAGATCCAAATGGAAAAAAAGTGACAGTAGGATAGGATATATATAGAAGACTCAGTTGAGAAGAGGCGTACGAAAACATATGGACATGGATACGAAAATGACGAATGAACTGAGAAACGAAATCGCTTTGAGAGCAACACACATTAATGCAGAAGGAACTGTATTAAATATAAAGTACGTGACATCTAGGTAAAAACAATTGATGTAGAACTTGTGGACCAGAAGACGAAATAGTAAACCATATAATATATGAATACGGAAACCTTGCTCCCCCAAAACCTCCTAAACATACACGAGTACGAGTGAACTATGTGAACGTGTATACTTTACATATACTAACCGGGGCCAGTTGTGAAGAATCAAGGGGATAAGTCATTAGAGTCAAGAATTGTATATTTTGTGCTTAGTATAGAAAGAAAAACAATGATCAGAAATAATAATAGTTTTCTACCCCTTAATTATTTGCGAGGCGAACTTATTACACCCTATATATTAATACGATAGAGTGTGTGTTCCGGGGGAATTTTAGATTTTTCTGTTCCAGCATAAACAGGGTGAAGATAAAAAAAGTAAGAAAATAAACATAGACATCAAACTTACCAGAAAGCCACAAGGAATATGGAACATGAAGATTATGAACATGAAGATTACTTGAATGTCAACATTTATCAGGATGGGAAGAACAGTTCAGTAAAATATAAAATCAGTGATAATAACTTCTATCAATAATAATAATAATAATAATAATAATAATAGTAATACCAATAATAATAATAATAATAATAATAATAATAATAATAATAATAATAATAATAGTAATAATAATAATAATAATAATAATAATAATAATAATAATAATAATAGTAATACCAATAATAATAATAATAATAATAATAATAATAATAATAGTAATAATAATAATAATAATAATAATAAGATAAAAATAATAATAAAAAATGGTGGCAGCTTTGGCTGACACAACACAAACTATTTGAAGCGGATCAAGGAAGATGAGAAGGTCGAGGAGGGACAGCACGACCCAGACCTCCACTGGAAGTGCGGAGAATGTTGGGACCTTGGGGAAACTTATTTCCGTCCAAATATCAGAGAAGACCAATGGTCTTTACCAGCGGAAATCAATGGTAAACGCCTGGTGCGATACTGCAAGGATATTTGCGGTGGCTATCGAAGAGAGGTGAAGAATCCTGGAAATCTAGGGAGACTTGCTGTGATTCTGACTCCAGGGAATACCACCGGTTGTTGTCGGTGAGCAATCACTGATCATGCCCTGTGTGAGAACTAGTGAGTGCACATAATAATAATAATAATAATAATAATAATAATAATAATAATAATAATAATAATAATAATAATAATAATAATAATAATAATAATAATAATAATAATAATTGAACTTACCGAATAGTTGAAAGGAGTATTGAATGTTATGGAAATTAATCTACTACACATAATTGTGCGAGGACTACAAAATCTGCCGAAAAACCTGACACCCAGGCAATAAATGCAAACAAGCACCTGTGCAGTATCACTAGTAAAGGAGTATGGTCCATTGATAGGCTGGAAAAAGAAGAATCGTAGCATCATGACAATGAGACAAGGCACTAATGGTCATGATACTGCACTCCACCTGAATGAGTTTATTAACGGGCTAACGTAGACGGGAAAATAGAGGAAAGGTGTACAGAGAAAGGAAAGTGGTTAAAAACCCCAGATACATTGACGATTCATAATAACGCCAAGAGAATAGACTGGCGTAATAACATCGATATGGCTCCGAGAAAAGACACAATAATTTTGAAACGCACTGACAGCTGTACAGAAAAATGCAATTATAACTTACTATATCAAAGCTAACATAATGGAAACTTAGGAAACCAGTAAATGAAGACTTTGTTGGCAAAGAGACAAAGGTAGTACACTGAGAACTGTGTAAATTATTGCATCTGCTGCCTACAGACAAATGGTACAGATACAAACTAGAGACATACACGGAAAACGAAAATCACACCAACCACCGAATTTGTGACTACACTCACATATACCACGAACTTTAACCAAGCACAGCAAAGTAGAAATAGAAATACAACCAAAAAGTTAAAAGAACACTATCACATGGATCCAACGAGACTAAAACTGCAAGAAATATTATTATTATTTGCGGGTCCTACAAATACATGTCATATCGCCAGCATCGCTGATACGACAAAACTGATTGTGAAAAGCCAAGGAAGATTGCAAAACCGAAGCTGGAGAGTATAAACCAGACTTCAATAGTGGGGCGTAACCGAGGCGTTTTGCCACATTCATCACCGAGACAACAAATGATTGTTGACAGCGAAACACAAATGGGGCGCGGCTGTTGCGATTACGCAAACTCATTTAAAATATTTATCGAACGAGGTTTATAATATTAGATAGTCTGCTTGATTGTTGTAACTCAGACCCTATGCACCATTATCGGTTATTGTCAGTGAGCAATCACTGATTATAACCTGTCTGTGAACTCCAAGGCTATAGACAATACTAATCATAAAAAAATATGTTGGAGATGAATAACAGATCATAAAGATCACACAGCGTTAACAAATAATTCAACTAGAATTTAAGTTTTCAAAAGAACGATTTTAATTATGCAAAATGAAGAACATAATGCAACAATAAGGATGAGAAAGGTTTAAGAATTAATTAACAACTTGATAAATAATAAAACAAATTCTGATAGAAATAAAAGCGAAAGATTTATGTTTATTTGACGATTTCGTTCATTATGTTTTTATTGGGTGACAATTACCCCTTAAAAAAAAAAATAGAAAAAATAAACCGAAGAAAAAGTAAAAATAATACAGACATGATATCATCAAGTATCTATTAAATGCGAACAGATTATTATTTGAGGCGATTAAATTAAGCCTTCTTCAAATGTCAGATTAGTCTGAGGGATTAGGCTGGATTAAGTTGATTTATAAAATCGGAATAATAAGATCTATTTTGAAACAATAACTGTACAAAAATGGAGATGTCCTCTCGGAAGTTGTATAACACGTGTGCGTTATTTCCAAGAATACGAGAATGTCCATGGTAAGATGTTATCGTTTATGGTAGATATAATGATGAAAATAACCTTATTTTGTTCGTTAGCTCTCACATTAAACCGGCGATGTTTCTGACACAGGGGGAAAATTGCTGTTTTCTAGGTCGGAATCCATCCATCTAACATTAAATAACAGCTCTACTTGTTATTGAGCACTTTTCATAACCACCGTAATCTCAGCGGATTAACATCTATAGAAACGAATGAAATACATGTACTATATATATATATATATATATATATATATATATATATATATATATATATACATTGCTTAATACATGAGTAGAGCTACAGATAGACGACCATCCTTCCGTGCGACAAGAAATGAATAGGCAAAATATCGGAACGTGATCGGCTTTAAATATGTCTGAGTTGTTCGTAAAGACAGAGTCTCTGGCTGCGGTGATCAGCCTTTCTGTGGTCTGGCTTATGTATTTCACCAGCTTTTTTTTAGTGTCGTATACAAAGTCTTCTATACGTACCAGTCCTCTTCCCTCTTTGTTTATCTTCGCGTTGAGTCTGTCTATATCGTCTTTCGGATGTAGTGCATCGTGCATGTGTAACGATACACGTTACATGTCTACTCATATCATTTTACTCTATACGTTTCGCAACCACAGTCTTAAATCTCCACGTATCAATTTACGGCCCTTCAGGCCTTTTTAAAACCACGAATCTGTTCACGGCATCTCAAGCCTTTTTGAATTACGGCCTCTGTTCATTTATACGTACGATAACTGTTTACAGATCTTATTTTTCAAATAACGAACCTTCCATTGCGACACGTCTCTTAACGCTCTCGGCATCAAATAACATAATGTTCACATATAACTTTTATAAATCTTATTCCACATATAAAAACGTACTGTTCACAGTCTCGAAAGAGTTCTTTTACCATTTATAAACGCCTCAGTTCAACTTATATCAAATCACGGAAAGTTCATTATACATTTCTTAAAGTTCCTAAAAAGTTCTCAAATAAATCTCAAGGTTTACCTTATCTTCTGTTCTCTTCTTTGGCCTGTGATTCGTCTAGTCTTCGCTGGCTGTGTCGTCTTGATCGAAGGAAGAGGTCTGTCTCAGACAGAATGAATACACGAGACACGAATTTTTTTGAAGGGAAATTTCACACAAGTTTCTTTATTTTCACACAAGTTTCTTATTTCTTAGTTCGTTTGCTGTCAGGGGGATTCCGGTTTCGACTCTCTCATACTTCGGCTATTTTCTGGTTCCTTTCGGGATATCTTCTGCCCTCCCAGAACGGGGCCTTACCAGTTTGCCGGCTACATGCTCGCATCCGGTCTGAACGGTATCGCCTCTAAGCTCAGACTGATTCTAAAAAGCTAAGTTCTTGTTTTCCGTGGTGACGTAATCATCATTCCCACGCACGAGATGGGGACAAAAAAGAATCACTCTGATCTCTGACTCAAAGGTCACGTCAGGTGTCTAAATTTATTATGACTATTCTTGGATCAAACTCTTCTTTGAACTCACTTCCGAGTCCAGAAACAAAACCTATTTTCAATAACAAAATTAGCTATTTGATACTAGTTAACCTACTGTGCCTTGCATAATGGGGCCCTACAGTACTGTAACACTCCTTCCTTCCCTATAAACAAAAAAAACAAAAAATCTCAAGATTTTCTCTTTTTTTTAAAAACCAACCCCTCCCTGGGACTGGTAAAAATCCGAGCCTGGGCACTCCTGGGGTTACCATCATTTCACCACTGCCGGAATTTCCTTCGGCACCACATGACAATGTTTCCGGGATGTGGGAGAGTTTGCTCCCTACGGTCGTTACCGGCTAAAAAAAGCCATCCCCTGTCATAAATCAACATCAGGCGTTTCTCGCCTATATCTCCTGCAAAATCTACCACATAAATTCGCTCTTGCTCACACACGTTCTCCGTGCTCGACCACTTCCCAAAAATTCCCGGTATGTTGCACTTTCGGGCCACCATCACTTTCTTAGATAACTTCAACAAACGGTCGGCACACAACCGATTAAAACTAACTGCGCGTTTTATTCTCGCGAAATAGGGGAACAAAAAACAGAACAAAAAAACCTTCATTGACCTATTCTCTAATGGTCAGCCTCGAAGCTTACTGAAGGTACCGTCGCTATACTGCTTGCTATATATGGACCATACATTTCTGACACGCCCGTGCTCCCGTCGCGAATGACAGCGAACAAACACCCAGTTTCTAACTCCCAACCCCATTGGCGTGGCGTGGCACCCATCCCATGGCTCTAACTAAACGGCGTGACGGGGGTGAAATGTCGACACCACCGTTCCTGGAACACATCGGGTCACCAATCCAGGTCCATCATTTTCTTCCCTAAACCAAAATTAATTTGACTGAGGTACCCTCTCTTAAATATAAAGCTTAAATCTATTCCACATCCATACACGGTCTACCGACGTGATTAGGGAGCAACCCTGGGTCACGAAAATTAATCACAACTTCAATATCGACTACCGTTATCGTTGCGCACCAATACGACTGTCCTGTCGTCTAACCACCGGTTCGCAGTTTTAACGCGTGTAGAGTTCGAGCACCTTTGCCCATTCTTCTCCGAGCCAAAACCCATGGCCGCCTCGTTTGCGAAAACCACGCGAGCGAACTTTATTAATCCTGCAGACCCAACTGGGCTGCACATACTCTGTGCACAGGGATATTCTTCGAAATAACCTAATTGACCCCCGTCCGGGGTCTCCATCAACCGACCCAAACCTGCTATCAGTGCCCCCCAAACAACTCAAATACAAAATCACTTTAACCCTAACACTTTGCTGACCCACGTCACATTCAATTTAAGAACTGTTTTTTTTTTTAATTACATTTTTAAATTTCTCCATCCTCTAAATAGTAAAATATCATTCACTCAAGCATTAGGAACCCGGAATCCTCCATGTAACAAATACATCAAAATACATCAAAAAAAAAAAAATTCATTCCACCCAACAACAACAAAAAAATCAAACCGAAACCGACAGAACCAATGGAGAACATATCTCCACAATACAATACAACATAATTCAAAAGATAAAGGGAAAAGAGAACAGCGCCCGACACCATAACGGGTTGACATGTCGTCAAACTCCAACCCGGACACTATCAGATCACCCGCCGCTGTCGTCGTTATTTTCCTGCAACACTTTTTTAGCAGTTTTCAAAACCCACGGGCGCTTTCTTTCTCTCTCTCTCTCTCTCTCTCTCTCTTTTTAACACGCATATACATTCTAACAACAAAAGATTTCGGCCACAGAGTGGCATATCAATCCCTTTCTTTCTATACTCTTTCTGTCTCTGTCTCTCTCTTTCTAATACATTCTTTCTTTCTTTTTTCTAAATACGCATATTCTGTCCTCGCGTGCACATGTCATTTCAGCACATCCACCCTTTTTAACATTTCCATTCTTCCTCTCTTTCTCTCTCTTTTAATAACATACTTCCCTCGTTTTTTTTTTCTTTTTTCGCCCGTTATTGCTTTCACCTTTGTCCCCCACCAACACAAACCAGAAAAAAAATTACAGCAACAAATTATTAAAACACAACACAAAAAAAACATAATTACGGCAAATCGTCCTTTTTTTTTCTAACTAGAATGGTCTTTTCCTACAAAGTCTTAACAATTGTTTTTGCGCGTGTGTGTGTGTGCGTTCTTTTTTTTTTTTTTAACAAAATGTGTCTTTCTTTTTTTTTCTTTTTTTTTGTGAATCTTAACAATTAACAAAATGTGTCTTTTTCTCTTTCTGCGTAATTTAATAATGGTCTGTGTATGTGTGCGTTCTTCTTTCTTTCTTTTTTTAACAAAATGTGTTTTTTTTCTTTTCTTTTTTCTTTTCTTTTTTTCTGTGTCTTTTAATAATTAACTAAATGTGTCTCTCTTTTGTGTATCTCAACAATTTTCCCCTCCGTGTCTCGTCCTTTTTTTTCTCTTCCTTTTTCTATCCATTTGGACCACACGATGTGTTCGTACTTCATGACAGCACCAGATCGATATCGAACCGTTTCATGTTGGAAACGGCAGGTCACGGCTACCAAATCAACCCATGTAACGATACACGTTACATGTCTACTCATATCATTTTACTCTATACGTTTCGCAACCACAGTCTTAAATCTTCACGTATCAATTTACGGCCCTTCAGGCCTTTTTAAAACCACGAATCTGTTCACGGCATCTCAAGCCTTTTTGAATTACGGCCTCTGTTCATTTATACGTACGATAACTGTTTACAGATCTTATTTTTCAAATAACGAACCTTCCATTGCGACACGTCTCTTAACGCTCTCGGCATCAAATAACATAATGTTCACATATAACTTTTATAAATCTTATTCCACATATAAAAACGTACTGTTCACAGTCTCGAAAGAGTTCTTTTACCATTTATAAACGCCTCAGTTCAACTTATATCAAATCACGGAAAGTTCATTATACATTTCTTAAAGTTCCTAAAAAGTTCTCAAATAAATCTCAAGGTTTACCTTATCTTCTGTTCTCTTCTTTGGCCTGTGATTCGTCTAGTCTTCGCTGGCTGTGTCGTCTTGATCGAAGGAAGAGGTCTGTCTCAGACAGAATGAATACACGAGACACGAATTTTTTTGAAGGGAAATTTCACACAAGTTTCTTTATTTTCACACAAGTTTCTTATTTCTTAGTTCGTTTGCTGTCAGGGGGATTCCGGTTTCGACTCTCTCATACTTCGGCTATTTTCTGGTTCCTTTCGGGATATCTTCTGCCCTCCCAGAACGGGGCCTTACCAGTTTGCCGGCTACATGCTCGCACCCGGTCTGAACGGTATCGCCTCTAAGCTCAGACTGATTCTAAAAAGCTAAGTTCTTGTTTTCCGTGGTGACGTAATCATCATTCCCACGCACGAGATGGGGACAAAAAAGAATCACTCTGATCTCTGACTCAAAGGTCACGTCAGGTGTCTAAATTTATTATGACTATTCTTGGATCAAACTCTTCTTTGAACTCACTTCCGAGTCCAGAAACAAAACCTATTTTTCAATAACAAAATTAGCTATTTGATACTAGTTAACCTACTGTGCCTTGCATAATGGGGCCCTACAGTACTGTAACACATGGTCATTACTTTTCTAATCCTCTAGTAAATGTGCCTAAGTTTTTCTTTTGTCCAGCTTATTATTATTATTATCATTATTATTATTATTATTATTATTATTATTATTATTATTATTATTATTATTATGATAGATATTATTATTGGTATCAACATTATTATCATTATTACTATTATAATTATTATTTTTATTATTAATAAACTTATTATAATTAGCATATTAACACCTATTATGATAATCATTTTTACTATCGGTATTATTATTATTATTATTATTATTATTATTATTATTATTTTCTTTATCTTTATTATTACCAGCACTATTATTACCACCGTCGTCATTATTACGATCTGTTATTATTATTTTTGGTTTTTCTATTATTATTATTATTATTATTATTATTATTATTATTATTATTATTATTATTATTATTATTATTATTATTATTATTATTATTATTATTATTATTATTATTATTATTATTATTATTATTATTATTATTATTATTATATTGATCATCTCCACATAAAAACGTTTTACCTGGCTGTAATTCAAATTCCTCGTATAGACCACAATCATAATTTCGGAAAACCAATCGCCCATAAGAATACCTCTCTCAGCAAATAGCCATATTTAGATTGGCATTGATTATATTCTTAAATTGTCACTTTCGCTTGTGCACGTTTACCATGCTGCATTTTAATATATCACATTTCCTCGGATAGCCTGTTATCCTAAATCCTAACTAGATGCAACCCAGCAAATCTGTCTATTTATAACGAGCACTTCAAGGGTGGGTGCTGTTAATAATTGCAATTTAACGGTTACGACATCCCTAAGGCATATTTTATTGTATTCTCTAGGGACTTCACTTTTCGGCGATACGTGGTACATGTCTCAGATAAATACAGAAGTATAGGCACGACGCATGGCTCCTAAATCTTAAACTTCGTTTAGATGGTAACAACTATGACTAACCATTAACGTTTTTGTTTTGGAATATACTAAAAGCTTACCTTGCAAATGAAGTATTTGGAATATTTAGGCTCGATCACGAGTAAAAAATACTGCCAATATATAAAAGGGTCAGGTGTACACTTACTCTGATTCCTATAACGTAAATGATGGGTTCGATATAATCGAGTTCAGATGAAATTATGAGAATAATTTCTTGTCTTCAGATTGATACTGATGTCATACACGCGCAAAAATAAAGTGTTAATGTCACCTGCATATACTGCTTATTTCCTGTATCAAAGTCTGCATAATCAAGGAGCTTACACACAAGTTTTGATGGTCTTTGATTTTGCATTACATCAAGCGAGGTTAATGATCCTACCAATGGTTTAGAAACATGTAAGAACATCGCCTTTATAGCCCTTACAACCATTAGAGCCGGTCATTACAACATATGTAGAGCAGAGAGAAGGCATTGCTTATAAAGTTCACACACGAAGTGGAAGCTTGCTTTTATGTTCTGATGTTATGCATCGTAAGGAATCTTGGTGGGCATTTATTTTTTACAGACAATTGCCTATAGGGTTGATTTGTTAACAGTGTCAAAAAAGTTATCCAGCTCTGCATAAACAAGAAAGTTATCTAACCATTTTCTACTTAAGTTTTAATGTATCAAAATGTATTTTCAGCTGTTTTGGGTAGTTGAAAGCATTTGGTTTCTATGAGGGGCCACTTGTTCATAATGCTTACGAATCCATTTGAAATACTAGGAGAACGTACTCTTATTTTAATAACTTACTATATATATATATATATATATATATATATATATATATATATATATATATATATATATATAATTATTTCCACAATCAGACAACGCCACAGCCAAAAGCCTATGAAAGAAACACACCGGAAGTCCTAGACCTGATTTTCTCCCTCCGAACAGGATTCGAAAGTTGGTTGGATGACTACACCCCTTGTTGAGAAGAGTAGACATATTCCACAGTCGGCCTTGGCCGTGGTTTGCTAAATTTGTGTAAGTTAATATACATTATTGTATGTGATGAGGTAGCTCAGTAGCAGAGTACTTGCCTAACATGCAAGTGACTCGAGTTTCGAATCCTGGGTTCAGATGTGCTCTACTTTTAGCCCAAAAGAGGGCTTTTTATATATACCATCTAACATTCAAACATCTAATACATATATATGTATGTATATATATATATATATATATATATATATATAATTAATTAACTTGTTACAAATATCCAGGGGGTATAAATCCGAACGAAGTTGAAACCGGGTTTATGAGAGTGCTCAATGAAAATTCACAGCAACATATATTGTTTTCTATTAAGGAGTTTATTTTTGTCATTAAAATGAATAATTTCCAGTTTTTCATTTAAACAT
The DNA here is from genome assembly GCA_963556195.1 of Sepiola atlantica. NCBI lineage: Eukaryota > Metazoa > Mollusca > Cephalopoda > Sepiida > Sepiolidae > Sepiola > Sepiola atlantica. The sequence goes on from OY744529.1 coordinate 116,354,851, forward strand.
AATCTACATGGTGAGTTTATTGATTTGCAGGTGCTAGATGGTTTCATGGTTTTCCACTTTTCCGTAGGTATAATTGGCATTGTTATTATTATTGTTATTGTAATCGATTTTATTAATACTAAAAATGGTAACACCATTAAACTTCTTTTATACAATGATTCAACTAGTATTGATTTTAGTATAATATAATCACAATTGAAAAATATTATCACAACAAAATTCACAACAATTACTGAGCAAGCCATAAATAACTATATTAAATTAGAATGCAAAAGTAGCAATTAATACCCTAAATTAAAATTATCAAACATTTTATCTACACGTTAATTACCTATTACAACAAAAATTACAGTTATAACTTTATAATTATAATTCTATTCTCATTATTAAATTTAACCCCCCTGCCCCCCCGCCCTGGCTTTAATTGAGGTCACGATGGCCCAGACACGAGTGAACATCCCACACAACTTTTTGAAACATGACTTGTTGGAATATCTCCCTCTCCCCCTCCCTTCTCATGCCCTCGTTATAGGCAGAGCTCCATCTCCGTCCCCCTCCCTCTAATGCATCTTCAATTTCCGGTTGAGGTTAATTTAAAATATTTGCCATTTGATTCCATTGTCGCTTGAAGAGTTGACGTTCATTGCGAGCGTTAATGAAACAGCGTATATTTTGTCGCAATTAATGGAATAATAAAATCACCAAATATATATATATATATATATATATATATAATATATATGTGCATATTTATATATATATATATATATATATATATATATATATATATATATATATATATATATATATATATATGTAGTTTGTGTGTGTGTATTTAGGCAGCACATGTTCATTTAGGCAAACATTATTGAATACCACTGAGTATTATGCTTGATAAGCCTTTTGAAAGTGTATATTATAGTAATCAACGTTACAAAATTGTGAGCCATTAAACCATTATACGTTTAGATCTTAAACGCGTTTAGAACGAAATCAAATTCTAAACGGTTAAGCAATGAAACTTTTTAATCTTGCACGCTCGTAAAACGTAATCACGCTCTCATGTAACATTTCAATATTGTAGACGATCTTTTAAAAATTTTACTGGGCATTATAATAACCCAGCAGTAAAGAAATATTTCTTAACACACCAAGACTCACACATCCTGAGGATAGAATCAACGGATAAAATCGAAAGTACTCGCTAAAAAGAAATAAAATGGAACAAGAAACACACGTAATTTACATACAACAATGTGACCGAAAAACTGAATAGATCATTTGGAAAATTGAAAAAATACAAACAAGGCTTATCAAGCAAAAGCACTCCGTGTTATTTAATAATGTTTTCCTTGATATACAGGGTGGGCAAAAATAAGGGTCCTATTTTTAAAAATTCATAACTTTTTTATTTATTGATTTTTTTTTGATTTTTTTTTTAGAATAAGTAAAGGACCCCTTCCGAAGCAATCATGAGCCGTATTAGCCCTAAGGAACGTACCCTCATTTAGAAAACATTATGTTTGCTTAAAAAACTCAAAACAGTGTAAAAAACAATACTTTAGTTTTTGTAAGTTTTAAGAAGTGTTTTTCGGCTAAAATTTGTTTTGTTTATTTCAAAAAATCTCGGAAGGGTCAATCTACACACACATAAAGTTTGGTGAGTTTAACTTTTATTTTGTGGAAGTTATTCAAATTCAGGTTATTCAAATTTAAAGATAGGACCCTTATTTTGGCCCACCCTGTATATATATATATACATATATATAATTATATATATATATATATATATATATATATATATATATATATATATATATATGTGATTATTTTATTCACACAGACATGTAAAAAATCTGCGACACTGGCATGTTTATGTCCGATCGAAACTTTAGATCATATTGGGAAAACTTTCTAAATATAATCTAACGTTTAGGTCGGATTTTAACTCTTCCAGATGAGAGCTCAGTTTATAACAGCTGTTGATTGATAACATCGACATGCAAGTGTCGCAGATTTTTAACATGTATGTGTAAATAAAAATAATCATATATAAAAGTTCTGTTTGATATTGAGCACATTTTATAAACCCGGTTTAAATTCTTTTGATTACTATACTGTGTGTGTTTACCTCGCCTGAGTTAGTATATATATATATATATATATATATATATATATATATATATATATATATATATATATATATATATATATTATTAAAGACAATATATGTATTATCATATATCATCAGATCCTTTTACTTTGTAGTCTCCTTTGAAGATTCAGCTCAATGTTTGTCAATTATTGATAACAGAGCAACATATAGAACAGTTTTTTATTATATTCTAATAACCATGGTTTGTTTAATTACTTTTATTTTTATTTTTATTTTTTTCACATTTCCAAAAATTCCAAATTTCTGTGAGATATATTTAACGGTCCGTTTCATTTGTTTTGTGCCAAACAACATTTGTATGTCAATATCGTCTCTGCAACACTACAAAATCATCAGAAAAAGTTCACAAATAATAAGAGTTCTTAGATATGAGTGTCTTGAAAAACACCCACATCATACATCAGTTTCATTCATGTGAGTGTTTGCTCTAAAATTTTCGTTTGTTCTTTTGTTTATTTTCACCTTAAAATGAAACTGATGTTTGATGTGGGTGTTTTTCAAGACACTCTTATCTAAGAACTCTTATTATTTGTGAACTTTTTCTGATGATTTTGTAGTGTTGCAGAGACGATATTGACATACAAATGTTGTTTGGCACAAAACAAATGAAACGGACCGTTAAATATATCTCACAGAAATTTGGAATTTTTGGAAATGTGAAAAAAATAAAAATAAAAATAAAAATAAAAATAAAAGTAATAAAACAAACCATGGTTATTGGAATATAATAAAAAAAAACTTTTCTCTCTCTCTCTCTCTCTTTATATATATATATATATATATATATATATATATATATATAATACGCACTTGTCTATAACATTGCCATCTGCTTTTATTTTTAAATCATTCCTTCTTTAATCTAACATTGTATCTGAACGGTTGTATGTGTAGACGTAAAAGGTTCGACATTTTTGTTGCTCATACTCTTTCTTGTTCACGGCGTTTCTTGTCTACTCAACTGAACTCATCGAAAGTTATATGTATCTTCTCACACGGAAGTGCGTTTCATAAATTAATTGTTCCATGCTATATGAATAGTAAAAAAAAAAATAGGAAAGCAACTTATTAATGACAGAATGCAATCATACGGAAAAAAGCAACAGCCAATTACAATCATTGGTGTCTGGAAGTTGTCTGCATTGTAGAATCACATATTTTACCATATATGTGTATATTTATATACATATACATATATTGTGTCGAGGTATGCTGAAAAGATATCAATAAAGTGCTATATCGCAAAACTGTGATAGCTTCGATACACATGTTTTTAAAACTATATGTTATATTTTAAATATACGTGCCATGTTTTCATTGACATTGATTGATTTTTACGATCAGTAAATGCCGTTATAGTCCATCCAAATTATTAGAGACTCACAAAATGCACACAAATAAATGAATGGTATTTAAAGATCACCGGTACTGTCTTCCGGTGAATTCGCTCAAGCGCCCCTTTTGGAAAAGTAGCGAGTCAATAGGTATCTTAATCGTACCTAAGTATTATTTTGAATAATGTAATCATTGATAACGGATGACATACATGTGTATATCTACGTCAATGGTGTATTCATTATTAGAGGTCATGGTGTGTCGTGTTGTTTAGTGAGTAGAGATAGGGTTAGGGTAAAGGTGCAATTTTGGATGAGGGGTATTCTTGTTATTAAAGGGTTTAAAAGTTATATTTATCTTATTTTTATTTTTTTAAAGTTAAATCATTTTTAAATCTCTTCGAGCAACACCGAGCCACGTGTCTTGCTAGTTAACATAAACATATATATATATATATATATATATATATATATATATATACTCACCAAAACACATACACCCCCATACATGCATGTATGTATACAACCTATAATATATAGACATATGCACACGAACATGAATCTACACGCTCATACACATGCATTTAATTGATGAAAAATAGAGGTAAGGATCAGAAACTATCATGTAATATTACATACAAAGACGCACACACAGTCGAGGATACGCCATCGACAATCAGCCCAACAGTGGCTTTGTCACCGTTTGGCTGAGGTAATTTTCGGTTCAGTCCCAGGATGTCAACTTTCCCAGGCTTTACCATATCTTTTAGAATGGATTAATTTATTTCTCATCGCTTTTCCATGTAAGTATGATGGAGCTCAGCCACAATTTTTGTGGGCCTGATTTTGTATTTTACCTCCTGGAGAGAAGATAAGTAAAGACACCCAAACATATATCCATGTATGCACACATGAGTATACACAGTTCTACGTACACGTGCACATACACGCGCTATTATATACTATAATTTCTATAAGTTGCTATGACATTACTATTAAAATATATGTACGCATACACATACAAACATGTAAGTACATATGTACTGACTTGTGATTGGACGCGGCAAATAGGTGTTCCGTTTCGATACAATTAGGAATTCTATTTTTTTATATTTCTAAATTCTTCAGATGAGGATTAATAATTTGCATAATATAGGTTATTCGGACTACATGTCTATCCTTGAGTTCTGATTCCCGAGTCTGACAGAAAATTCCAGTGTTCGAAGAGATACACCTGAAGAAGACCGGATGTTCAGCGGGCGAAACGTTGTGATGGCACCACTCAATATGAGGAATGTTGTCCGAATAACCAATATTATACAATTACCAATTCTGTTTTTAATTCCTGATTCCGATATAGTTACCGATTCTGATTCCAATAACAAAAGCGCCCGAAAGAACACAGCCAGAGCATAAAAATAATCACTTGCGTAACAATAGAGCCTCTATCGAAAGTTTATAAAATGGTCTTTTAAAAAAACAATGAAGTTAAAATGTAAATATACAAAGTTATGTTAGAAAAAATAATCGTTTACGTCGGAATTTTTCATATACTTTTGCGCTGGAACAAAATCTATAATATGTTGATTTCTTTTTGAATCGAACCGATTAGCCATAAATACAGAACAATAAATACTGTGAAATTTGCATACACATAAATTTCCTTTCGTGTGATTGGATTTTATCGATTTATAACAATTTTATAAGAGTTCTCCCGAGGAATATGTCCCCGGAGAATTTGAGCCAAAATAATTCTAGTCTAAATAATTTAAGCCTCACGATATATTTTTTCTTAATTGTGGATATTTGGGGGGGGGAGCCAGATATTTTTGTATCAACTTGATTAGATATATGACACTGAATAAATGCATTATTTAAAAACAATTTATTCATATTTTTGGCCATCTTATTGGAAAAGGAGACTTAATTAATTAATTAATAATTTAACGATGCATGATTATTTTCATTTTTTTTATTTTGAATAAATTTAATTAACTGTTTAAAAAGGAAAAGAAGCAAGATGATGTTATTTAAATTCAAATATATTTTGTTTAAAAGAAATTTAAAAAATATGTTTCAAAATTAATTCCTATATATATATATATATATATATATATATATATATATATATATATATATATATATATACATATAAATTAAATCTTTAGCACATTGGCGATATCTTAAATAGGATGACCCCCAAAGTAAATGTATTGTGGTGACTGAAATGAGTCGAGGTAAGAGTACGAAATATTGTTTAAGATAGAAGATGCCCAACCAGCCCCACTTTCGATAGCCTTGTGCCATGTAATATATAATTTTGTTTTTGCAAATAACTAATTCAAAGTATAGTATTTGTTCTGATACTATACGTAATCTTTTTTGTCCTCGCTTAATGAAGAAAGAAATATTTCTCAAAATCAAGAGTGACCCTTGTTAGAGAGCGCTATTCCGCACATTTTAAACCGACCTAGCGTCTCTATGCCTCCGTGGTGGGATTAGTAAATAGGATACACGAAATTAATTACAAGGTAAACTAAATCACTCCCCAGTTCAATGGGATTATTTTTTCTAGGTGATTACATGTGAACACACTGACAAACTTAGCAGGAAGAAGAAAAACATATTATTTTAGAATTTAGAGTGGGATAATTTTTTTGTATCTACATATAACATGACATGATTCTAATTTGCAGACTGTTCTGGCCTACCAAAATGGCTGAGCAGCCCCATCGGCATTTCCCGGTAGGGGCAATTCAAGCCATTAGCAATAAACTAACCTTTTCTCAATGAGAAGGTAAAGCCTGTGCGGGTGGACCTATTGAGACTGAACAGAACCATACCTCCGCCTGACAGCAACACAGTCACTTGTCGGACTGATATCAAGAGCGTATCATCGACTGGTAAGAACACAGTCTCTACCAGGTAAATATAAGTGTGTGTAAATGTATGCATCTGTTTAAAATTCTGAATCTGTTTTTCAAAGTAAACATCTAGGAATAATGAGGCGCTTGTCTAGCTTGCAAATTAGATCTAAGTTCTTTGTCACCAAAAGCAAAATTGTGTGTAATTTGATTTTTACTGCTTATATAAATGTTTTTTTTTTACTTTTTGAAATTCTTTTCTGTCTGTCGTTTTTTTTTGTCTTTTATGGCGGAAATGAAATCTGTGTTCGTTATTCCCCAACATATAAGTGTCTCCCAAACCACAAGAAATGAATATAACTGTTAAGGAAATCGAGAAATAAAGAGAGTAGTGCAATCTATGCACTTGTAATTTCTTTGGTACAATCATTTGATTGAATCAGTGTATATATATATATATATATATATATATATATATATATATATATATATATATATATATATATATATATATATATATATTTATATATATATATATATATATATATGCATATATATATATATATATATATATATATATATATACAATGGTTTTAAATATGATGAACGGAGTCATAGCGAGTCGAGGCACTATCACAAGAAAAAAAAGTGAGTAAATATTAAATAATATATTTAACTGTCGATTAAAAACTTTTAAAAAGAATAAAAAGATCGACTAAAATAAACAGAATAAAAACTAATTCTCAAGGTACCTTTCAGCCGACACATTGTCAAGAGAAACGTCGGCAAAAATCGCTTAAAAACCCTTCTCTTGACAATGGGTTGGCTGAAAGGTACCTTGACGATTAAATATATTATTTAATATCCCCTCTCTTTTTTGTGATAGTGCATCGACTCGCTATGACAGCGTTCATCATATATAATACCATTATAATTTTTTTTACCACGAAATATGTGTTCAAATATATATATATATATATATATATATATATATATATATATATATATATATGTATGTATGTATGTATGTATATATATGTATGTATATATATATATGTATGTATATATATGTATATATATATATGCATATATATATATATATATATATATATATATATATATATATATGTAGAAATAAAAATGGAATAAAGAATAAGCAATTCAACAACTAACAAAAATAAACGCAACACTCATGTTGTAAAGTTCCACCGAGATATTTCGTTCGTAGATACGGCCATTTTCTAGCGGATAATTACTTTTCCGTTTTGAAATAAAGTTTATTATCCGATAGAAGATGGCCGTATCTACGACCGAAATATCTCGGGGGAACTTTACAACATGAGTTTTGAGTTTATTTTTGTTAGTTGTTGAATTGCTTATTCTTTATTCCATTTTTATTTCTACATAGTGTCTGAAACATTGTTTCTTTTTTCCCATATATATATATATATATATACTCGGTGTAATTGTTTTTTCTCATTTAATTTGCTACATTTTCTATGAAGTGCATAATTGCTGTAATCTATACTGTCGAGACTATGCAATCAGTGGTTCCGGGTTCAAATCCTACCCAAGATTTAATCAAGCACAAATGGCTTAGTGATAATTATGAATCTAGAATTTTTCTTAATATATGTCCAATATATGCAACATATAAAAGGTTAAAAGTGTGTTTTTTGACCGTAAATCCAATAATCTAAAATCATTCTTTATATTAACCGTAATAAAGAGACATTTGTAAGGATTTAAGATGAGGGGTGAATATCAATGGATTATCAGCAAAATCTTAAGCAAAATAAAGGAATAATTTACATTAGTAAATCATGAATTGTCTTCCCTTAGATAACTACTATCCCAATAAAATAAATATCGATCATCAAATTGTCTTTTTATGATGATATTTTGTTTTATTTGTGAACAATTATATTCTTATCAATCTAGAAAATAAACGATAGTGTTAATGTGCTTAACAACAATGAGTATGTTCATGATCAGAAATGGTAAGGTCTTTTATGAAAGAAATTTATCAACGGAATTTTATATTTCTAATTACGGATTCCATTTTAATTGGGAGGACAATCAGATTCTACTAATAATTGTACTAATGGATTAGGGGGAGAAAAACTAATTCATACATTCATTAAAAATTGAATTTCTGCTAATTTCGAGTTTTTTTTCTGAAGTTCTCAATAATAGCAAACAAGAGTTTTCTGAAACCTCTGATATTAAGTACATGTGAATAAGTTTCAGTCAAATTTGACCAATATCTAATGATAAAAGATTGTGGTATCTTAAAACACTGGCATTTTAAGCGTTTTAATGGATTTTTCGTCCCCAACGAGCAGAATCGTTTTCCTTAAGAGATCTGGGCACGCCACTTTTCTGCAGCAAAAATAATTTACATGCCACATTTAGAAGATTTTAATTTCATTTCACCTGACCTCGCTGTTATTGCGACCTAAAAGAGATTGGACAAATTGCGATTGACTACTTTTCTGGAGAGAGGAATGAGAGGTGATATCATTGAGACTTTCAAGATAATTATTGGCATTTCTAACTATGGTGGGCATGTTCCTTAGTATTTCTCATAGATCTGAAAGATTATTGTCAAGGCAGTTTTACAAAAATTAGATCTGTTAACCAGTTAAGTTTTTTTGCTCACAGAGTAAAATATTTTTGGAATAAGTTGCCAGATCGGATTAAAAACAGTACTAGCGTTGGTCAGTTTAACATGAGGTTGGATGAATACAGAGAAAGTGGTAGGAGTGAGAAATTGAGGGGTCACTTTTGGGTGTTGTCAAATGAAATATTTGACAGAATTTAATCTGGATATCGATACTGTACTAAGAGTTTAATTTTGCTAACAGTTGAATTGAAAAAATAGTAAAAGAAGAGATGCCCAAGGATGCATAACAAACAGATAATTAGAATACTACTAATACTGCTACTACTACTACTACTACTACTAATAATAATAATATTGTTAACACAATGTGTAATCCATTATTTCGTAAATCACTTACAAAGAATAGGCGACTTTGTAATACTCATTTGTTTTGATGCGTTACCCTATTTGGAAATTATTATTTTCGTTAAATTTATTCGTCTTCTTCTTTCGTGTTTATCACATGATCTTGGTGTTGGTATTTGTTTCCCGATGTTTTTCTATTCATAAATCTTTCTAGAAACACATCGGGTACTTACGGGAAGGACCACGCGAATGTTGCCAACATCCCTAATAGAAAGTGGTACTGTGTGGAACCGACTGGATTCGAATTTTGAACACCCAGGTCTTCAGTGTAAATATTGACTTAACCACCGTGACCTCTCGTTAAATTAATTAAACTATTTATACCAGAAAGACAGTGACTTTCTTCCTTCGTTAATTTGATTTTCTGCAATTTTCTGTATTTACCTCCGGAAGGCAGTCTGCATGGCAAGAAAAAAACTTCGCCTACGTCCGTGTGACAGAATAAAACCTCTGTGGGAAATAAAAAAGGAAATAACCAATATATATATATATATATATATATATATATATATATATTCATCAACGTTCTGTCTTTATTGTAAGACTTGCTCAGGATGATAATTTGAAGAAAAATGTCGGGTTAGGGTTAAGGTTAGCAAGTACATCGACATTTAGGGTTGACATGATGAAGTGATAAAGGAAAAGTAGTAGCCGTGGCTACTGTGAGCGCTGGAGGAGTGTCCAGTCTGCGAGAAGTCAGTGGTGGCGAAGAATTAAATGAATATGGAAAGCTTTTATTTGGTACCATTAAGGCAGCAGTGAAATAGGGAGGGGTGAGAATATTACTGAATTTGCATTACGGTAGGAGAGATGAAAGGTGGCTGAGATTTTTGTCGTGGTGAGGTGTGGCATGGATTTTGAAGGGCTGGGGAAAGAGAAGGGAAGGAGGAAACTCTGTGTGTTTAGCATGTAGGTGGTATCATAGTTTTAGAAAAATATTTGAAGAAATGAAGATAACTGGAAAATGGGCGGGGGTAACAGTGTGAATGAAATAGTCAAAAAGGTGGGATAGGTGAGAGGGGAGAAATACAGTGTAATCAGCAACATAAAACACAAGGCATAAGTCCTTGTGGCCAAAAAACAACTTTTGCATTAATGCAATTTTATCCAGAAATTAAAAAAAAATGCTAATAGTAAATAGTATACTAATTATTCATTTTGAAATGTTCACATTCTAAAATAGTATTAAAGTGTATTAACATAAAGATAAAATATGCATTTCTGGCTTGTCAAAAAATCGAAGTCAACAATTGTCTTGCATGTGTGCTCTTATACCAAAGGAAAAGATCAATCGCGAATATATTTACTTTTTCTTTTCTTTAATATTTTATTTTTCTCTGCTTTTCCTCTTCCATTAATTACTTCTTCTATATTTTCTCTTTTATTTTTTAAATTTTATATTTCTATTTTGTACTCATCTTTTTTAAAGCCCTTTTTACCATTGTTTTATAGATTTCATTTTCTTTCTCTTTGTTACATTTTAACCGCGACTCCTGTTATTTTCGATATGTTTTAGACGCTTTCCCGCAACTTTAGAGATTGTTTGTCTGTCAGTGTATCAGCCAGTAGGTCGGCTCGTCACGCTTATCGTGGATATGACATTATCACTGCTGAATGCGCAGATTCACCTGAAATAGTTCAAGAATAGTCATATATGATGTTTCTTTAGCTGCATATGTCTACCCAGATAATTACGTC
>OY744529.1:116368453-116370953 GCA_963556195.1 Sepiola atlantica
TCGCATCCAATATCAGCAGTATCCCAAGCAAAGTGTATCTTCTCTTTGATTACTCTAATGTCAGAGTTGGCGCAGATCATAATTCATGGTCTTTCTGTTTTGGACAATCTGGGTGGTAACAATAAACGAGAACAGCATACGACTTCCGGAGCTTTGCACATACTTCGAAATGTGCATCGCCAACTCTATATCCAGACTACGTCTGAGTGCACGATCTCTTGACTACGTCTTTGCCCAAACACTGATATCAGCTGGACCGAATCCTGATAAGACGCGCCGCTGTTGAGAACATTTCCCACGTTCTTACAACATCGCATACTGTGACGCAGATCACTATTTGGTCTGCTGCTAGATCAGGCTACAACCAAAGAGGTTCCACCACTCCAAAAAACAGGACAATCCCTGCATAGATTTCAGCATAATGTCACAACCAGAACTCGTAGAAAAGTTTTCAGAAACCGTTGATAATGAGCTGCGTTTCTTACGTTTTGTGTAACACTGCGGGACACCATGTACTGCACTTCCTGGCCATATTTGGGAACATGATTCGCAAGTCTCACGTCATAGAAGCGAAGCGCGCTGTCCTTTCTGAATACAAAAGGCCATCCAGTGTCATAAACTTGCAGATTCTCAAAGCTGTCAGGAACAAGGCTAAGCAGATTGCAAGGCGCTGCGACAAGAAGTACTGAACCGAGCACAGCAAAACATTTACACAGCCGCAAGACAGGCAATATAAGAGGGATGTACGGTTGAATAAAGCAGGTACTTAAACCAGTCCAGAGAAAGACCGTTTCATTAAATCCTTCACTAGTGTATGATCACATACAGGGTTGAGCTGATGTAAATTGGGCTGAAAATTACTGTGATCCCTACTCCAGACACCCCACTGTCTATCTCAGTTTCTTAAACCATCGGGCGCCAACCAGCAACAAAGTCGCTCGGTTCGTAGCGAACTGTAGAAGAGCTGAGTAACTCATTTGATCATTTGGACTCGTGTAGCAATGTGTTTCCCCTAGATCTATTCAATCACTGCTGTCATATTTTCTTGCTTCTGCTACAAAATGTTATCTGTCAGGGCTGGAAAGAGATAGACATACTACTAGGCATGAAGGAACCCATGATTATTATTAAACTGTACAAGAATGAGGGTGAGAAGATCGAGGGTAACAACTACAGAACAATTTTTTTTCAACATTTTTGGTAAAGTATTTGCACAATTAATCCTGATCCGTCTTCAGAAGCTGACAGAACGTGTCTACCTTGAATTAAAAACAGAAAGATCAACAGTTGAGATGATCTTCTTCACCGTTAACTGAAGGAGAAGTTGGGAGAATAGCAGACGCCTCTTTACATTGTCTTCATAGATATCAACAAGGCGTTTGACCTTGTCAGTCAATACGACATGTTCAAGATCTTCACGCCGATTGGGTGTTCACCAAAGCTGTATTATATAATAGAGTCCTTCTACATACTCATCAGGGGGACATTGTAGTTCTGCAGGAGCTCCTCTAACACATTCAGTACATGCAGTGGAGCCAATCAAGGTTGTGTTCTTTCTAGAAACATTCTTCGGGATCTTCTTCGTTGTCTTCTCGAAGCTCGCCTCTGCCACTGCACCTCCGCAAATTTATCCGTGTGCCAGATCATGCGCCGTGATGTACAATCTTGCTCGCCTTAAGTTAAGGACATATTTACGCGAAGTTCTTATAAGAAACACTATGTTTGCTGATGACGCAGTAGTTTCGACGCACACTTACAAGAACTGCAGGCACTGATAGACCTCTTCTCACATGCATGCCCATATTTTGGGTTTACCATTACCCTGAATAAGACAAACGGATTTGGATAAGAAACCGTAGTACCAGCTGACGTTATTTGCTGACGGTGAACTCGAAGTAGTCCATCAGTTGACATACCTTGACTCCACCACAAATGAAAACCTCTCCTTTGACATAACAGTCTACAACAAAATCGGGAAAGCAGATACGACGCTTGTTAGCCTCACATACAAGTTGTGGAGGAACCTCAAACTGATTGTGAAGACTAACATGGCAGTATGCAGCGCGTGTGTCATAAGCACACTACGGAACATGGATCACCTACGTCAGACAGGAGCAGCGACACCCTCAATTTACGAAGTCTCCGCCGAAACTTGCTGGTATGTCTACATTTCGCAGGCTATGCAGACTGCCCTGTTGGTCCATATCCACCTCATGGAAGATAGGGGCATTCCAAAAGACATCTTGTATGGAGAACTAGTATCCAGGAAATAGGTTGGATGGCCGCCCTAAACTCCGATACAATGTTGTGAGGGTCTACAGGAAGGCAATCGACATCGACATTAGAACATGGGAGATCATTACACATGACCGTTCAAGATGGGGCGAACCCTGAACAAACATCTGATAGCATGCGAGGGGAAACTGGTAATCGCTGTTTTGGAGAAACTGCACGCAGAAAAGAGAGCACATATATCAATAGCCAAGGGTCAGAAATGTTT
>OY744529.1:116375953-116410953 GCA_963556195.1 Sepiola atlantica
TGATATGTCGTAAAACAAACAACCAAACACAAAACAATGATTAAACATTTGAAGATATAACGAACTTGAAGCATAAACACCTTCACCAAAATGACAACAATTCAAAATATCAAAGCTCTTAACTAATGACTATAAATAACCTATTGACTTAAGACTCAAATGAAGGATATTTCCTTCTACATTCATGGCATGAAATGACCCCAAAAGGGTTGATGTGCCATTAAGCAATATCTTACTTTACCTTACCTCTTAATTAGGACCTATGTTTATTTTGAGTGCAAAAAGCTTGAACATTTCACACCATTAATCGTGTTTCAATAAGATTATAGCAACCAAGCATGTGACTTATGTAGAGTTTATTGCATCCCTTAGTATGTTTGCGCGGTTCTGTAGTCTTTATTCCTACTTGTTCATTTCTGTGCGAAACAATTGTCAAGAATTACATTGATTTTCTTTTAATTCAGCAAGTAAAAATATGAAAACAGACTTGATCATTATAATCAAAAAGTACCATTATTTATCTCTCTCTTTTTTATCTATATCTCGCCATTTCCTTCTCTCTCTCATTATTGTTCTCTCTGTCTCTCCTCTCCATATCTGTCTGTATGTATGCCTGTCTGTATGGCTGTCTGTCTGTCTCTTTCTATCTCTATATATATATGTATATATATATATGTATATATATATATATATATATATATATATATATATATATATATTTATATATTTATATATAAGTGATGCCTTTTTAATATGCATACACATATCACTTTTCAACATATTTACAAGGACATTTTGACCAGATCAATTGAGTGTCAGATATCTTCAGGAAAACTCCTTTTTTACAGTTGCATGAAATAACACACACACACACACATATATATATATATATATATATATATATATATATATATATATATATATATATATATATATGTTTTATATAAGATTCTGTTGACATAAGCCCCTCGGCTCTTGATATTCTCACCTTGACCTGAGTGATTCGAGAGGAGATCAAATGCCTGAATAATCCATGTAAAAGACATATTCCGCTTTGACAGTTCGGATTAAAATAAATGAAAACGAAACAATGCAATCCTTGTCTCCGCAAGGGCGTCTTATTGGACGCCGATCGATTTCCTGAATCAAATACACATGAATCATTCGTGCATATCTTAACGATTGACGAAATTGCTTGATATACCGAGGAAGATAAGCTGAAATATGACACCGGATTTTATTCTTGTCAATCAATATACCATTCATTTACATATACGTTCTGTCAATGTTCGTCTCATACAGTTTTTAAGAACATTCAGATCACAGTGGATGCGGGTTGTTTATTAAACATTGTGTCTTTCTGAATTGAAGCAATATAACGTTTAGGCAACCTTTATTTAACTTTCTAATCAATCATTTTCTAGTGGATACTACAAACATTTCTAAGTGTTATACTTAAAGTTTCGTACTGATCAAATATAATATGCGTACTTGTGTCTCTTACCAATATACACAGACGATTAAAAATATTTTGCATATATAAAAACTTGAAAATCACTAATATATATATGATAAATATATATTCTTATACTTTTTGGGTTCATATCATCTATGTGCTTGCTATCACACGGAATTTTAATGAACAAAGTTTATTTCATGAACTACCTATATTTTGAACACATCACTACGAGATTATTTTCCTGTGGACTAAATCAGAATTGTCTTTAAATACAGTGTAAAGAAATACTTGCCATTAACCGCCTCGATGCATAAACAATGTTGTTGCAGTAACCATGTTCAATCCTCTCGTAATATTTGTCATCATTAAGCTAGCAATCAATTACTTTTATATTTGAATGGCTACGATCCTTGATACGTTGTGGCTCATCAACAAAATAGAATTGGAACTAATTTTAAATTATTTCAATATCATGACATAATTCTAAAATGCAAGTATAACTTATATTTTATTTCAAATAATTATTTTGTATATAAGTATTAAGTGTTATATTTTATATTTGTATGTTGTTATTTGAGTATAGTCGAACTCCAATATTACTTTACAAAGGACGCACATATTTTCATATTTGATTGTGTGCGGTGTGGTCACATTGTAAAAAGGCCACGTTTAATTGCCTTTTCACGTAGAAAACTTGGAAAACTTTGTCGGTTTGAATTTGGATTATATCTAGTTCTCAAGAGTGTTGCATTCTAAATGGGATATAAAGACAATTTGATGAAGTAAAGAAGAATTCCATATCATTCGTCGGAGGACAAAACATATACTGCACTTTGATTCTTGTTAGAAATCCCAGTACTGAGTCTATAAACAAGTTGTCAACATAGTTTGAAACATATACGTCACGGTAACGGAACATTGCGTGTACATTATTTTTTTTCTAATTTATTGACATGATAAATCTATTGAAGTATTTATTTAATTCTCGTAATGAAAAATAAATGCAGCAAAATATGTTTTTCAATTTCCTCGCACGTGTTTCATTCGTCGTACACGCTGACAACACACACATTAATTTTCATCAACATTATTTACTATTATGTCGATACAAATTTAACTATAAGCATAAGCATATCCTGTTTGTTTCCTTTCCCCATCTTTGTTTAACCTTTTTTATTTTCTTGATCGCAACCATTTTTCTTGGTCATTGTTCCGTTTGCATCTTTATCCGTGTTTACTACACAAAATATGACGTCAAATTATTTTCTTCGTAGGTAGGAACGTGCTTTTAGTTATCACCATGACATTTCCCATATTATTATTTATTTACCAAGAGTGTCCACACAAGGCATTAGCAGTGATTACTCACAACAATAACAAGTAGCGTTCCATGCATTTTCAGTTAGAACAAGTCTCCATAGTTTCTATCTCTCTCTAAATTTCGATAACCGTTGAAAATTGCAAATCAGTTAGCTTCATAGCAACATGCGTTTATCATTGCCTGCTCGCTCGCACTGATCATTAGTTCTATGTCCATACTGGCTTAAAAGCACCGAAACTCACATTACTCTCAACGCGCCTGAAACGGACGTTTGTTTAGTGCTTTACCTCGTTAGTATTTAAATTCGCTTCAACCCATCATGATGATTCTGTGCAGTACCTGCAGAGAATTGTAACACTATATACGTGCATGTGTGTTTATAAAAGTGCTGACTGTTTAATTTCCTTTAGTCACGTGTGATATTCTGTTTATATTTTCGCGCATAGAACGTTTCGCGCATTGTTCCAAGAAGTCGTTGGCGATTTTGAATTCAGCAACACTAGATGTTATTACAAAACAACAACGCATTACGTTAAGCATTTTAAAATGTTATCACTGGTTTCATATGTGATGTTGTTAAGTTTAGGTTGTTGTGTTTTTATATAGATAGCTTCGAGTATTTTTAATTAGAAAAATGGTTTCGTAATGTATAATTTGTGTGTGATTAACTAGAATTTGTCGTAAATCAAAGAGAGGCAGTTATGTTTTTGTAGATGTTAGTAAATTGAGCTAGGGTTTACAAGATGCATGGTGAGGCGGCGGGATAGGGTAGTGTTTGGTAAACACATGTAGCTATTAGCTTTATTATTATTATAAAACATTTATTTATTTTAGTTTAATACAAAAAAGACCATCAGGAAAATTGAAAACATAAAATAGGTATAAGTAAACAGACGAATTCTGTTAGTTTTAACAATAAATTTACATAAATGGAAAACGCTGCCTAAATACAACATACATTTAATAGACATATATATATATACATATATATACATATATATATATATATATATATAATAATAGCATTAACTATAAGTGAAGTATCGTTAAAGTGATCTATCGTGATGAAGTAAAGCTCAATACGTTGAGTAAAGCAATCAATTTAAAGAAAGAAAGGTGAAGATAAAAAAATTACATAACATTACACACAATTACATAGAATTGATACAAATGGTATTTATTCATTTATTTTTTTAACATAGTTCACCCCAAACAAGGCAAGCCGCCACTGTAGACAAAAAAAGGGGAGAAGGAATAGGGGGGGGGCAACCTTAGGAGTTACACTAATCCTTAAACCATGGTTTTCGAAAGATAAAACCTTTCTTGTCAGAGGATAACATTCGGTAATGGGCTTTTTTAAATAAATAAATATTACCTGTTCCATTTCACTTTGAAAATTGAAGAAGAAATCACAGGAAAGGTTGGGGATTAAGAAATAAATGGCCGAGAGGGAGAATGGTAGCAGTATTGAGTAGCCATTGTCGAAGACAAAAGGGGACGCTATGGTGCAGATAGCAAAATAGCAAAAGTTTGTAGATTTTGAGAAAAGTTTGTAGATTTGGAGAAAGTTGTTACATTTTCTTTTATAGGGTTTCAAATAAATAGCAAAGGGTTCAAATATATCTCACTTGGTCCGTAGGGATTCTCTGTTTTGTGTGCAGTTCCCTAGAATTATATCTGCACTTTCGATGTAATAAAATGTGTATCCATTTCATGTAATTTAATGTAATTTCATGTAATTTTATGCAATGTTCATCTTTCCTTCTTTAATATATATATATATATATATATATATATATATATATATAGAGAGAGAGAGAGAGAGAGAGCGAGAGAGAGAGAGAGAGATAGAAGAAAAAAGAGTGATAAATATGCGACGATTGTCCAAATTTATTTCAAATTTCAATTGTTCAATGCAAGGTGCATTAAGTAATAAACTAGTGTTTATTATTCTTTCCTTAAGCCAAGGCTTTTCAAAGATCGAAATCTTATCATCAGAGGAGAAATACAGATGGATAAGTTGGCTTTCGAAAAAAACAAAGTTCAAATATTTGAAAAATATGAAAATTATTATTAAAAATTATTAAAATAATTTTTGTTAAAAAAACGTATTGAATGAAAAGAAAAGTTCCGTGAAAAAGATATGCAAATTCTCCGGGAAGTAAATTTCCGTTGAAAAGAAGTCCGGTGACATTGTAGAATGTGAAGAAAAACTCTTAGCGTGGGAGCAGATTGGGGAAAGTGCTCAAAATGTAGGTAAGTCCAGATGCACTTAAAGGAGGTTGAGAAAGGGAAAACAGGCCATTTTTTATGTACTTCCAGGGCCAAGTAAGTCCGAGTATTACAATTCTCCTTGTCAAAGATTGCTTTTCTTTTTCTTTTTTTCTTTTTTTTCATTGTCCGATGGTAATGGACTTTTGGGTCAGAAAATCACGTTAAGTCTGCAGTCGATGTTGCGCTAATTTGAATTAGAAAGGGTATTTTGACATATTTTTAAAACCATGGTTTCGTAATAGTATTATTTTTAAAAAACCCATTACAATGTGTAGTGTTAAAATAAAAAAAAGTTATGATAGCCACAGCAGCCAAAAGCAAAAATATTATTAACTCTAAAAATGAACTTATCTCAAATTAAAGGCACAAGCGAAAATTTAAATACATACATTTCATAACTGCATCTAACATTCCTCCTCCCAGCCAACAATCCTCTCTCTAAGATAAGACTAATTCTTACATTCTATAATTAGTTAAATCTTTAATTCTTAACTTTTCCAACCTTACAAATTACCATCCCAATAACATAACGTATGCACACATGATAACTATATTAACCCATAACACTTCATGTAAATTGAGAACTAATATTATTCTCCTCCACTCCACTAATCCTTAACCGTTTTACTTCAACATTCTAATTCCTATTCCCTCTTTTTTCCAATTATTGGCCAACCCCCGTACACACTCATCTATTACTTTTTTTATCTCCCTTATATTCGATCCATCGACTCTGTATACGCTTCGCTCTACCAACAATATTTTTATCATAGATTCCATTTCTCTCACCTTTAAACTACGCTCTCTAGTTACTCATATAATGGTCCACTTGCCCCTCAAAATCTATTTATAATTCCAACAAGTGCTTCACTTAGGTTACAAAATTCAAGTCAATCCTACCCTATAATCCTTGCACTAGAAATCAATTGCTGCAAACAGACTAACGCTGTTCCCAATCCTAACTTTAGTTATGCATTAAAGTTTCTTATTTAGTCATACATTTAATATTTAACTAAATGGGAATTCTTTAAAGTCTTTATACATCAAACTCTGAAACACTAGTTTTTGTCCCAATTTTTACATATTAAAAACGTACATTCAAGATTCTCATTGATTTGAAACTTACTTTCCTAATTAGAACTCTTTTAAAGTTTCTCAATTATATATAAGTTCGTTTAAAACTCCGTTTTAATTACGGGACACCCTCCCTTTCAGAAATATTTAGTTATTGACTTAAATGCACTTTGGTGTTTAGCATATGATAACACCACCCTAACTCTCACCGGTTTTATTGCTTACTAGCAATAAACAGTAACAAAATAAACCCTTCCCCTTCTCTTCTCCCAGCATCATCCATAGTTCATTTTACTAACCCTATAACCCAACTTCTTCATCTTTTATCTTTATCCCTTCCCCCACTTACTCTTTTGGTCCTGTCTCCAACCAAAACTGTCGCTTTTCCTAACTCGATTGAAGTCACTACTTAAATTCCCGACTGCCTGCGTTTTATATACACAGTTCAATCTTAACTTCTGAAAAGTACTGTCATTCCCGGTCCCCGGAAGTATATTAAAATGGCCCGACTTCTCTAAAGTACTTCCGAATGAGTGCGTTCCACCTACGATTGAACTAAAAATGTTCATTTTTGAACATTTTAAACGCTGCCTTCACGAAACCCCTTTTTCCATTTTTAAATCTTCTTTTCACCGGACTCCTTATCAACGGACATTCACTATCTGGACAGACCCCACATTTTTTACACGCACACTCTCACTCTCCATTACTTAATATTTTTTCAAATTTTAAATGTTGGCTTTTCCACTGCCAACTTATTCATCTATGTAATTATTCTGATGATAACATTTTAATATTTGAAAAGTTTTGGCTAAAGAAAAATAATAAACATGTTTTTACCGAGTACATTTTGGATTGAACAATCGAAGTTGAAATAGATGTGTCATTCGTACATGTTTATCTCTCTTCTTTTATATATATATATATATATATATATATATATATATATATATATATATATATATATATATATACTAGCAGAGCTACCCGGTGTTGCGCAGATTAGAGTGTGGGATAGCACCATATCCAACATCATAGTAGGGAGAGTTTACTTTGACAGCAACCTTAATGCTGTCAGCTATATATCTTACTCACCGAGCTTTTCGGATATATGTGAATACTTTTAAACTAATGTTAATAAATAAATTAATTTCATTGTGTAATATGTTTGAAAATTATCACTAGCTTCTTTAAGGGGCAACCGGAAACGCAAAAATACTTCCATTGTTTCACATGCAAATTCTGCATGCGAATACAATTATATTGAAAGTACCCTCTCTAGTGTGTCTTCGTTTTTAGAGACAGACATGCACAGACAGTGAAGTGTTCTGATTGATTATATATATATATATATATATATATATATATATATATATATATATATATATATATCATTTGAATCAAAGAGAAAACATTTTTGTTATTTTTTGGAGGGACGGGGGTTCATTTACTTATGGATTAAATTTCAGTAAAATCGATAGGATTACGATTGAAGGTGCCCCGGGGATCCTCTTAATATTATAAAATGTTGCTGACATTTTTGTGATAGAAATCATTTTTGGTATTTGAATCTTTAAAAACAGTTGTCCGTGTGGGGTGTAGGGGACGCCCAGCGTTGAAGTGATATATTTGTTATATAGCTTATGACCTTCACTGAGATGTCAGTAGTCCACATGCCAATTTTCAAGCAATTCTGTCCAGCGGTTTCGGTGAACATAAGCCACAAAGATTAGGCGGACATACGCACCCCACCCCAGAGTTACTATTATATATATATATATATATATATATATAGAGAGAGAGAGAGAGAGAGAGAGAGAGGGAGAGAGAGAGAGAGATACACCTCTGAGTTTGAATTATCTACTAGACACCACCCCCGTTTCCATGTAGTATCTCTGGACAACCTAACATGAGAATACTTAAAACTGCAAGTAAATCCTGACCAACTATTTAAAATGACATAGTTGTCGAAGTCCAGATAAGATCACCTTGATAGCCCTATACGAATAATGCTGTACTTTTCTCCAGGTACTGTTATATCAAGTAATGTTACATCAAGTAACACCGTTTAGCTTTATACTCTACAAGACTAGATGAAGTCTTTTCTTGGAATCTGGAAAGACCAAGAGACCAAAATAAATATATACTATAACATAGCTAACTAGTCAATTAGAGAGAAGAACATTAATGTTATCAAGTTCTTTACTAACTACACGTTTGGCAGGTAAAATAGACATTCAATGGAATATTCGAATATCAATGTATCTCATATAGTGATCAAATGTTAGCTTCGAGAAAAGCCTTTTGATAGCTTGATACCTTCGACTAAAGAAATATATATATATATATATATATATATATATTTATATACATATATATATATATATACTTTTGTTTCATTTTACTTCAGTCGAAGTTCTCAAAAATCAAGGGATCCTTTCATGGAGCTTACACTTTATCTCTGTATTAAATACATAGATATTCGAATATTCTAGTAACATTCTCCTTTATTTCTAAAACGTTGAGTTTGTAAAGAAGTTAAAAACATTCATATTTCTCTCTCTAATTGATTATTTAAATATGTTATAGTATATCTTTCTTGTTGTTTCATGGTCTTACCGGATTCCAGGACAAGAATTTACCAAGTCTGGTGGAGTATCCAGATCAATGCTGTTACTTAAGATAACATCACTAGGAAAACGTTCACTGTTCTGCGTATTTACAAATGTATAGCCGTGATGAGGGGACTTCTATTTATCTTCCTCCCACAAGGTAAGATGTGACACAAGGTCGGGAAAGTGGGAATGTAAAAACCAGCGCCCGAGAATTTGAGCGCTCTAGTCATTAAAAATTGGCTGGGCAGCCCCGTCGGAATTCTCCGGTAGGGGCGCCTCAGGCGATTAGCAATAAACTAACCCCTTCTCGAAGGGTGATAAGGCAAAGCCTGGTCGGGTGCACCTCCTAAAACTGCACAGGACGGACAACCAATAGACATGCGTAAATCCAGACCCAAAAGCCGGACAATACCGGTCTATATGGTGGGGTACCTACTTATTTGTGCTGCAAATACTATATTATTTAAAACATTTGGTCAGGGTCTACGTGTAGGGTGAAGTATCTTCATGTTAGATTGTCTTGACAAACCCTTGTACAGAAAGACCGAAGACACTCGAAGATGGTGTCTAGTAGGTAATTCAAACTCCCCTGTAAGTAAGTACAACTTTTCAGTAGGTAATTAAAACTATCCAGTATGTTAATCTAACTGTAGGTAATTTATTTGAGTGTATGTGTATGTATGTGTATACACATGTGCGATTTAAATATTCTTTGCGTCGGTTTACTTTGTCCTCACTCCAATCTCTTAACACTATTTCTATTTTTCCTCTGAAATTCTCTAATCCTCTGGATTTCTGTAAACCATGACAAGCTTCAGTTTCAGTCGCATCAAGTGGATGCAAAACTAAGCTTACATTACTGTAAGATGAGCCAATCAATCAACTCTCCTTCTGATCCTTAGGGCATATTGGCTGCAACCTTTTGGCGCGCATTCTCCTAGTATCAACATGAATAGTTGAGTTCAAGAAATCAATACATCAATATCTGTCACTTGTGTCATTTTGAAACTCTTCAGACGCCGAAGCTTGGACACGTTTTGTCTACTGACATACGTATATCCGGGGGCATCCCTTTTGTAAATGTTCAATACAAAACATTATTTTTTCATAATTCCTTTTTTTTTCTTTCTATTTTGTCCTTTAAAGTTATATTTTATTTATTTTTCTTTCGCTTTATTTATCGAAGACGTTCTTATTCGTTTCTGACTCTTGCACTTCTTGTGTCATCTCTTCTGACCGGATTTTCTTCCGTCTCTGGTTGTATTCAGCAGACGCATTCTGAAAAGATATCTGGATGTATCGACTGTAACGTTGCATTACAAAAACGTTGGCAAGGGTTTCAAACAATCAATTGACCTTATCATATGCAAGGAAAGCCGTTCGATTATTTATTACTTCTTTCCTTTTATCATGTTATCGTTGAATCTTTCGTCCTAGATTGTATCCGACCACCGATATGTTTTCTTTTTAATGCTATTCAACAATATTATGGATTTATCTAAATACTAACACACAGACACGGCGTTACCCGGGAAGAAATCAAGAATAGCATATCTATTTGCTCCCCGTTCATACGAATATCAGTACTGGCATTAATGACGCGGCTGATTTCTGTGACGTCACGTCGACAACGATCGGGCAGGTCGCGGAAGCGCCCGAGCGCTGACGTAATAATATAAATTTTTCTTTCTTTTATCTTATAAACACAGTGACCAAATTTTAACCCCACGCCCTGAAAACAAAAACATTAATTTCACATATACAAAAAAAAAAAAAATGATTTTAATTTATGTATTTTTTATTTGAATTTATTCGTCTTATATTAGCGTCTGCAAGTTTTCCAGTTAGAGTTTGACAGTTTGACTACAGGGCTGAGCTATCTCTAAGAACGCGAGCTATACCTCTAACGTAAACCCTAACCCTAAACCCTAACGCTAACCCTGAATTCTAAACCTAACCCTACACCTAACCATAAACCCTAATCCTTTCCCTAATTCTAACGAGAACCCTAACCCATTTTTCTGTCTTTCTTTGTTTTATGTTCGCAAGAAAATAAAACAGCGAACACATGAAAATGGAAACCTTGACAAAATACCCCCACACACAAAAAAATCCTTTCTACACATTTGATTGAAAATGGTTTATTTGACCCCTCCACCCTACAGTTTGTTCAGTTTTTATCTTTTTATCTATGTATTTTTTCTTTTAATTGATTCGTCTTATATTATCGCCTGCAAGTCTTCAATTAACGCTTGCGGGTTCGTCTCGGCAACTCTCGGGCGCTTCCGCAACCTGCCCGATCGTTGCCGACGGGAAGACATGGCACGTCATCTATAACAACACATCTTACGATTTCATCCTGATTTTATTTTCTCTTATACTTGTCTATGTTTGTATTAAACGGAAACATGTACTCAAAGTGAGCGAGAATATGTGTATTTGAGGGGGCATTATTGTAAGAATTGTCGACAAAAATAGGCTCATAGCCCCTTAATGAACACCTTACTTTTCATGGTAATGAATGGGAGTCACAGTTTAATGCACAGCTTACTAATAGATAAAAGGTTAGTGTTTGATCGACTAAGAGACGGAACAGCAAAAATGTCGGAATATTTGTTTTCAATGTTTTTTAATGTATATTTAGCTTTGAATAATATGTTTTAAAAACGCTTGAAGAACTCTTACATCAGTAAGTACATCGAACCGAAGATGTTGATTCGGGCTCTGTGGTTGGTTTGACTATACGCTTAAAATACAATTATTTTCCTGTTTACACAGTCTATATGTACTATGTGGCTCACTTGATGCGCGCATGCTAAGGATATTTGTGAGTCTCTATAATTAACGTTAAATAATGTAATCAGGGTTAAGCTGTTGGTTAGAAGTAAACTATTGTGTTTGCTTGGACAATATTAATAAAAAAACTGATACATGGATGAACAGAAACACGCATGCATGAGTTTTTTTCATAAGCCACTGTTATTATAATGGCAATTACAAGTGGAAGTGTGTCTATGGCCGATAATACGTGACTATTTGAATCATAATTTGTGTTTACTCACTTAATTCAATTCATATAAGTTTATTTTTTTATGATCTAGTTATAATACTTTGTTCAGTAATCTATAATATAATATCAAATGTGTTCTATATATTTCGTAAATATATATATTTCGTAAATATGATTTAATATCAAATCTATTCTATATATTTTGTAAATATCGTAAATTTATTCTATACATTTCGTAAATAACATTGGAATAATAGTTGATTACAGAACCAGCATCTATATGCAGAATCAGAAACAGATTGTGAAGATAGTATTCCGCCTACATCCACAACCGGAACACTCAGGTCCTGAACGTGAGTGCCGCTGACGTCTAAAAACGGAGAAACCAGTCTAAACACCGGCAACTCTTAAACATAACCCTCCCGTGGTATGACACACTCCACGGGCACTTCAATTCTGATCTCTTAAGACACTACACTATATACATTTTACCAGCTGTTTTTGAGGAACGGAAAGTCCTCCGAGATACATATTACCGTCTCAAAAACAAACACAGTGTTATTGTTTCGGAGTGTTTGGGTGGGGATTAACGATTTCTATTACTTGGATTATTTGGACTATCATACGCATCTTGGTTGTGTGTTTTTTACATTTAATGTACATCTTTTCAATTTAGGAAATCTCCGTCATCACACATGACCATTTAGAATTGTTAAGTAATTTGTATCTAATATTTAGTAATTATCACAATGCACTGACCCTTTAAACTCTATAACACTGTAATTTAAGACTGATTTCCACTCAACGTCATTATCCGTTAGTCCAAGTATCCATTTGAAACGAGAACAATATAACACCGTGAATTAAATAAAGCTTTGAATTAGAAATGTTGTATAGGTGTTAGTGTTTGTCGTTAAGATTATCATGTACAAAGAGATGTACCTGCAAAATGTTTGACCGAAACGTTGTCATGCTGAACACGGGTATGAAAATTGTAGGCTGAACAATTCAAATAATACCCACATCTTTCATGTTTCGAACTATATAACTACACGTAATAATTGACGTTGTATTTAGTCTCGTAAAATATGATATATTCTATATAATCTTTCAGTAGTTATATTCATCTATTTGATGAAATCTATGTTTACTGTAAATAAAATATAGCGGTTAAATTGTATTTAAAAAATAAAGCACAGTGGAAGTGTTCAACGATTTTCATAATTATTTCTCATCTACTTAAGTTTAGACTTTCGATTAGACCACAAAAGACGGAGAAGGGGGAGGAATAGTACGTGCAAGAGTGAGAGAAAAGGTTTTAGAGAGATAGAGAAAATAGTGACAGAAGCAAAAGTAATAGAAGACATATGTATATCTGGGCTGGTGTACCAACGAATTGTCGCTCATACATAGGTCTAAAAAAGTCGCTAATATAAGAGACCCTTCACTATTTACCAAGCTGAAGCCCCTGTCCCATCGCCTCAATTTTGCATGTTTGTGCTTGTTTTACAAGTACGTCAATGGAGTGTGTTCTAATCAACTTGCTGCTCTGGTGACCCCAAAGATGTAAATACACTTGACCAACCCGACAATCAGTTAAATCCATACCAATTACTGTCGAGGTCCCCAGAGGCTACAGTGACTTGTGCTCTAATAGCTTCTTTTCTTCGTGCGGCCGGCCGGGCTTTGGAATCCCCTCCCTGCTCTTTGTTTCCCCGAATGTATCGACATGCAGAAACTTAAAACTAATGTGAACGCGCATCTTGCTGCATAGCTTAAACTCTAGGATGACCCCCACAACTTTAACCTTATTAATCAGTGGCAACTTGTTTTAAAAAATGAGAGCACTGTATAACACAACATAAATAGGATAAGGATTGAAGTGATGAATACAATGTTAGTAAGCGATAGCTAACTTTGCAAATTATGACGTATAAAAGACGTGAAATAGAAAAGTTTAACATGATAAAATCACACACACACAGACATATATATATATTTATATTTATATATATTAATTTATCAAGTTCAAATGTGTTAATAAAGTGAACATAAAACCAAGTTTTTCAAGAGTGCTCAATACCAAGTAGAGCATTTATAAAAGTACATAAACAGAATTATAGCCTTACGTCAATGAACCAACGTTTCGAAATTCACTTTTTCACACCATAAACATGGAGAAAATGAATTTCGAAACATTGGTTGATTGACGTACATCTATAATATTGTTTATGCAATTATATATATATATATATATATATATATATATATATATATATATATATATATATATATATATATATATAATTGCATATAAACACGTATATATATATATATATATATATATATATATATATATATAATTGCATAAACAATATACTAGATGTACGTCAATCAACCAACGTTCTGAAATTCATTTTCTCTATGTTTATGGTTTGAAAAAGTGAATTTCGAAACGTTGGTTCATTGACGTAAGGCTATAATACTGTTTATGTACTTTTATAAATGCTCTACTTGGTATTGAGCACTCTTGAAAAACTTGCTTTTATGTATATATATATATATATATATGAATGTAAATATTGTTAGCGTTTCAACGTAATGTAAGTCATTACACTTCGTGATACGAATATTATGTCCGAAACCGGTGATATGAACCTGTACAATAACATTATACTTTTTGAAAATCTTTTGGGGAAATAGGGTAAGGAAATGATTGCTGACTACTGTAATAACCATTGGGTTCTAAATCTTAGCAGAAAAATAGTCAAACTACTTCTTTCCTTCTTTAATACTTAAGAATATATGCAAACTGTTGTCTATTCATAACTTCATATTACGCACTTCTACACAGCTATGAGTCAAATAGCAACTTGTGTTAAATGAATCGTTTACAATAGACATTAGATTTGCACATTAAACACCGGACTATGAAATCGGCCAAACCAAGTTCGAATCTAGTTGGACCGTTTGCATTAACTTATCTTTTATAAGTATGTGTGTGTATATGTATGTATGTATGTATATGTGTGTATATATATATGTATATATATGTGTGTGTGTTTGTATGTGTGTATACGTATGTATTTAAACCTTTATCACTCTCTCTGTCACTATATAACCACACGCCTGTTTGTGTGTGCGCGCATGGTTATGTGTGCGTATTTATGTGTGTGTGTGTGTGTGTGTGTGTCGCTCACCTATCTACAAGACTCAAGATTAGACCACACGCATACGGGCGCACACACGCACGCAGGCGCGACATCATTCTTGGAGACGACAAAAGCAATAAAAAGTATTAAATTTCAAAAGAAATTCTACACCCTAAGAAGCTAGGATGACCGATAGGTCATGGATGGGTAACACGTACTTGACCAAGAGAAACAGGAAAAATGGCAAATAAAAAATAAAAAATAAGAGATATAAAATTATCACGCACCCGCAGACCCACGCATGCGCAAAAACAATAACAAATTTCCTCAAATGAAACAACATTCTCTCAAATCGAAAGACATTTCTTCAAATGGATCTACATGATGAAAGCGGACCACCGCTTGAAACGCGTTATATAAAATTATAAAACAACAAAATAATAAATAAATGTTGAAAAAAACATTCTACAAATGTTGGTAGCCGTACTCCTTTATATATATACTTTTCTCTCGTTGAAACTGCACTTATACTGCACTACTCTCATTTATATATATATATATATATATATATATATATATATATATATATATATATATATATATAGTCATCTACATACGTATTGGTTCGCTGTATCACATCTCTTCAGTGCAGCTAGACCAGTTAGTGCTTACAGCTGAGATTGAAACTCAACCGTCGAGCTGATAGTCGTCGCCTCTTCGCCCGCGTTATCATACGACTGACTGAAAGTACACATTGTAAAGTATCGGGAGATCGAATAAGTTTTACCCAATGAGATATGCCTTAAATGACAGTTGGCGATATCCTTACAAATAAGCTCTACCCGAAGAAAAGGAGCTTATATAATTTATACATGTATGTATGTATATATATATATATATATATATATATATATATATATATATATGTATATATATACATATATATATATATGTATAAATAATTTATCAATGCAAGCTAAGTTGTACATTTATTAATTTGATACGTGTTCAAGTACCTAGTTTCTTACTAGATTAACGTTTTAAAATCCAGTGATTGTTTAATTATGTCATAATTTATCTCCTTAATATTCTATTTATTTCATACTTTTTATTCATTATAAGCCTTTTCATTGATATATGTTGATTGTTTCTGCTCGTCATTGTTTGAGACACGTGAGTTTAACCATTGATTTGTTATCACTGTATTCCATGAATTGTATTCATATTCTTTTTTTTAATCTATTGTTTTATGTTCAGAAACTGATTCTGGTATTTCTTCGTCATGAGAGACAAAATAGGACAATGCGTTTTTGTTTCTCTTATTTTTTTCTTTCTATGAAAAAAACGAACTTGAAACAATAACTGTAACAATTGTGCAGCAGCTGGACCCCATATGTTTGTGAGGAATTAAACGAAGTCGGTTTGTGCTAGTAAAAATAAAACTTCGCCAACAATAATAAAAATGATATAATAAAATACATTAGCCTAACAAAAGTATAGAACCAAATTCGAAAAGAATAAACTACAAAGAAGGGTTGACGATTTAATGAAAATAAAAGTACAAGATCAAGAACTGCATTCTCTCTCTTGTCGATTTAGTGCCGGCCGCCTGTCTCGCCACTCTGCCCTTAACGACGTAGTCAGGCGAGGTCTCGACTCGGCAGGTTTTGCATCAGTCCTTGAACCAGTCGGCCTGGACAGGGGCGACGGTCGCAGACCCGGCGGGGTAACTGTGTTTTATTTCCGAGCCGGAAAGTCGCTGATATGGGACACCACTTGTTCTGACTCCTCTTCACCAGCAAGGATTGCGGAATCCGCGGTGAAGCCCGGCACGATGGTTCTGCTCGCTGAAACAATGAAGCGCGGAAAATATAGCTCGCTCACTGACCGTTTCGTCTTCCAACCAATTTCAGTGGAAACGTCGGGTGTGCTTCGCCCCGGGACTGTTACATTTTTTAAGGACATTGGACGGAGGATTTCAACGTCTAGGCACGAGCCCCGTGAGTCAGCCTGGTTGTTTCAACGCATCTCCCTGGCTATCGTTCGTGGCAACGCTATGTCAGTAACGGCGGCGTCACCTCCGTTCTAATCGTCATCTGCTGACTCTCTCCTTCTTTCTCTGACAATTGTTTCAAGATCAAGAACCCTAAAACAAACAAAAATATACATTTTACCTCCTAGATTCTATCTCTTTCCTGCTCAGATTCTAGAATAAGTGTAAAATTTGACACTTAAAATTCTGAGAGTTTATCTGGATAAAAATATGAAACACCTACATTCAAAGAAAGGAGAAAGCTGAATTCCAACATTAATTACGATATTTGATACCCTTTATTTTGTGTGGTGATTTTTATAGACAATGTCTACAGAATGAAATTGATACTATTGCTTATATAATGTGTAGTGACAAGACAATCACGGCCCAGTTGCCAGTCCTTCTAAATGCTAGTGCACATTCTGAAACATAAAAGTCCGACATGCCCCTATTGACTTGACTCCCTACGAGGATAAAGTAAGACAACAAGCTGTTTTTTTTGTGAAGGATATTCAGTACTTCAAAAAGGAGCACTCTGGATGAGACAGAAATTAAAATAGCTTAAATTAAGGATTTCTTCTCTTCTGACAGATACTACAGTTTTATCCTACGCAATAGTATCAATTTCATTCTGTAAACATTGCCTTTAAAAATCACCACAAAAAATAAAGGGTATCAAATATCGTAATTAATGTTGGAATTCAATTTTCTCTTTTCTTTAAATTTAGGTGTTTCATATTTTCATCCAGAAAACCTCTCAGAATTGTCAAATGCACCATCTACATGCATTATTTGAGGACACCGTGTATATGTATTTAATAAATACAGGAAATACTTGTCAAAACTAATGTTATTTTGCGGTTTGAAAATATACCAACAATAGAATATATCAATTCAACTTCGGTGAAGACGGTTCTTTTGAAAGCGTCAGAATTGAAGTTCCCTTCATGTTTGCGATAACATTTAAAAGAGGGGGAGGGGTTTCTCCCGCTTCTTCTCTCGTCAACCACAGCTTACAACAGAAGAGAGATGAAAGGAGTTGTTCATCCAACTCGCCAATTAAGTGTATGTTTATTGATCAGGCGGAAAGTATTGACCAATGAAATTAATGAACGATGAGCGATAATTATTTTACGAGAAAAAGGGGGGTAACGCTTTTTATACTCTTCTGATCTGATATCTTTATTATATAGTCATTCTAAAATAATAACTACAATTATATATACCCCCCATGTTGAAGCAGGTTAAAAAATTCGACATGTGATATTGCGGTGTGCCACCAACCTTTAAGAGATTCATCGCCATGCTGTCAACTAAGCCACTAATTTTCATCTACTGAATTCCATTGAACACATAAAACATGTTCAACGGTTGGCAACCAGGAGAGTCACGAGACTCTACAGGATTACATACAACGAGCGGTTCAAACAATTAAATCTCTTCTCAGTTGAGCCGCGGTTCAAACAAGTTGAGCCGCGGTTCAAACAAGTTGAGCCGCGAAGTATGTGAAGAGACTTTATTCTTGCCTGAAACATCATTAACGGATATTAAAATCCAGCTTTCGCAGAGGTTTTACTTCATCGCCTTGTGGCATTTTTCTTGTGCACCCGTAAAATATGTACTACTGTGGCTTTCTGCTCAATAGAAGAAACTCAGCATTCTATGTACGTGTTTAGCATGTTCAGTACGTGTTCAGCATTCTATGTTCCCGCAGAAACAAACTGTCAGAAATGGCGGTGATGTAAATATGATATTCGGGTTTAAAGCGGCTTTAAGGAAACATGTAGACCGTATGTAGATAAAAATATTCTACCTGTCTCTTCACATGGTTTGTCGCAAAATAAATGTTTATGGATTGATACATTTATAAGTGTCTAACTCTATAAATAAATAATTTATTTTGAATTTTTTATAACATCATAATCGGAATCAAACGCATTAACTTACGATGTGAAAATGTATAAATCTAGTAATTTTCATTGGTAAACACTAAACTTTTCGCGGAATATCTTATGCAGAATTGTTCTCTAATCGGCTTATCAATATTAGTTTACTGAAAAGTTGTATATTTTCTATTTGATATTAAGCCATAGCAGTATTACCCATACATATATAACTACTTGATCTGAAGTATTTATTATATAATCTATCGAATAGTAAGTCTTAATTATATTGTATTTCTAATATCTAAACTCCAGTTACATTTTCGTCATCTCAAATAGGCACCATGTATCGTTAAGTTAAGCAATGTGCATTATACATTCAATATGTTAATTGCTATACAGAAATTATCAATAAGCTGATCTCCAGAATTATACATTCGAAGTAATCATGTAAATATATATATATATATTATAACACTAAGAATATTTATTTCGTTCTAACCCTACTTCCCCATTAAGAATTTTTTAGATAATCACTATTTAATTCAGATTCTCGTGTTTAAATATTTGAACAATGTCTAAGTCGCCATCTTTGATTTTGTAAAGGTGCACTGGCGTGTTTCGTAGTAATTGATCTACATGGATTAATTGATGATCAATTACAAAGTACGACATGCAAAGGAATATTTATCTGATGACTTTGTATACAATCTACAAACTTTAATTATTATTTAATTACTCGGATGCTTGTGAAAAAAGGCGATGCACATAATCAACTTTAATCCATCACCCAAATCAACAGTCCGACTCGACGAATTATTCTGAAACTTCGTTTTAAAAAACTAGTTCAATAAAACTTATATACTGTGGAAATAACGGCATATGTATTTGTTCTTATATTCTTTCCAAAACATAAACCGAATGGAAAAAACAGGACGAGACAAAAAATAGATAGACAAGGTTTAGTTAAAATAAAGACAAAGATAAGATACGTAGGATTTTTCTGACAAACAAAATACAATGAAAATAAAAAATATTACACAAAAAGCGAAGTTTTAATCAAATGTGATTTTTTTTAGATAATCTATTTTATCCTTTGAATTGTTTAGATGAGGATATTTAATTGGAATTATTTGGATTATTCTGACCAGTATTCTCATATTGGTTGTTATTATTTCCGCTAACGTAACCTTCGACTTTTATGAGGTGCATATTTATATAATTGCACATCTTCTTATAGAATATAAATATATAAATATTTCTGTTGAACTCCGGAACCAGACGGAGTTTCGGTTCGAACTGTTGATTTAATTCCCAAAAAAGTACATTGCAACAGACGAAAGTATCTTAAGAAATTCACATTTCTACGCTGGACTAGATGAATGAATGACAACTATTTATCCTCGTGAATTACATAAAATATTGCGAAATGTCATATATTACCAAGTGCCAAGTTCTGTTAAACTGTTTCCTCATTTGAAAAATCCACCGAAAGATGTCGGAGGTTACACCGAATGAAACGTTGTGAATATAAAAGTGTTTTGAATTATGAAAATAACACACATTTAAGAATTATATTTTTCAGATGAGATAATAAAATACACATATATTATAATAATAAATGAATTCCCCTTATTTAGAGTAAAATCACACATTTGTTTTCGATAATGTATTGAATAGGATTTTGCAACCCTTTTAGAAATTACCTCTTTTATGGTTTACGTATCTTCGAAGCGGAATATTATTTAATTGTTGAATATTTTTATGGAAAAAAAAGTTTATTAATACTGTAAACAAAACAAGACAAAAGTTTAATCGAAATAAGTTATGAAATCACATTCGACCAACGAGAGTTGACGCTACGTTAGAAAGTGCTAAAAGGTATATGTAACGTATTTTGTCAAATTGATGAGTAAATCTACATATTTCAGATGCAGGTAATCGGTCAGTACAAGATCTCGGTTTCGTCAAGTTAAACATCGCAAAATACTGTAATTATTTTTTTTATTAAATATTTTTATAACTAAGTCGAAGACATTCGATTTAAAATTTCATATATGGAGACAATGATATTTTCTTGTTCGGCATGTTACGCAAACACCTGAGAGATGACAAAGCGAATGGTGGTAGGCCATAACCTCGATACGTCGCGGCGCTGTATTTCTAGAAATACCCAAAACACCTGCCACATCTTACGGAATTCCAAGCTCTATATTTAGTGTGTGTACACCTCCGTTATACTTTTTCTTTCTACCAACCGGCACATGTAATAACATTTCTGACATGTTTTCCTTTTGCCAACAGCTTTCCTACCTGTCAGAAATAAAGAAATGACCTCTTTTGGGGATTCGACACTATTACACAGCTCTTAATAATTCGTTTTCTTGGGGGGGGGGATTTAACAGGAAATAAATATGCACTGGCTTTGATCAATTGCATCTGGCTTTAATCAATTTCAATACAAGCTAAACAAAATAATTGTCCGAAAGCTGATAGCCGATTGGCTAATCGCTCGACATCTCTCGGGTGTTTACGTAACATGCCCGAACGCTGGCGACGCGAAGTTCACGAAAAGTGGTTCATATTCGATATAAGTACCGACATTTCATATGTAACGTCTGATCGATATTTCTTATGAAATCGCACTGTTACTGCATATTGATAACAGGATCGATGGCGTTTCTAAAGTGAAAGTTAGGATTGCCTATCACCAATCGCTATAAAACCAGTAGACAAAACGTTTTAGGCATTCGAAGCATATGCTCGACTGTACTGGTTTTAGTGAATTGCTAGTATCACAAACTTTCAGAGGGTAATAGACAGATGATAGCTTAAGCTTAACTAAAAAACATTGCCTAATTCGATAATGCAACAGTGTGTACAATAGAAATCTGAAACGGTTTATGGTCAAGGTTCCATCGCTAATCTACACTGAAAAGTTCTAACTCTTCTCTGATCATTACAACCAATAATGCAATACCCCCAAAATAACAAATAACAACTACGTAATGTAATGTTTACATCTATCACGAATTGCTCGATAGTATAATATATGTAGCTTACTATATTTTCTGTTTTTATGAAACCATTCTATCAGGCATTCCTTTTCAATGTGTGGGGTAATGTTGTATATGTCGTATGGTCATGAAATTATCTTCCCAGGCATTACTTCCTCCTTTAGCGTCTAGTTTAGTATATATTATTTTGTTATTAATTTATTCTCTAAAGTATGTTGGTTTACGTAGTGTCGCATACGTCAACAGATATTGTCACAATCGGCCGTTGATAAGTACACTCAATACATCAATATGGAAGTGTTAACCTTCACTTTTAAACGTTTTCTAAGACCATAACATCAGTTATGTAATCTACATTTTAGCCTATCATTAACAACATCAATCTTGTTTATCGTAGCTTTGCATGAGATCGCGGTCTACTCTTTTGCACCTATTAAATGTGATAAGTGAGCCTAACTGGGGCAGATATTTTAACTAGTGATTAATAATGTCACATAACAAAGTAAATGTCCACGCTAAGATTGACGACGCCTCAACCCATCTTCGAAATATTGACTCTCCAAAACTGGTGAATAAACATCATAGAAACAGGCGGTACTACAGACGAATAGCAAGTATATCCAGACGTCACTTTTAACCTAAGAAAAGAGAAAATCAATAAGTTGTTCAATTGACCAGTTTATTTTAGTCATTTTCATTTGGCTTTCATTTATTTCCAACGGCGCCATTACAGTGATATATTAGTAGTAGTGGGGATAACGCCGCGACATCCTTGTCCAATCTAATTTACGTCATGTCGTTGACTTCTGCAGTCATAAAAATCACAATGTGGCCATTTTATTCTCCGCTTGTTCACTTGATTCATGCAGTTTCTACGACGATTAACAGCGTCAGCATTCAACCCCTTTACGATGCGCTTTAGCATATTTTTTTCAGATGAGTAGTTTCCATACGGTGGTTCTGAAAACGCTGGTGAAATAGTCCCACGTAAATATTAGTAGAAAGTAGTTCACCAAATTGTTTAAAATGATGACCTACAATTATAATTGTGTATATGTATTGTTTGGACGATAAGAAGTACTGCCATCTTCTTGGATGCTATTCTCACGCGTTTCATTCCATGTAACCCCAATACTTCTTCAGGCGCGTCCTGTCAAACTCGACGCTATTTATGTCGGACTCAGGACTATGTACAGAAGACAGAACGTAACTTTTTATTTAATCCCGATTGTTCCCGTTTAGTAATTCCTGACCGGGGAATACTCTTTATTAGAACCACATAAATCAACACGTAGCGCAACGGATAAACGTGCACTATATAATCAGTTCTTAATTTTTTTTTATTCCTGAACTGTCTCTTAAATAATTCATGTATTGACGTTGCGATGACTATTTAGTCAAACACATTCTTGTTTCTAGGTTCTAGCTTCCCTTGCCTGTTCCACAAATCTTTATCTGTCTGCTTCTTTTTTCTTGCTAATATTCTAGTAGGTTTTTGAGGGGTCAACGCGTTCGAGGTTGAAAGAGAGAAAAAAGGTGGGGGAGGAATCCACTACTAAATGTGGTTAAACAAGGAAAGTGTAGTCCCTACCAAACACACTAGTTTGACGAAGTTAAAGAACCATGAGATAAGACATATTTATAACTGCCACCGACCGCGAATGGAGACCTACATTTCAACTGAAGCTTATGGGTGTAATTAAAAAAAGAAAAGTTCTTAATTCTATTTTATTACCTAACATCTCTTATTTAAATAATCCATGTATTAACGTTGCAATTACAAATGGTTTGAATCATTTGCCTGTTGCATAAATCTTTATTTGTCTGCCTTTGTTTTTTTTATTTCTGAACTGTCTCTGATCTAAATTTTACTAATTCTAATCATGTTACGAAATTTCCTTGTATTTACCTTGTGCATTTCAATGTAATGTAGTGTTTCAATTTACCTATATAGCCTTCATTGTATTAAGAGTAAACTAGTTTTTCTCAAATGTTACCCTACTGACTGTCTATTTCTTATTTGTACAAAATTGTGAGAGGGAAACAATTTCTGTTCCGACTGATAAGTGCACAGTATATATATATATATATATATATATATATATATATATATATATATGTGTGTGTGTGTATATATACATGTGCATGTGTGGAGGATTTCTTTTAGCTTCGGGGGCTCGGAAATACCCGACTAGTACACGGGCGCAGGCTATCCTCTCTTGGAGTGTTGGATCGTAGACCTTGTCAGGCTATCAATATAAGAGAAGGAAAACTCTTGCAATAAAACCGTGCTACTAACCACTTACGTTTTGTCAGCAAACCGTTCGGGACGGAGGCATCTTTAGTCTTGATCGACAACCTTCCTAGAGCTGGAATCGCGAACAAAGTATCCGTTTTGCAAACCTATAGTTCATTAAGGAGTAGATGTGGTCTGCCTATCACCCGATCTTTGCACTCTTTTTTTGTCTATTAGTCAGGCCTAGAGATGCAAACACTGGGACGCTTCTAAAGACACTTAGTGCTTGTTTTAGTTTCATGACTAGGGCAATGCACGCCGTCTCTCTTTCTCTCTATCTGGGCAACTTAGGAAATGTTTTTCATCACTAAGTCCTAGATGCCTACTCTGGATCGCTCTTGTTCTGACATGTTTGACAGCCTGTCTGACTGCTGTCCTTGACTGGTAGTTAATAGTCCTAACTCTTAGGTAACGCTAAGAACGGCTGATCCGTCAACAATTGCATAATATCGTGGGTAACAGTACGTGACATGTCGCGCATGGAAAGGGGCCGTACATTTATTCCCGGTGGGCTTTCCCGGGGCCACAACCCCGATGGGCCGAGTCACGACTCATAGACTGGTTGTGTAAGCTTATTGGTACCAAACAAGCACCCACTTTGCCCTTCCCACACTATATCAAAACAAACATGAATTTACAAAAAAAACTACACCAGACCCCCACCAAAACACATATTCGCCTCTGCCCTTGATACTCGAATTCACAAATATCCGGGGACTTAGAACCAACATTAACGCCGTAGAAACTATTCTCCTGACAAACCCAACGGATACCCTAGCACTAAGTGAAACGAACCTTCAATTCTCGATCTCGTTTCACCACTTTGACATGACTTATTTCCTTCTACTCTACCGTAAGGACTCTGAGAAACATATGCATGGGTTAGGAGTTTATGTTCGAGACACCCTTCCCTTGACTAGAGAGAATAGTGTAGAATAAGATGACCAACCCTACATGTGTTTTAGATTGCCTTACATCACAGAGTTAGTTACTTATATTTCTTATACCGTCCTCCTTCGAACCAGGAATGTATCTTGCTTGACACTGTCTCTGAAAGCGTAGATAGAGTACTCTCAGTCGACCCGGATGCCCCAATACATGTATTTGGGGATTTTAATGGACACCACTCTGACTGGTTGGGATTCCCCAGCGTTACTGATGCAGCTGGGACCTCTACGTGTAATTCATTCTCAGCTTCCGACTTCTCGTAGACTCACTTTCCGACCGGCCTTCCTGATCGTGCGGACCATCAAGCCTCACTACTCGACCTGTTCTTGACTTCACTACCCGAGGCTTGTGTGGCGAATGCCCATATCCCGCTCGGAAACTCTGATCGCGTTGTGGTTATGATACTTATCACCTCAAACACTCGTCAAAGAGCTGAAGAGCCGTTGTTTCAAACGAGGAGAAACTATGAGCAGGCTGATTTTGTATCCCTCAGGGATCACCTCAGCGATGTCCTATGGGGTGATACCTTCTCACTCCCTGCTGATCAGTGTAAAAATGAGCTAACCGAATGGTTCAAAGCAGGCACTGATGATTATGTTTCCACGCGAAAATTCTTCAGCGAACCTCACTCTCCTAAATGGTTTCCCCAGAATGTGCTGAGAGGCAGAAGGCATTCCGAAAATTCGGCCGCAATAAGTCAACTGCGAACAGACAAAAATTTGTAGAGGAAAGAAATGATTGAAAAGTAGAGATAACCAAAAAAACGCATTCAGTAACAGAAACTAGGTACTCGTGATTTCTGGAAAATCTACAATAGTGTGAAGAACAATGGGCAATCGATAATATCACCGCTATCAAATCAGAACGATGTTGTTTGCACGGCAACTGATAAAGGTGAACTGCTTGCTCAGCGTTTCGCCTAAAACTCTACTTTGGACATAGTAAACGACACTCTCCCTGAAGTCACATTGCGGTCTAAAGCCACACTTGATAACCTGGTCATCACTCCATCTCAAGTCAGATACATCATGAAAAACCTTGACACCTCCAGAACCTGTGGGTCTGATCTTATATCAGTAATTGTAATAAAGAAATGCTCTGCTGAGGTTGTCCCTGCCCTCTCCCACCTATACAACAAATGCCTTGCTGAATATTGTTTCCATTATTGTCGGACACTTTCCTCTGTTGTACCAGTCTTCCATAATTCTGGAGATAGAACTGATCCTCTAAATTACCATCCAATCGGTATACTTCCAATTTTTGCTAAAATATTTGAATCATGAATCAATCTAGCGATAGTCAGGCACCTAGTTAATGCTAAACTTCTTTCTGATCATCAATACGGATTTAGACAAGCACAATCTACTGCAGATATCCTAACGGTCATCTCTGAACGCATACACCATACACTGGACAAGGCAGGTGAACCTAGGGCGATATCGCCCGATATATCCAAGGCCTTTGACAAGGTCTGGCATAAATAGCTTCTCCTAAAACTACACTCATATGGTATCACTGGACAACTATTTAATGCAATTAAATCCTTCCAAACAAAACGAAAGATCCAGGTTGTCCTTGATGGCTGTTCCTCAAACCAACATTACATAAATGCTGGTGTACCCCAGGGATCCATCCTTGGACCTCTATTGTTCTTGATTTTCATAAATGATCTCCCTGATATCATTGAGACTGAGATAGGAATATTTGCTGACGACACCACGTTCTACTCTCGTCATGTGGTCAAAATCGACGCGCACATATCTGAGGCAATGGCTGAATCCTTAGAAAATGACCTCCAGTCTGCAGTGGAATGGGGTCAAAAAAGGGATGGTAACTTTAATGCCGCAAAGACAAAGCTACTTTCCTTCAATAACTACAAGAAACCTATTCAACCACCGATTGTTATGGCAAATAATACCCTACATGCGAGTTCATCATTCAAACTCCTTGGCCTAACTTTAACCGATAACATGAATTGGAATAAATACATTGCCAAGGCTGCTGCAAAAAAGGTGGAGTCCTTCTACCATGCCAGTAAACTTCTCACACCTGACATTATCCTATATCTCTATAAAGCTACCATCCGCCCATGCATGGAGTATTGTTGCCACACCTGAGCTGGGGCATCATCCACTGGTCTCTCCCCTGTCCCATCGCCACAATGTTGCTTCCTTGTGACTGTTTTACAAATACTTCAATGGATTGTGCACTGATGAGCTTTCTGCTCTCGTACCTCCACGACGTAAATTCACTAGACCAACCCGACAATCTGCCAAATCCCATCCATTCACTGTGGAAATCCCCAGATACAAAATAGCTTTCTATTCCAAAAGCTTATTTCCTCGTGCTGCTGACCTCTGAAACTCCCTCCCTGCTCGGTGTTTTTCTGACTGTACTGACATACAGAAATTGAAAACTAATGTGAACAGAACTCTCGCAGCGCAGCTAATAATTTAGGTTTACCTCCCAAAAAATAAACAACTTTCACTTTTTTTTTCAGTAGCTTCTTACGTCTACACTGGCGGCCTGCTTTGTATTGTGTGAACTATGTTAAAAAAAAAAACAAATAAAATAATTTCAAATTACTTGACTTTTAACCGGGCGGGCGTGAGTCAAAGAGAGCAAGCAAGCTCTGTTGATTAAATAAATGTTTCCGGTTGAAATTTTATTAATGCTGGTTTAATGGTTGTAGGTATTTGTTTAATTATATATTTAAGATGATTGGATTTAGTGTTAATGTATACTGGAGTAGGGTTATTATGGTTAAAAGGTGTATATTGCCCCTCTTTTAAGTGAAGGGTGATGTTTAGAAAGTTTACTTGATGACACCTAAGTGTTACGACAATATTAAGGCCGACATACATAAATGCTTTCTTTAAGTGTTTATGAATACTAGATAGCAATGGACCATTACTATTAGGAACAATAATCAACACACACACAAACACACATACACACAGGTACGACCGGTACTGAATAGTCATATCTCTATGCTGATGAGTCCTGATTGAAAAGGGACGAAACGTATACGTACATAGATAATAAACAACAACACATATTTAATATTTGTCTCTCCTTGTAAACTAAGTAGAGCACTCTAAATGGTAGTACAAACACAGCATGACGTCACTTGCTTCTTTAATAGAAGTAGAATGCCTGGATATCGTGCCGCTTTTAAATGTGTTAAATTATCATTGTTCATATAATATTGGCCGGGCGGTTAACGACGTTGGATTTGAGTTGAAAAATACTTGTAATCCAGGGTTTCGAATCGTACAACCGGTAGTGAATAGTCATATCTCTATGCTGGTGAGTCTTGATTGAAAAGGGAAGAAACGTATGCGTACATAGATAATAACAACTATTTTATATATATATATATATATATATATATATATATATATATATATATTTATATATATATAAAGAAGAATGGAAAGGAATTAGAGAAGCAAAAGCCAAATCAAAATTCACCTGCTCTATCCTGGATATTGAGCTGTATACTCTTCACAATAGGTTTTACCTTTCCTAAAAGTTCGCTTTTAGTATACCACTTTATATATATATATATATATATATATATATATATATATATATATATATATATATATATATATATATATATTAGAAAAAAGTATTGGTTATTGAAATTAGTGATTGCTGATTTAAGGAAACTATTGAGAGTTATTCTATAAGGTCTAAAACCTATTAAATTGAAGTGAATTTCAGGATTTTATTTTACGGGTGCGGTATTCTTCGGCTATCAATTTACTGAAGTTAACGAAGACACGACATGCCAAGACAATGCTAGCACATAGTAACTTCTCCGCCAGTTAGAATAACACATGTCCAATCATGACCCTTGTCACATGTATAAAGTAGAGGTCACAGTAAAATGACGACATGTGTCCGTTGCACATTAATGTTAGTTGTCAATTCTATCTTGAATTATTTTTTATCGCCTTTTAGCTACAACAGACGGTTTCACTTAGCCTCAACTAATTGAATCAGCCGTACGTAATATCACTGTACAATGCCCTGTATCCATTAAACGACGAGGATGCTAAGGAAAGCGACGTTGAACAAAAAAACATGGATCCACGTATAACATCAATTGCTAGCAATAAATGTTGCAATGCAATTATTTCTGGACTAAGTGAAACACGAACGGACAGGTTATGGTTCGACTGCGCATGTGCAGTGAATTTCATCATAAGCCGCCATGTTTTTTCGCTAATGTTTTATTCTTCCTACTTAAGGAGATTTTAATCATATATTCATGTTAAGAAGAACAAATCGGTATTTCTTGAGAAATAAATGTTCGCAATTAAATTTCCTACCAGATCAAAATATGGTTAAAATGTTCATATTCGAGGTTAGGTTAATAGGTAAATGAAGGGCATGATAAAATAAAGGTGGGATGTTGCGGTTAAGATGAGGATAAGAGTAAAGATCTAGTTAATTATATTTTTCGAATTAGATTTATTGGGGTTCGATTTCTGTTTAATTTATTTTTTATATTCAATAGTACTTTTTAAAATGTACGCAAAACAACTGGTGTATCTAAACCTATTCTAAACTTTGCAAAGTTAGTTTGAATATTTCATTGGCGTCATAATTAAAAACGTAATTTATATAAAATTAAAATTCATTAATGTTTAAAGAAAATTGACTACATTAAGTTTTATTATAAGCTAAATGGAGCGGGATCGAGAGTCAAGC
Organism: Sepiola atlantica; assembly: GCA_963556195.1. Lineage (NCBI taxonomy): Eukaryota > Metazoa > Mollusca > Cephalopoda > Sepiida > Sepiolidae > Sepiola > Sepiola atlantica. The sequence goes on from OY744529.1 coordinate 116,405,760, forward strand.
GGTGTAAGACGTCATCCGCAGTAACTTATCCCATTCCCAGGTACAGGTTGGCATCATGCACCATTTTAATTTTTCACATTGAAGATTATTTTTCTTTCAGCCGTTTAGACTAGGCAAACCGCATACTAATGGCATTAAATAAGATTGTTCACGTTCGTACGTACAATAATATCTTCAACAATTATCCATTTTAATTAAGTCATATGATTGAAGATATATATATATATATATATATATATATATATATATATATATATATATATATATATATATATATATATATATTAGACATAAAAAGGGCACCCAAAAACTACATTATTTATATATTCATCAACGGTTCGTCTTTAATGTGAGACTTACCCATGATGCAGAAAAATGCAGAAAAAATAATCATACAATCATCATTTTGTATCTGCCCGAGAGCGGCGAGAATCGACCGGACTATGAGGGAAAGAATCAACAATTGAGAAAGACAATTTGGCTGCGTATCAGCAGCAGCAGTTCAATGGGTTGTTTTAGGAGGAGGAAAGCGATGAGGATTGAATATGAGTTGATTATCTTTAACATTGAAAGAATGATATGTCTGTGTCATCGTGTTATCACGAGTGTAGGTGGTAGATGGGGGAGAGGAGGCAATAAGTTCAGACTTCAGACTCACCATCTACTACCGGCTCATACGCTGGTTCTTACACGAGGACCCAGACACTATCTTTATTTCGAGGCTAACGAGTCGAACACAGAGTGTCTCAAACGTGCTTAACTTATTGCCTAGTGCTCTTTGTGACTCAGAATTTCGGCAAATCACTTACTTTTATTTTACAAAGAAATACGACTTATACCATTATCCGTCTTTACTCGTAGGAAGATAAATTCGCATTCATCAGCATGGTACGAATTATTTATATTTATATGTATCAGCATGGTACGAATTATATATATATATATATATATATATATATATATATATATATTTTAAAGAAAGAAGGATGAAGATAAAAAATTGTACAAAATTACAAAAAGTTACATAAATTAATACAAATTTTATTACATCGAAAGTTCAGTTATATCTTTGAAAAACCATGGTTTAAGGATTAATGTAACTCCTTGCATCTGAACTTTCGATGTAATAAAATTTGTATTAATTTATATAACTTTATGTAATTTTGTACAATTTTGTATCTTCATCCTTCTTTCTTTAAAATTGATTGCTCTACTCAACGTATTGAGCTTTATTTTATCGAGATAGATCACTCTACGATATTTCACTGATCGTTAATTCTTTTATCATTAGTATATATATATATATATATATATATATATATATATATATATATATATATATACGTGTCTCTCTCTCTCTCTATATATATATCTTTATTACATTATTATTTTATTTGTATATAGACACATAATACACTGTTTATAGATATTTTCTATTTACTTCAACAATAATCCATACGTAGTTAGAGCTTTGTGGTGGTAGTAGTAGTAGTAGTAGTAGTAGTAGTAGTAGTAGTAGTAGTAGTATAAAATATATATGGCAATACAGGTTAGACCCGCAGATAAGTGCCAGATTGAGTGAATGGATGTGTGTAAATGGTGGTTTTATAGATCTAAGTGGTGATTAGTGTTGTTAGCTTATAGTTGGGCAATTGCTGGAGTAAACTAAGAAATGATGATCAACACAACCTATAAAAATAGTAAACGAGATTACAAGAGAAACAATGAAAACGAAATTCATTAAAGGCGATAAATATAGGAACAAAAACAATAACATTAAGAAAGACAAATTATAACAACTATAATAGTGAAAATTCAAAGTCTACGCCAAATAGAAAAAAGAAAGTTATTAATGAAGAGAAAACTGTAATTGTTAACATCGTGTGTATTGCAAAAGCCCTGCTGAAACAAACGCATCCTTAAAAAAACAAACACTTTTAAGATTTCGAAAACTTACTACACTCCAGAAACCAAATGACAACGAACTGCATACGTGAAATAAATTGCACTTTAGAATCACTATATACATAACAAATATATAAATAAATAAGAACCAAACAAACCCAACATCTAACGATGCAACGAATGATAAAAAATAAAGAAAATAACTAAGTTCAATCGCGTACGTTCTAAAATAGGGTCACCTGAAAAGTCGACACTCATACACACGAGGTGCGTTTACACCTTAATAACTGGGAAATGTGCGAGTAAAGGTCTGCCAGACTTTTGTTTTCGAAAAACTCGGCTATTGGCCAATGAAAACATGAACCCGTGAGTGATAAATAATAAAGGATCTGATTGTTTAGTTAGCAAAACAACCGCTAATAACAATTATTATACTTAGACTGATGCTTTTAGGTTGGGATGCAACATCGATGCCTCTGTATAGCTTAATTGCAGGCCATTTTTATACTATATATATATACATTTTTTGGTGTTTGAATTCTTAGAACATATATAAATAATGTTCTATTTTTGTGAATCTCAACTTAATTCATATATATATATATATATATATATATATTATAAAAGATAAGTGTCTGTGTGTGTGTGTGTGTGTTTATTTATATGTCTGCAAAAAGCGACAGATACGTAAAGTTTACATTTCACGAATCGCCCAGCTTCCCGGCGCATAATCTCGTGAAATTGAAAAACATCGATTTCTTCATATAGAACTAGCCATAGACGTTTGACGGGGGCTCTACATTTATTCGCCACTCGATTGATCGTTCGATCTGCGCATGCACGCGTGCATAAAACACGGCACAGCTTCACACTGTGTTTAACTTTTATATTCGCTTCGTGTGATGCAGTCGGTAATGACAAAGAAACTTTACTTACAATTTGATAGTTCGATCCTCACGACTGTACTATTTGTTTTGCCGATTACTTAAATATACATCGAAGAGGAGGTTGAGGGGACGACCGGGAAAACAGTATTAGTACTTACTTTTTCCCTGGGCAACGGGGTTTAGGGTAATGGCTTAGTGAAGTCGGGGAAATGAGTGAGGCGGCGACCAAGGAGGGGGGGCAACCGGAAAAGGACAAGTTTTGCTCCGGGCAACGGGTGAGGGTGTGATCGGAAAGAGATAGCTTTCCCCCGGGCAACGGCTAGAGGGAGCCGGTAAACCGAGCTACCGGGGAAGAGGGAGCCCCGGGCTACGCAGGGTATCCCTGCTCGTACATATATATATATATATATATATATATATATATATATATATATATATATATATATATATGTTATATGTGCTTTTTGTTTGGAATGTGAAGACAATTTATATCGATGAATTCGTATTAGGTTGTCATTCATTTGTCTGCTATGAGGGTTTACAACAATGCATCAAGATGATTGTGAAGCTTTTCAAAGCATCTTCCGGGAGATCTCACAATTGTATTGCTGATTTTCAAAAATAACGTTGACAGAACGGCAAATACATTGATGTGGTTTGAACATGGGCCACTTAGCAGATGACAATAAGAATAATATTGGCATTTAGCACTATTGTGTAAACATTTAAAAGAAGGTGCCAATCATCGTTACTAACGAAGTTGGCATCGATGATGGCGTGCAGGTTTTCTCGCAGAACGGGAAGGGCGAGATATAAAAAAAAGGGAGACATGGAAATGATAATACACATCCGTGTTCTGATGCAAAATACGATGGGTGAAGACCTGCGGGGGGTCTCTTCTTAAAACCACAATGACTTTCTTGACATGACAACACCAGTTAATGCCACTACACCACAGTCCTAAACTGACCGATCCAGAATAACTGTCCTTTATCAGTTCCAAGAAAAAACATCTTACAAAATTCCAAGCCGGATTAAGTAATTGCTTCCCGTTGATCGACCAACCATTTTGCCTTTGCTGACATCTCTACTCCATCATTTACAAAATGACTTGCCAGTTAAAAGAACGCATTGGTTTAACAAAGTTAGCATTCACAATCAATACGTTAAACTGAAGACACCCTCCTGTTTTCGTAAATGACTCACAAACGCTTCAATTTGTTCACATGCATCTATTTCTCCTATAGAAACATTTTAATCGGATTTTTAAAAAGTAGAGCTGATGTATCTTGTATAATTTCGAGTATTAGGACTATTGTTCTCGTATTGAGTGTTATTATGACGTTTCGAAGGCTGTAACCTCGGGCCTTCTCCAGGTGTATTTTTTCAAACTTGAGAATATTTCTGTCGAACTCCGGAACCTGGACGGAATTTAGAAAAGACCAGTGGCGCAGTAGATATAGTTTCTAAATAATAGTCATCTGAAGGTTTACGTTTCAATCTTCGATCATATATATATATATATATATATATATATATAGTAAGCAATGAAAATATATATGGCAATCAAGCTACACAGAGGCTCCCGTGTTTCATCCCCAGAGGGAATCGTCAGGCTAAATGCGGGGATGAAACACGGGAGCCTCTGTGTAGCTTGATTGCCATATATATTTTCATTGCTTACTAGCTAGCTCTACTTACGTATCGAGCACTGTCGAAGTAAATACTGAAAACTGGCACATAAAAAAATGATATCTCCTTATAATATTTTATGTGGATACATGAAGTACTAATATATATATATATATATATACTAGCAAACCCTACCTGCCTTAATGGCAGTAATTAATCTGGCTCCAGTCAGTGTTCTTTTAATATTTAAAAGATTTGATTCTATTATTTTTTTAGTAATTGAAAATAGTGAAAAGAGGGTTTTTTTATGTATTCTTTAACGGCAAACGTAATACTTCATAATCATCGTCCTCAGCAGCAACATCATCATCGATATCGTAATCGTCGTCAACAACAACAACAACAACAACCAAGACCAGAATTAAACCGTTGTCATTAATATTACTACTAGTCAGTATATGAATATTAATATTAAAAAAAAATATTACATTGATGTAAAAAAAATGTGGAGTACACAAATTAAAATGGATTGTACAGAATATACATTCATTTGAGAGTTTTTGTAAAAGTATTATTTAAATGAAGCATCGTGGTGAGTGTATTTTGCAAGTGTTCTGTTGTGTATATATAATGTGTTTGAAATTAGTTAAATGTATAATTGAATTAAAATAATCTTAACGTTACTCGTTATGGATATAGTCGACATAAATGTAAAAAAGCTATCACATGTATTCATTATATATATATATATATATATATATATATATATA
>OY744529.1:116413453-116470953 GCA_963556195.1 Sepiola atlantica
TATCATTCTCCTGTCGTCCTGTCGTGTGCAACGCCACATCTTATGTTTTGGTTTTACATTTAATGGGAGTTTTGATTCGTAAACACACTTTTCGAATTTGTAATTTGATATAAGTTGGTTAGAAGTTATAATAAAATAACATAACCACAGTGTAAATTCTTGAAAAGAGGGTTGCTTATTACAACGTATATAATGGACAAAGCAATAGCACTTCAGGTAATCCAGTAGGATAAACCTAATACAAGAGAATACCGTCGAATACAGTCCAAAATATATACTACTGGTAGTATATATATATATATATATATATATATATATATATATATATATATATATATATATATATACTGCAGACTAGTACACTTATTAGCCTCGAGGAGAGTAAAGAATACTATAACAACATAATTAAAAGTGCATTTTTTCGTCTGTTTCGAAATTGAAATTTAAAAAGAACCCCCCTCGCACACACAATCGATCAGACGGATTTACTTCTTTTCTATTTTTATTTTTCTACTGTTTAATTAAAAAAATGAGTACATTTGTATAAAAAATTACATTACTGATAATATTTATATGAATAAATGCGCACTTTTCCTCTGTTGCTATTTACAATTTTGGGTTAAAGTATTTTAGACGCTTAATTTGTGAAGCGATAAAAAAAATCAGAATCTTTAAACACGCAGATAATAACATTTTAAACAAAAGAGACGAATTGATGGCAAAGTGCAGGCACCGACATATATTTAGAATTACAAGCCCGTTATGAGAAAGTCTATTTCTTTAATTGGCTGTAAATATAAATATTAATGGTAAGAGTTACGATTACGAAGATAATAATAGTATTCGTAAATTCTAAATTGTTTTAGCTTATTTTGTTTCCTTTCAAAAACATATTCTGTATTTTATTGTAAACCATTAACTTTTATCTCACACTTTTTTATGTTTTTATTTCAATTAAGTCTCAATTTGTTTTCAATTAGAAACCTCTTCCCTCCATGTTGCTTTTATTGTTTGAATCCCAGGACCTCCAGCTACGTCCATATTTTATCATTGTTTAATGTAAGCAAGCGTAGTTACTATGAAAGCAGAGAGTAGTAAAGTATACTAACCAAATATTTAAAATTAACATCCTAAGATTAACCAATTATAATATTGTTTGCAAATAGGCATTAGCTAACTGGTTTTATTGTTTTTAATACATAGGTTTATTTAGATTTTGCACTAACACATTTCTGGTCATCAATTCTTTTATATATGGTTGGAAATAATGTTTCCGTTCCAGTCCGGTTCATTTACACCCTGATGTTGTGAATTCTGGTGTTCTGTATTCTCCCTGGTAACGCCGAGGGATGAGCCCTTTTAGTATCTCATAATACATCTGATATGACAATGACTTCGGGAATCAGTATCCATTCCTCGTATGATTGTTATCAGTAATAGCTTAAAAAGAATATTGCGGTCATACATGGAAATAGTAAAGTTGTTTTCTAATGGAGTACATGCTGCATTAGATAAATAATTATAATTATATATGTGTATATATCTATATAATGATGTTTGAGTTACTCCCAAGTTGTCAACCCCTTTTTTCTAGAGTTTCAGAGATGGAGTTCATAACAATATATATTCTGAAAGTTCGTGGTCTAGATTACTTTCATAAGTGTATATTATTTTGATCTAAGAAGTGGCAATGTTATTGTAAGAACTATGTACGTGCTGGTCAACTATCTGTTATTGCATTTATATGTCGTTTGAGTAAAACTTTACAATTATTTATAGATTATTGATTTCAGATAAGATTCAATAATATAATAGCGGCTAAGTAGAAACGGTAACTGCTTATTTGAACAATAGAGAGTTAGAGATATCTGGAACATCGGAGAATGGGAAGCAACTGACAATTAGAAGCGAGTTACCTGCACAATGATGCAGCTGACATGATTGTAATACCCACTATGGAGTTGAAGGTTAAAAGAAGATAAAAACAGTAAGTATTAATTTCACTAATCAGAAACCAACCTGCATTGCGTGGAAAGTACTGTAATCTTCAAGACATTATTACAATTCCAATTCCAGAAAAGCCAACCATCGTTATGAGCGATAATTCAATGGTAAACGGCGGTTATTATAACGAAAACAATTTGCAAATGTTATCGGAAAAGGCCGAGAGTGATGAACATCTCGACATACTTGTTGTTCCTCAGATTTCATTTAATACACTCCGTTATTTTTAATGACGTGTGTGAACACTGCTAGATAATTAATCCATAACTAATACATAAACAAATGTCTATTAGTTATAGATTAATTATCTAGCAGTGTTCACACAAGTCATTATCAGTGAGTTTGGACGACGAACATTTATTCTTATGTTTAATATTAATGGAGATTTGCTGTGTTGTATGTCTGAATCCGAATCTACACTATTACTATCTTCCAATTCCTAATTAAGTGTACTCTACTCTTTCAGACGACTTCGCTATCATCCAATGCTCAATCCAGTGTGTAGTGTAGTATCTGTTCGTTTGTCATCATTTCAGCGTCCCAGAAAGTACCACATTAGTTTCTTCATATTTAGTATAATATCTGGTCTGCTTTTACGAGACCATTCTTCCCGACATTTGTAGGGCAGCGTATTATATATCCATTCGTCATATCTGCTAGCCAAAATATACAAATGGTTGACCATATTAATGCTAATGATAAAGAATACATTTTTCAATCAGGAAAGGTTAAAAGGTCAAAAGTTCATATGGTGTACACACACAACAACTAACAAACTCACTGTGAACGTATGTACACCATTATTGTGTTCGAATATGCGTATTTAATTTCTGTTTGTATTTTCTTAATTCTTGAAGTTTCTAATTCAATTTTCTTGCCAGATAGACATGCTCAAGTGATTGAAATTCTTGACATGATTGCACTAATCTTCGAGATGTGCACTTACCCTCAGTGTACACACCCCATGCGTGCCAGTTCAAATTGTCCTTTATTTGATCGCATTTCAACTGACGAAACTTTATTAGACAAACATGCATGCCGGGCACTTATCCCTAACCCTAACCGTAATCCCGTTTTATTATCTCTCCCGCTCCCCACTGTCAAACACAATTCTGGGGGATTTGATTTTCCGATTTCCATCACTGTTCTGCCGTAAATCCCCATCAAATCAAGTCTTCAGGATTATTTTGTAAATCCCCGGATGCTTAAATGTCTTTTGGGAAGTACGTGGGAGGATGACGAAGGCATATCTCTTTAGACTTAACCCATGTCTAACAAAGGAGTGAGGTTAAACTCTAAATGCCTTTTGATTTCCATCATAGCAAAGAGTGAAGAAGTGCACTCCGCCTTGTTAGCAATTCAAATAAATACATTAATAAATCAATAAATAAATGTTTTAATTGATTTAAAAAGGGGAAACATTAAAGTATGAACATTGATTTTAATCTACTGTGCAATGCCGTCGAAGACCGGGTGGTTTAAACAGGTCTGACCGAACGTTTAATTTAAATATCATTGGAAACACATTAAAACTTACAGAGGCCTTTATTACAATTTAACAGAATATATAATTCTCTTTCTTTCAATTATATAAACAATATCCATAACATCAAGATATAGTGAAGATGAACACTGAGTAGCCATACCTTTATCTAAGTCGGAATGGTCTCCATAATTCCGGAAACTTGATAATACTCCAAGGAAATTCCGATTAAAAGATATTTAAAAGTAATACAAGGTTTACTTGTTCATAATTTCTAGACTGCTATTCTCATATTGGTTCTTATTTTAACAGGAATTCAACGATGTACTGTCCGACCTTCTTTAGCAACATATTTTCGAACTCTGAAATATTTATTTCGCAATAAAAAGGAATGACATTACATCGGCGAAAACGTGGTCAGAATAGTATTCCGAATGATCCATATAATACAAATTATAATTCCCCAGCGACAAATTGCGAGGTATCTTTCGAAATGTATAAATTTTATTTATTTTCATCCTTTACGGTCTTCAAAAAAATAACATAATTCTTGGATTAATTTGAGTGTTGTTTATTGGTTCGGTAATTTACGAATACGACTGGATTAATCGAATATATTATTTATGCCCAATTAGAAATATTATTAGTTTACACTAAAGCGGAAACAGTGTTTTTATTTGGTTAAATAAGAAATATATTATAATACGGAAGAAATTATTAAATATAATAAAACAATATAATACTAATGAAATATTAACACCTCTTTTACAAAGGGTTATACTAGTTTCTATCGTGAAACGTTGTCTATGATAGAGATAACTTTAAAGAAGGACACAAAACATGTCAGAAATACTTGTCAATTTTGTTTTATTGATCAATCACTGTCAAGAGCGAACCTTACTTGAAAATAAAAGTAAGTGAGATGGGTTAAACATTTCTACGTTAATTTATTTTCAATGTAATATATATATCGCTGCAATATTTATTGGGTTCATGGTATGTATATTGCTCTTTCAAGTCCACATATTGCAGATGTGCAGCTAATAATCGTGATGCTTGACTCACAATTAGAATAACTACAAAAACGCAGGAAAAGATAATTTATTTAAACAATAGAATAGAACTACGTTGTATGCATATATATATATATATATAGTTTGTCCTGGTAAACAACTGATGATCCTTTAAATAATGTTAAGACTAGCGTAAATTCCTGGAAGCTAACTAATATAGTAACTAAAAAAAGTAAATTGACTTACAAAAGTGATTTTCTACCGAACGACTTGGGACTAAAATGTGTTTTTTCTTTCTTTATATAATGGTTGAGAAACTTCCGAGACTATATATATATATATATATATATATATATATATATATATATATATATATATATATATATATATATATATATATATATATGCCAGGATTAACAGTTAAATAACAAATACACCATTAAAAAGAGTGTATACAATATTTGTTGAAATTAACATCCAGACGGCATGACTTATATAATTTGATTTACGAAGCCTTATAGATGTATATCGTTGTAAAAACAATATTGTGTGTCTCATCTTACACGAAACAATCAAAAACAGATAAAGTGATGCCCAGCTTCCAGTTAAGACGACTTTCAGAATGTTTGTTGTGAAGTCTGCCTTCTGGCCTTTTAAAATCTGTGTTGTAAAATCCGCAATGATAGTCCAAATACACATTTATAAAATAAAATTTAAGCGCAAGGTACACGTGTATGCAATCGTTAAATGAACGAAATGCGCGTCTTGGAATCACTCCACATTACATAGTCCTCCAAACTGAAAGGTCTCTGAATAGTCTACCCATAACTGTGACGTAGTAATTTGTCGTTTAGTTATGTTGCCCGTCTTTATAATGGCACAGCTCTTTCCCTCTAATCCATCGATCATGTTGTTTTCGTAATTCAATAACAACCAAACGGAAAAGAGCGACACACATAATTTAGTGTACCGAATAAGTAGTACGTCATATATTTATTACTATCATTCTTTTTCGATATCCCGATAATAAAAAAAAACCACCACCACCACTAACAACAACGACAACAACAACAACAACAACAATAATAATAATAATAATAATAATAATAATGATGATGATGATGATGATGATGATGATGATGATGATGATGATGATGATGATGATGATGGACAGAGGGTCGAAGCGCAAACCAGACCTCCACTGGAAGAGCGCGGACAGCTCTGGGACCTTGGGAAGGCTTGTTGCCACTCGGGCCCCAGAGGGGACCAATGCCCATTATTAGCGGGAAATCGTTGGTAGGTGGCTGTTGCGATTACCGCAAGTTCATCAGCGGTGATGAACGAAAAGACGTGGAGCATATTGGAAGTCTGAGGAGACTTGTTGTCAGTCAGACTCCAGGGAATACCACAGGTTGTCGGCAGTGGGGGATCACTGACGATGACCAGTGTTATAACTCCTAGTGAGTAAATAATAATAATAATAATAATAATAATAATAATAATAATAATAATAATAACAATAATAATATTGTATTTCATACAAAAAGTGTACATCTAGACATTGACATTTTCTTCTTTTTTATTTTAGATCGATCGTGAATTTTTGTATGAATCTTTTTTTCGAAAATTCATTGCGTCTTAGTTTTGTGTTGCTATTCAAATCCCAGAGAAGACCAATTGTCCTTACCAGCGAGAAATCAATGGTCAGAGACTGTTGCGATACCGCATCGTTATCGAAAAGAGGTGAAGAACACTGGAAGTCTGGGGAGACTGGTTGTCACTCAGACTCCAGGAAATACCACTGGTTGTTGTCGGTGAGCAATCACTGACGATGATCTGTGTGAGAACTCCTAGTGAGTACAAATAATAATGATAATAATAATAATGATAATAATACTAAGAAGAAGAAGAAGAAGAAGAATAAGAAGGAGATGAAGATGAAGAAGAAGAAGAAGAAGAAGAAGAAGAAGAAGAAGAAGAAGATGAAGAATAAGAAGAAGACTAAGAAGAGAAAGAAGAAGACAAATAATAGGGTTAGGGTTAGGGTTATAGTGGCAAATTTGACAGTGTGCTATGTTTATTGTTTTTGTATGCTAAAGTAGAAGTTAAAATGACCAAGGTTTTTAATTTAACAGGACGTTTTACTTTGGGGGCATATGCATACCTCTATGCCTAGATCAACACTAGCATTGCTCAATATATCCAAGTTGAGAGAATTATCTTTTTAGTATATGTAAAATGTTTTCGCGGATATGAAATCTCATATTTTATAGGATGTCATATTTTACACTGTTCACTTTCGTAAACACTTATGGATAGATGCAATTTTTCTTATCCAATCGTGTCACACATGACAGGATGTTCTCTTCAGCATGAAGATGAACATTTTCAGCTAATATATCATTTAAAATTACTGAAGATGACGTAAGAGTAGCCAATGTTATCTCCGGTGCGTTGTCGTTGCACAAATGTGCGTGTATATAGAAATAAAAACAACCCAGGAAATAAAATCTGACATAATCTTTCACGATTTCAAATTCAACAGTTGGTTTGTTCATATCAACTATTCTCCGGTTATTTAATAGCGGATTCGGTCATTCAGGCCCAAAAATTAATTCTTCAAGTATATTTATTTATCCATGTGTTGGGTTTGGTTGTTTTGTTTTACCGTATATCAACCCTTTCCGGGTTATTTAATGCCGAATCCAGTAATTTTGGAAAATGTTTTATGCTACAAGTTCTTTATTTGTTCACTTATTTATTATGATGTTTGGTTTGGTTGTTTTACGACAATCAAACCCTTTCTCGTTATCTAATGCTGATTCTGGTCATTTTGGTAAAAGCTTTTATGCTTCAAGTTCTTTATATGTTCAAGTATTTATTTATTGTATTTCGTTGAGTGAAACGGGGAAATTGCCGGATATGTGGAATGAGGAGGTGGAGAGGAAGGAGAGTGGCGGAAGGGAAATTGTTGTTTTCTGTTTTGCGTTTTGCTGAACATTATTGAGTTTTGCAAATAGGAAAAAAAAATAAAACATCAATATTTGGTGCATTTTGTGTCAAGAAGCCGATATCTTTAGACATCCTGATATGGTAGAACCAGGTAACAGTTGATACTATTTATTACGAGCTTAATACTTGTAGGTGTACGTATATATTATCTATTGCATCGAATCTGGCAAACTGCTCTACTCAGGATTTGTATATATACGTTTACGCTTACATTTATACTAAGATTACTTAGGATGTCAGATTCTCCACTTGTTTACGCTTATGCAGGATATAATATATTCTAGAAGTATAATTTTGAAAAAATGTTCTCTTCGGTTTTTACAATACAATCTCGTATACGTATATAACAATATTACTAAAAAAAGCAACATTTTATATAAGGTTTGTAGATTACCATTTACACGTGTAGATATAAATTGAAATTACTATTAATGTCAAATTTAACATAATGTTCTAATCGCTACATTGATGAATATTCTTGCGTATAGGTAGGATATGAAATTATTCAGGATGCGAAATTTTATACGATGCACTTTCCAGTGTCTATGCACACTGTAGACGGAGAAATAATAGAAGTAAAGATATTGTAGTGTGCAGTACCATCATATTATTGGATGAAAGAGAAAATACCCATAATTGCGAGGTCAGAGCTACAGATGGTGACTTAAAGTGTTGTCACTAATTTAGATTAGAAGCATTGACATCAAATTAAAATTTCCATAAAATGTCACGTGTGCTCTCTTGTGAGTTAATTTCTCTTCTGAAAGAAAAGCCTGACAAATCAAGGGAATAAAGTAGTCCGTTTAGCTAATAGAGGTCATAGTAATGTGAATGAATCACTAACGACACACACTTTTTAATTAAATCATCGTTTGAATACTAATTCGATTATTTGCAATTATTCAATAGATTTATTCAAGGGTCGCTAACGATTGAAAAGGGATTCATTATGTCAAATTACTTATTAATGCACGAAGCGGAAAATTAAAATCCTGAAATGCCTTTTCCATTAATCCGTATGGACTGATGGAATGGACTAAGATAAACTCATACTTTTAATTGGAAGTCAGAAATTACACCCATTATTTTAAAAAATGTTATTTAATCTATTTTTTTAAACAAAGTTCCTCACCTCACAGGTCCTCACTGTAGACGTATTGTGCTACTGAGAATTAGGGGGTAAGTTTAATGGGGCATCCTAAGTTGAAAGCTGTGCAACGAGATGTCTGTTTACATTAGTTTTAAATCTATGCATGTCGGTTCAATCGGCGAGACAGGGATCAGGGAGGGAGTTCCGATGCCGGCAGCTCGAGGAAAAATGCTATCGGAGTAGAAAAGTATTCAGCATCTGGGGACCACCACAGTGAATAGATGGGAGTTAGCTGATTTCGGGTGACTCTAGTGTATTTACCTCGAGGGGAAATAAGAGCAGTATGCTCGTCGGGGAACAACTAATTGGAATACTTGTAAAACAGGCACAAGGATGCAACATTGCGGCAGTGGGACGTATACTATATCTTGTAGGATAGTGAGAGACCTATTAAGTTGTCTAAAAAGGGAGAGACTAGTTTATGATGAACCAATTCAGATGTGGCAACAATACTCCATGCATTGGCAGATGGTGGTCTTGTAGAGATATAGGGTAATGAGAAGTACACTAAGCACGGTCAGATATATGCAAGTAATGAACCGCTAACCATTCATATATGGCATGTCTATAAAATAACTTAGTATGCACACCATTTCACCTAAACATGGACTTGATCTAATAAAGAGTATAGCCCTCTAGTAAACAAAGCCATACACACCTTTTCTAAAATGAAAGTTTGGTATCAAAAGTAACAGTTCTCTTCAAAAGTATATACTTGCAAATCGGATGCATGTTTCCATCTATCTTGATGTTGTGGACCTGGGTAAGGCCGAATGAATGACACAGGAACACATGGTTTAAATGAACAAATGTATATATTATATAATACAAAGAAAGAGATACAAGGAGATGGTGCTCTCAACCGCTATTGCCGGTTTGCCTGGGAAGAAGAGAACAAAGGTCACGTGCTTCCCGTATTTATAAGGTGGACGAGTCCATTAGTTCTCCGTAGGTAGGTACGGCACCATAACACTTGACCATGTATCTCTTCGCGATACAAAAGGTTAGTTCTGTATGGCCCTCAGCCATATATGTATATATATTATATATATATATATATATATATATATATATATATATATATAGAGAGAGAGAGAGAGAGAGAGAGAGAGCGTAATGCCCAAAACTAACTTTACAGTAGTTTATAAATATTTTTATATCCAAACCTTTGAAGAATTCATGTCACTGTTTTATACTTGTTAATATTCTTACAAATGTAGGATGATCCAACCCGAATTAAAGAAGTGTAATGAATCGGTAAACTTTTTTTATCCAAAGTTTGAGAGAAGCCATGGGGGGCGATCTTTACGACCGAAGTAAGCGTACTTGAGATATTAAAACCAACACCCCTACTCCATCGCTTATACACTCACCGAGAAGGAATTCAGCATCTAACCAACAATAGACCGCCCCGACATTTATCAAAATAAATACTCAAATATGTTACCTACATACGACGGTCTTTCGCGCTTACACCATAATCAGTGTAAGAGAGGATAATTTCAGACGGTTGCAAGATCATAACCCAGTAACAGAATCATCGTAGACTCCGTAAGCAAGCTGTGTAACCAAACGGCCACGGAAAATGAACACGTAAAGATAGGGAATAATGTTCTATTTAAGCTTAGGCACAGACAGTATACTACCGAGAGTGTTCAAAAACACTGTATGTGTGAGTGTGTGTATTCGTTTAATATAACGTTACGTTTGATGTATGAATATAAAATGTGTTGTAGTTAAGTGTAGATAAAATAAAGAAATAGTATCGGAACAGTTAAACAGAGGTGTCGCCAAGATCAAGTCCAAATGAATGTTAATATCTCTCTCCAGTGTAAAAAAAAACGTCGTTTAGTCCAACATAAAACATCCAGCACTATTCTCTCCTTTCGTTCGCTTTACGATCCCACGTTCAGAACGATCTCCACATCTCTCACCGAACCTTCATTTGCCTTCTTTTATAAAAAAAATGCGATGCATGCAAACCAACTTAATTTGCATAAATCTCTCACTCAACACTGCTGCCCGGATCTTCAAATAAAAACCTTATTTGACTTGCTGACGCATTTCTCCTCACACACCTCTTTCTTTTTTGTCGTCAGCGAGCGTTCTTGGATTCGCCCCACACACACAACATACCAGACGCTGCCTCTTTGAAGGGCACCGACAAGTGTCTGCATTTACGTCAGTCGGCCACTCTCCGTTACATTCAGAGGTGTAATAAATAGCGGGAATTAACAGAGTTATTTAACCGCCAATATATTTTGCATTGATTAAACGTAAAACCTTTCCGAATTTTCGTCGTTCGTTTCATTTTCTGTACCGTCATGCTGGCTTTAATTGTGTTTATTTGCTTATTTTCCGATGGTGTGATGCACCTCCGATTATCGCCTTGATTTCTGCCTTCCCTTTCGCCTCCATTTTTAATTGTTCTGTTTGTTTTGTAATTTAAATTTATGAGCAATGCCGTATAGAACAGTGTAACTTTCCTTTTCCACACACACACACTTTTCAATTTCCGGTATTAAATCCGATTGGTCGTAATTGCTTCCGTGTTTGGCTTTGTTGACGTGAAGAATTTTAAATTTATTGTTTATTTGATTTTTCTGTTTTGTTAACTTAATCCCTTCGTTTCTAAGATTTTTGCACTTTTTTTATATTTATGTTTCTTTTTTCGGGTTTTCTTCTTTCTTTTCCGTCGGAAATTAGTTTCATTTTATTTACTAAAATAGCTTCATTTTCTTCGAAACGATATCTTAATATTTTAATTGTTGCATCTTTATTGCTATCCTACCCTGTTTATTTCCGATGGAAATTAACCGATCCTTAGAGATGATGAGTCTGAGCAAAACAGAACTTCGTCCGAGTCTGTTGCTGATATATTTTTTCAGCGAAAATCAACATATTTGGCAATTCGTTACCTATGCGTTACGAAATTTATTAGAGCCGTGTATGAAATCGTTCTTTTATCCGAAAAATATGATTAATGAGAACAACAGATTTCGGCGTGATATCATCTCATTACTAAGATTATTTGCTGAAGAAATTCATCAAAATTAATTGGGCAATTAATCTATAGCCAGCGAGTGTCGTAAAGGAATAACGGCTCAATATTTCAATCATGAAGTGCTTGAAACAAAAAAGCATTATTACTAATTCAAGTATTTCGTTGATAGAAGTGCTCGCCTAAATCAATATAAAACATGCAGAACAATTACAAAAGACTTCATCACCACAATCTCTCTATCTAAATTGACAGACTTTGAGTTCGCTTCTCGAGAACTACTTTAACTAGTTTACTGGTTTGTATATATATATATATATATATATATATATATATATATATATATATATATATATATATATATATATATACAGGGTGGGCCAAAATAAGGGTCCTATCTTTAAATTTGAATAACTTAAATTTGAATAACTTCCACAAAATAAAAGTTAAACTTACCAAACTTTATGTATGTGTAGACTGACCCTTCCGAGATTTTTTGAAATAAACAAAACAAATTTTAGCCGAAAAACACTTCTTAAAACTTACAAAAACTAAAGTATTGTTTTTTACACTGTTTTGAGTTTTTTAAGCAAAAATAATGTTTTCTAAATGAGGGTGCGTTCCTTAGGGCTAATACGGCTCATGCTTGCTTCGGAAGGGGTCCTTTACCTATTCTAAAAAAAAAAAATCAATAAATTAAAAAGTTATGAATTTTTAAAAATAGGACTCTTATTTTTGCCTACCCTATATATAGGTATATTGTGTGTGTATTCTAAAACACATTGTTAAACATGTAAGCGTTGTTTAGCTTGCTTATACCTTTTCAATTTATGTTAAGACCGTTTAGCTTCTTGTGGAAATTGTGTGCATATTCTTTTATAATGATAATGTAATGGAGTTTGATAAGAATTGGAATAACTTAATGTATTCTTCGATTTAGTACTACTTAGGAAATCGTAATGTTCTAATTGGTGCAGAATTGTTCTGGAAGTTAATTTTCCGCACTTTTGACATGAATTTTCATAGTGCACACACACACACACACATATAAATATATACATATATATATATATATATATATATATATATATATATATATATATATATATATATATATATATATATATATGATAAAGAATGGAAAAATGTTCCAACGTAATGGGAAATGAAATAAGGAAAACCAGATTATTTATTATATATCAATCTACGTTTCACCTTTATTAGAAGGTTTCATCAGGACAGGAGATTGAAAAAAAAAGAAAAAAATACAGCAACAAGTACCATAGTCTGAAAAATCAATGTGAGGAAGCGCTCAGCAGTTAGAACGCTCAGAAATGAGAAATGTGGTACAGCACCCCCCACCCACACATTATATATATATATATATATATATATATATATATATATATATATATATGTATAATGTATATATATATATATATATATGTATATATATATATATATATGTATATATATATGTGTTTATATATATATATATATATATATATATATATATATATATATATATATATGCATGTATCAACATTAATGTAAAAAATACATACATGTCTATATATCTTTGATTTATTTCCTATTTATTGAAGATAAAAATACAAAATGTCTTTATGTAAAATCTTATTTTTCAAAAAAAAACATAATTTTTTTTTTTTGGCGTTTACTTCAACCTTCTTCAGTGTATTAAGAGGTGTGTGATTGTCTACAGTGGGTGGTGAGTTGTGGTTGCAGGATAAAAAAAACTATAGGCAACGAGATGTAGTAATGTTTACATGTTATTCGTATGTTTCTATTATAACAAATACTTTGATTAATGATGTCACCTGGGAAGTGAAGCACAACTTATTTGTGTAGCTTACTTTTCTAACCTGTATTTTTTTATAATACTACTTAGCTCTTTGGATATATACACATTCTTAGTGTAGTTTATATACATTTGTCAATAGAGTTTTAACACTTGTTATTAGACCTAGGATGTATTAAACATCCGTTCTTAGTGAATTAATGTATCCTTATAATGTGTTTACTTACAATTAGAAATAACAATTGCTAATTTAATTATATTTATTATTATTATTTGTAACATTATTTTTTACATCTGTAACTCTCTCTTATTAGTAGTATTGTTACTACTGCAGTTGAAGCGCCTAATTTCCGTGACTGCTCGGCGGCAACGATCGGGCAGGTCGCGGAAGCGCCCGAGAAGTGCCGAGTCGAAAACGAGATGAGGGTTTATAATTTGTGTAAGTTTAATTATTCGGACTACTTTTCTCATCTTGAGTGTTATTATCAAAACGTTTCGTTCGCTGTAACATCCGACCTTCTTAAGGTGTATCTTTTTCAACTTTGGAATATGTATTCCACATTCGGGAATCTGGACATAATTTATTTTATACACGGGTGTAGCATGTTCTCGTTTTTTCAGCCATGAGTGGGAGAAGTCTTCAGTAATTCCCAATTCTTCGTATCGCTCACATCGACGATTGAACCTTCAACCTTCGTCAATGCCTCGTGACGCAGTGGATATAGTACTAACTAAAATTCAGTTCTATTTTATAGTCATGGGGAAAGTGCGGATTAATTATACTTCTATTTTAGGGTTGGTATTTTATTTACAATAAAATAACGTGCGTTTTTTTTGGAGTGCACGATTTTAAAATCTGTAGAAACTATTTGGGGGAGGACATACTTTTATTTTATTAAACTTATTTATTTTCCTTCAAAAGAAAATTTCAACATTTAAATGAAGAGAAATGCGGAGGTGCCTGTTTTAAAGCGATGAAAAAATAACTTTTTAGATGTGTGTGTATATCTAACCTAAAAAATAGAAGGAAGTCATGTAGACGAAAGTGAAGATTGTGTTTCTAAACCAGCTACAATTATGAATTATTTTAACATATTTTCGACAAAATAATGTTTTCCAAGTTGTTCTATGTAAAAATGAATGAATATACTTAATAACAGCAACTGTCAAAGTGCCAAAAAATTCCCAATTAAAAGTTGCAAATGTAATAATGGTATCCACATACTTCTATAAGAACTCTTTCTAATTCCAAATGAAACACCCACTATGGCCACAAAAGAATAATAATGTTGTCAAATAAAAACAGCAATAGTTTTTGTTAACATTTCTTGTAGTTTCTATGTAACACGTGTTTCAATCATGTTTGCTCTCTTTAGTCATTTTTTGTATTTGAAAATATGGATTCAGGTTTTACTATTACAAGTTGTGCGTATGTGTGCGTGTGTATCTTATTTCTCTTTCCTTCTCTGAGTTAGAAGGCTTATTTTGGGGTGTATTTAGTTTATTGAAGCGCGCATTTATTTTGTTGGTATTTCTCCATAGAATAATTAATGTTCAGGATTGGTGAATATAATTAATGAGAAGTTATTCTTCTTATCACCGTTTTTTTCTGCAGTCGATATTCAAAACTACACGTGACCCTGAGAGAGAAGTACATAAAATATTTGTGTGCATGTTAACAAGATGGTGAAAAATATGCACAAGATCTTTTCGACACAGTTTCTTCAAAAATGTCGCTGGACAAGTCATTAACTCCAGCTGTTTTCATTTAATCTTATTATTTGAGTTGGAAATATATATACAATATGTACAATATGTACTATATACTACCTTAGGTATTTCTATCGTTTTAATTAAAACAGACAGTTCTATAATGATATATTGATGACGTGCTCTAGTGTGTGAGGTCCTGCCGAGAGTAGCCGTCAACGCTCGGCCTCTTATAAAACTCGATACCAAATGTTCTGTAAAAAACATATCCGATTTGAAGGAGGATCGTTATGTACACAAAACAAAATGGCAATTTGAACTTCTTTGTTCGCAAAAGGAATTCCCTGAATAACGGATAACAATAAAAAAAAATGAACAGTCATCACATTCTTTTTTATGTTTTAGATCTTCTTGATTCTAACCTTTTAAAATTCTATAAATTCTGTTTTTAGTTTGCTTTTCCTTATCTGGCTATAGCGCTGGGCGTACAGTTGCAGTCCACGGGATCGCTTTTGTCAAGTTAAAATCTATTGGCTATCATGTAGTTTTTACTTGACACGTGCAGAGGGCGTTTCCGCATGCTTGAGAACAGAGGCCGCCATTTGTCACAGTCTTGTGTCAGGCTTTTCGCTGTATGGATCGCCATGCATATATCACCATTATTCGATCAGCACGCTATTTACATAATCGAACTATTGATATTTCTACAACGCAATATTCTTGCTATGACTTATTTACTGACCTAAGGTTTGGTAGCCATGGAACATTTTCTACCGAAATAAATTTTATTATCCGAATAACGTTGGTGATATATCTGTTAATATGAAGCTGTTTTATGATACCAACATTTGCTTGTCAATCTCGAAATGTTACTCAAAAGATAGTTCTTAAACATTGATATTGAAATACATTTAACCTCTCCTCAATCTCTGCAGATATAGTCCATGTTTAACTTAAATAGCCATACTAATAATGTTGAGTAAAGACGGACACTGCAATTACACTACGGCTATGAATAAAATAGCATAGTTTTTTCAATCAAACATATATAACACATTCTTTGTTGTTAATTTAAATAACGTAACTCCTTTTTATATACAGTTCCGAAAAAATAAGAATATGTTTTTATCGTTCATTGTATATCTCTCACACAAACATATACGGCCAGCTTTTTTCGGTTAAATTCTTAAATTTGGTTTAATACATCCTCTTTTCACACGTCTATAATCTACTTCGCAAGTTCTGATTCTTTCTATGTGCATATATTACTTTAACTCTACTCTCCATATTTTATTGGTTTTCCATATTAATTCATTTTTATCCTGTGTCAGTTTTCGCCACCGTTACTCGCATTTCTTATCTGTGCGTTGTTTAATTTCCTTATAAAGTTTCCCAACCCTTCAACTAGAAACATGACGACACACTCTAACAAACATCAAATAATGTTTTATTAGTATTCGAGAAGGAACGAAGTAATTAATTCCTCTGGGAATTGTTATCTTATTTCATTCTTAGCCATTATCCTCTTTGTTTTATTCTTTGGGCGAATGTCAGGTGTTGATGAGACCAATAAATAAGTGGTTCCAAGTGCAGTCGTAACTGCTGTGTGTCACAGTTTAACGGCAGCACACACACTAACTCATTCTCTCACCCTCTCTCCTTCTCTCTCTCACTCTGACTATTTTAATATCTTCATTCATCGTCTTCTGATGTATAATTCTTTACACTATTAACGTGTATCTATCCATCCATCTATTTATCTATCTCTTTCCATATTCCTATCTATCTATCTATCTATCTATCTATCTATCTATCTATCTATCTATCTATCTATCTATCTATCTATCTATCTATCTATCTATCTAGCTATCTATCTATTTATCTATCTATCTATCTATCTATCTATCTATCTATCTATCTATCTATCTCTTTCTATATTCCTATCAATCTATCCATCTATCCATCTATCCATCTATCTATTTCTATATTCCCATCCATATATCTATCTATATATCTATCTATCTATCTATCTATCTATCTATCTATCTATCTATCTATCTCTTTCTATCTATATATCTATCTATCTATCTATCTATCTATCTATCTCTTTCTATATTTCTATCCATCTATCCATCTATCCATCTATATATTTCTATATTCCCATCCATATATCTATCTATCTATCTATCTATCTATCTATCTCTTTCTATATTCCTATCAATCTATCCATCTATCCATCTATCCATCTATCCATCTATCTATTTCTATATTCCCATCCATACATCTATCTATTTATCTATCTCTTTCTATATTACTATCTATCTATCTATCTATCTATCTATCTATCTATTTATCTATCTCTTTCTATATTCCTATCTATCTATCTATCTATCTATGAATCTATCTATTTCTATATTCCTATCTATCTATCTATCTATCTATCTATCTCTTTCTATATTCCTATCAATCTATCCATCTATCCTATGTATCTACTTATCTATCTATCAATCTATCTATCTTTCTATCTATCTATTTATCTTCTATCTATCCATCTATCTCTTTCTATATTCCTATCTATCTATATATCTATCTATCTATCCATCTATATCTTTCTATATTGCTATCCATATATCTATCTATCCATCTATCTCTTTCTATATTGCTATCCATATATCTATCTATCCATCTACCATTTTCTATATTCCTATCTATCTATCTATCTATATATATATCTTTCTATCTATCTATCTATCTATCTATCTATCTATCTATCTATCTATCTATCTATCTATCTATGTATCTATCTATCTATCTATCTATCCATCTATCTCTTTCTATATTCCTATCTATCTATATATCTATCTATCTATCCATCTATATCTTTCTATATTCCTATCCATATATCTATCTATCCATCTATCTCTTTCTATATTCCTATCTATCTATCTATCAATCGATCTATCTTTCTATCTAGATATCAATCTATCCATCTATCCATCCATCCATCTATCTATCTATATATTTCTATATTCCTATCCATCTAACCGTCAATCTATATATCCATCCATCTATCTATCTATCTATATATATATATATTAATCTATCTATCTATCTTTTCTCAACCTCTTTTCCAATATCCCTTCTATCATTTTACCTAAATCACATATCTTTATGTATATTATATATTCTATTCCACCCCCTTATCTCTCTTTCTATAAAAAACCCTCTACCATCTTCTTAAAATCTTGACTTTCCTTTTCATAACTATATTGCTTCTGTCATTCAGTTAACTATATGTCATTATCGATTACTACCTCTTTGCTCTACATACATCTTTCTTTCTTTTTTTTTTGTTGTTAATCCTCTAATCCACACATTCAGCTGTCATCTATCTCCTCGCCTTCTTTAAATCAATTCATATATTTTGTCATCTCTCCCATTCTTTTTTACATATCTCTCTTTTAATATAATACTTTTTAATTATATTATATTTAGTTTAATTATAATAATATTTAATTTAATATAATACTTTTAATATCTCTCACACTCTGGTTATCTATTAATCTTTCTCTCTCTCTTTCTTTCTCTCACCCCACAAACCTCGTGAATTGTCTTTCGACTCACCTCCAATATATCTGCCATTCTATCCCGTTCTCTTTCAATTCGGTTCACTCACACTATCTACACTCTCTGTGTGTTCGCCCTCTCTCTCACTATATATATATATATATACAGGGTGGGCCAAAATAAGGGTCCTATCTTTAAATTTGAATAACTTGAATTTGAATAACTTCCACAAAATAAAAGGTAAACTCACCAAACTTTATGTGTGTGTAGACTGACCCTTCCGAGATTTTTTGAAATAAACAAAACAAATTTTAGCCGAAAAACACTTCTTAAAACTTACAAAAACTAAAGTATTGTTTTTTACACTGTTTTGAGTTTTTTAAGCAAAAATAATGTTTTCTAAATGAGGGTACGTTCCTTAGGGCTAATACGGCTCATGCTTGCTTCGGAAGGGGTCCTTTACTTTTCTTTAAAAAAATTAAAAAAATCAATAAATAAAAAAGTTATGAATTTTTTAAAATAGGACCCTTATTTTTGCCCACCCTGTATATATATATATATATATATATATATATATATATATATATATATATATATATATATATATATATATATATAAAGTGGTGTACTGAAAGCGAACTTTTAGGAAAGGTAAAACCTATTGTGAAAAGTATACAGCTTAAGGAAAATTTAACTTAAATAAATTGCCTTTTTGCGGAATATACCTTGCTCTGAGCAATTGAATTGAAATTTGATTTGGCTTTTGCTTCTCTAATTCTTTTCCATTCTTCTTCATATATATATATATATATATATATATATATATATATATATATATATATATATATCATAGAAGGCTTGAAAAGGGGAATGATCCCCGAACATTACCTAGAGAATATGCCCCAAAACACTCAAGCTATCTACGCACTCTGTGTATTCGCCCTCTCTCTCTCACACTGTATATATATATATATAAATATATATATATATATATATATATATATATATATATATATATATATATATATATATATATATATATATATATATATAGTGGAAATGACGGGGAACAAATACACTACAACTATATATAGGAAACCGACGTTTACAGGGCTGTACATTAGTTGTGATTTATTTGTTCCCTTGAGTAGAACGATCAGTTTGGTCAAAACATTTGTTCACCGCGCACTGATGATTTGCACTGCCAGCAAACTTGCGGCTGAACTTAGAAAGATAACTGATATTCTTACTAACAATAGTTGCCCTGACGGTCTAAATTCTAAACTTGCGAAATTTAATGCTAACATTTTCTTTGGTCCACCCAAGTGTCCTGTTTATTTGAACTTCCTTTTATTTGTTTTATCAGTAAAGGTTTTTCGGATAACATTTCATCGGTTGTATCTCGCTGTTTTCATGCAGTACAGCCCCGTGTGGTGTTTGGCACCAGAACTGCGTTTACAACCTTTCAGAAAGATGCACTTCCAACACTACAGAATAGTTTGATAATATATAAATTCAAATGTCAGTGTGAAGCTGACTATGTTGGGCGTACTCTTCAGCGCTTGGAAGTCAGAGTGGACCAGCATATCCCTGCGTGTTTTCGCAGATCACGTGTCGTAAAGAGGAGTATATCGACGGACACATCCGGGCCTTTACAAAGAACATTCGGGCGTTTGCAGAGCACATCCGGGCGCTCACAAGTCCACGAGTCATCCATTAGACAACACTTGTATAACAAAAGGCCCGTTCCACACACCATCTCAAGGTGTTGGAGGCAATGAGTGATACAATGCGAAAACAATCGCTCTGTAGGCAAAAAGAGTTGTCTCACAAATTAGACTTATTTAGAGACTTCTAAAAACGAGAAAAAATACTTTGTCTATTATGTCCATTTATTCTTTTTCGGTTTAATGGTGTTATTCAATCTCCCTGTTTTTTTTTGTTTGTTTTTATTTTTTCTCTCCACATTACTCTTTTCCCCGTTTTTAAGCGATATTCGCCGACGTTTCTCTTGACAATGTGTCGGTTGAAAGGTACCTTGAGAATTAGTTTTTATTCTGTTAATTTTAGTCGGTCTTTTTATTCTTTTTAAAAAGGTTTTAATCGACGATTGAATATATTATTTAATATGTCCTCCTTTTTTTTTCTTTTGATAGTGCCTCGACTCACTATGACTCAGTTCATCATATTTAAAACCAATATATATATATATATATATATATATATATATATATATATATATATATATATACATATATATATATATATATATAAATATATATATATATATATATATATATATATATATATATATATATATATATATATAAGGTTTGAAAAAGAGAATGGTTACCGAAAATTCCCTACATAATATACCCAAAACACAAAAACAAAAACTTCAATTGTGATTCAATGAACTTTGCTTCCAAAATCGTTCAATAAATTCGCTACGAAATTGTAAGTTGCACGTTTATTTATTTTTCTTCATTCTCAGTTTTTTAATCATTATTATTATACTTCTTCTCCAACTTGTGCATTTATGATTTTCCATTAACTGATTACACACATACATATATATATATATATATAAATATAAATATATATATACATATATATATATATATATATATATATATATGTATATATATATATATATATATATATATATATACATTTATATATATAAATAGAATGTAGAATTACATTAAATATAATTGAATTATCGTGTAATAATAAGCTATCGTGATAATATAAAGCTGAGTATATTGAATAGAGCAATCCATTCTAGAGATGACAGTTGGGGAATAAAAAAAAATGTAACGATACAATATTTATTAAAACATCATAAGTTCATCTCTAGAAATACATTTATATATATATATATATATATATATATATATATATATATAGATATATAGATATATAGATATATATAGATATATATATATACCATCGCTGTTTAGCTTACGCCTTCCGCAGCTGCCATTATTAACACTGAACTTATACGGGTTTGAACGTTAGTCATTTCTCTTGTTTATCGTGATAGTGAAGCATAAAGAGGGCTTGCCTACTTGATCCGCCCATTTCCCCATTTTTTGAATATTATTCTTTAGTTGTTTTCTTCAATCTTGGTCATCTAATTTTCAACCTTCAAACTATAACCGCCATAATTAAAGAAACATTTTTGTAACAAAAATAGAAAAGAAAATTGATGAAGATCGATCGATCTATCGATTACTTGACTATCTCTACTTTGACACGCACCATCTTTGCTATTCTGTAATATAATGAGCATTCGGTACACCATTTGTTTGGGGTGGGGGAGGCGTATGATGGCGGATATCTTTAGCGGACTAAAAAAAATATATTCTTGAGTTTAAAGAAGATTTTCATTCGTAATCTTTCCAGATCAGTTATATCGCTAATGTGTTATTTTGGTATGAATTGGATCACTGTGCGCAACAGTCAATAAAAGAAAACTCCAATGATATAATCAAATCCATTGTATAAATTATACTACTACTACTACTACTATTACTACTACTACTACTACTACTAATGTAACTATCACATCTACTATTACGATTACTACTAATAAAAATAATATATTAATAATAATAATAATAATAATAATAATAAACAGAAAAAGAAGAAGAAGTAAATACATGGAACATAGCATAGTATTGTAACAGGTTATGTTACATGGAACCTACGGTAATACCAATAAGTGTCGCAACTCAAAGAACAATTTCGAAAAATACATAGACTAATACAAGTATAATTATTTACACATCACGGCATTTATTTAAAAAACATCTGCTATTTAAAATATTCTTGAGGTATTTAAACTAACAAACCTGGACAGAGCTGTGTTAAATTAAAACGCTCTTCGTCGAAACACAAGTGTAAGTAAGGTCAGCATATTAAGACAAGCTTAAATATAGAATTCTAACTGCGACAAATAAGTCAATTGCAGACTCATATTATAGATATCACATACTCGTATTATAGATATCACATATTCGTATTATAGATATCACATACTCGTATTATAGATATCACATACTCGTATTATAGATATAACATACTCGTATTATAGATATCACATACTCGTATTATAGATATCACATACTCGTATTATAGATATCACATACTCGTATTATAGATATTACATACTCGTATTATAGATATCACATACTCGTATTATAGATATCACATACCTAATAAAAACGAAAGTACTTCACCAGTTAGTGAAATCACAAACTATAAATAAAATCCACCTCATTTTACGTTTTTTACCTACGATATCATCTAATAGTTTAGGCCTACATGTACTCATATCAAAAGGTGTTGTGTCCTTAAAATCCGAGGACTAATATGACAACAAAGAAACAGTTAATGAGAATATGTATTTACAAAGAGTTCAGAAATAATATGTTGCTAAAAACTGCTTCTGGAATGAACATAACAGCTTTCTGTGTAATCGCTATTATCAGTATACATAGTGTCGAGAAGAGTAAATATAGTTACGTAATAAGGCAGATCACCATAATAGAAGTCAGCATTTAATTTTTAATTGGTTCAAGAATAGAGTTGAATATGATATGAGTACTATCCCAAACCAACACATATGTTTTTTTAGATTACATTTATTAAAGCTTACAAGTTTAATACCTAGCAATATATTTATCGAATACCTTTAAATAAAAAGTAAACATATATATTACTAAGATTTGAATCTAACCAATTCACACATAACCCTCAATAGGCTTATCAATATTATATTAATTAAATACAAGGACCCCACATGATCCCATACAGGTACAACATATAGTATGAGTATAGCAAGACTGTATTGACCCATCTACTTAAGTTGATACCCATTAGGAAACTTTTTGCACTGATAAGGATACCCCCTTCATTAATTCGAAACCCCCACATAGGTAATAAACTACAATTATAACAACAGTTTTACACTCAAATATAAGCACCCCCCAAAAATACAAAATAAAAATATAACACTTAAACACTTTAATAACAGTAATACACCCCAGCCAGTATCTCACCCACTCGCCGACCAATAAGTTACACCACACACCATCACCCCTTAATATGAATACACTATGTAAGCAGGAATACATATTCAATTAATCGTTTCTATTAAATATTGTAAGTTTTACATAAGACAGGAATGTCGGATTTTCCTGCAACCTCCTATATATATATATATATATATATATATATATATATATATATATATGGGAAGAGAAGGATGAAGGTAATCCGACGTGATGGGAAAATGAAAAAGGAAAACCAAAAATTGGATGTTTTTTATGTGTACATCAACGTTTCGTCTATTTATAAGACTTCATTCTCTATTTTATCATCCTGATGAAGTCTTATAAATAAGGACGAAACGTTGATGTACACATAAAAAACATCCATTTTTTGGTTTTCCTTTTTCATTTTCCCATATATATATATATATATATATATATATATATATATATATATATATATATATATATATATATATATATAGCAGTAGATGAAGTGAAATCATAAAATAAGGTGCGAATCAAATTTTATTACAACTCAAAGTTCAAGCAAAGTAATTGAGTAATAAAATTTCATTCGCACCATATTTTATTATTTCACTTCATCTAATGCTATTAATGCTCTATCCAGTATATTGAGCTTCATTTTTATCCGGATGTTCACTAATTAAATATATTAGTTGCCTCTTATATCTTTTGTTGTATTAACCTTATATATATATATATATATATATATATATATATATATATATGTATATATATATATATAAATATATATATATATATATATATATATATATATATATATATATATAAAGTATTGTATTTAAAAAGTATACACTACAGTATTTTTTAGGAATACCTGAGTTTTCATCTTGGGATAAAAACCAGTCGGTTGGAGTAGATCAGCTCTTCAACACATCTTAGTCGATTTGCTCCTACCAGCTATTTTTTTTATCACAGACTAAGCATGACCAGATTGATGAAACCCGAATACACTCAACAGCCACTGTAATGTATAGTTTATGAATAAAATACATTATATTAGCTCACGTTGAATCTACACTCGAGTACTATTGTATTTAACTTGTAGTGCATACTATATATATATATATATATATATATATATATATATATATATATATATATATATATATATATATATCTGTGACGATGAGATTTCCTTTTTTTTGAAATAGCCATGGCTTAAGGAAGGACCTTTTTTGTTTGAAACACTTTCTTTTAGCCACTGATGACTGAATAGATATAGTATATTTACAATCATTTATTCTCATATTTTACTTATATATATATATATATATATATATATATATATATATATATATATATATATATATATATATGTATATATATATATATATATATATATATATATATATATATATATATATATAGTCGTACATATTTCAACGCTGTAAATAAGACATGTAAAAACAAACAATATTAGAACAAATAGTTTGTTGGTCCATGGCAGATCACTTCAAATAGAAAGTAGCATTGCAGCTAGTACACATTTTTAAATAATCACGCTATAAGCATAGAACATGTAAGCAGCATCTATGGGAATAATCATACACTACTGATCACCGTTTATGAATCTAAACAGAAATCATATGATCTTTATAAGTAATGCAAATACCAATGTTACAAAGTTTCATAAAGTATTAACAAATACGTTTGTCTATTCTAAGATTGAACTATAATTTAAGTACTGACAAATGTATGTTCTGTCTTGACGTAGAAATATTTGTCTCGTCTTTATTCATAGTGTCGCTTTTTAAAGCTGGGTTAACCACATATTAATAACAGAAATCGTTTAACACTATGCCATCATGTGGTCGCACATACTTACCTAGTATAGATTATTATTGACTCAAATACATTTTGATTAAGAGTGGTCCGTCATGGGTCAAAGATCGTGGCTTAAATTCACGGTCATGTTATATCTGAGACTCAAAAATGGTATTCCCTGCCTTGTTGCGAAATACTAAGCATAATAAATCGAAAAGAATGACACAACCATTGCACTCCTCGTGAATAAGGTTTTAGATTTAGATGATGCTATTTTTCGTCATTGATTCTATACTGCCAACATTCCCATAGCCACTGTATGTTGGACTAACCGATTTTGCTTCTTCTTGTTTCGTGCGATTCAGATGATTCTGGTGTTGGCATTAGTTTCCCCGATGTCTTTCTAGTTAGAATTATTCCTGGAAACCGACTGGATTCGAACGTGGAACACCCAGTCCGTGTCGATATCCACTTAACCACCGTCACCTCCCAGCGATGTTGCTAATAATGCGGTTTGGGTTTTATTTTGGGGTGTGACGGGCGTGGTTTCAGATTATATTACTTTCCTTATATATCTAGGCCAGCAGTACACTCCTGCTTGCGTTCGTCTTAGTATATACTAACACTTACTACTACTACTACCACTACTACCCCTACTACTACTACTACTACTACTACTACTACTACTACTATTAGTGTTCCCTATTCTTACGTTTGCTCTTCCATTGATTGCTTTCTCTTTTTTCTTTTCGCGATTCCTTTGTTGTATTCACCCCGAGATTGTAGTTCGGTAGGAAATTTAGTGGCGAACCGAAAAGCACATAATCTGACGTGGGTGCTTCATCCTGCCATATTTCAACTCTGCAGATATCTCTGAAACCAATTAATGGGAAGGAGAGTATCGCGATTACGATTTATTTTACGATCGTACAAAAAACACTTGATCAAAGGGAGTTGTTTGATTCGTCTATCCGTTCCACTGTCAAAGGAATTTATTTGACCTCTTCTGTAGTTTTATATTTTTGGTATTCACATTAGAAACTCGAGTTCTTCTTCGTTTCATTTATGTACATTGTTCTTATCTTTTTTTTAGCTTTCTTTTCTATGTTTCATAGTGTGATTAAGCACTTCCTTGTACGGATGCAGGGTAGACGAGTGGTTATAGCACTTGTCTTTGGGCTGGACGACCCGGGTTCGATCCCACTCACGGCATGCGAATTTTCGGGTCTGAAAACTCCTTCTGTCCACCCTGACTAAAACTCAGGGAAAGCAGCGGAAGGAGTGGGATGGGCTCCATATGCTGTACCCTAGACACGGTGATTCTTAACAAATGGGCAGTGTCCAGGCTATGCGACCTTTACTTTGTACGGATGAGACTCTCGTGAATAGCCAAAGTTTGAAAAGTATAAGAATACAACAATTAGAAAGTTAAAAAACATATATACTTAGAGGAATACCTGTTCCAGGACGGGTACAATTATTTTCCAGAACAAACAGTTACGTGACACATTTTTACGAGTTACATATATCTATACGTATAACTGTTTATATTTTATAAATAAATTGTATGAACTATGAGATAGTTGTAATTAATGTAAATAAAATAATTTAATAAATAATCACGGTAAATGTATAAATAATTGAAGGAAATGTATAAATAATTGAGGGGAATGTGTAAATAATTGAGGGAATGTATGAATAATTGAAAGAAATGTATAAATAATTGAGGGAAATGTATAAATAATTGAGGGAAATGTATAAATAATTGAAAGAAAATGTATAAATAATTGAGGGAAATGTATAAATAATTGAGGGAAATGTATAAATAATTGAAAGAAAATGTATAAATAATTGAGGGAAATGTATGAATAATTGAAAGGAAATATATAAATAATTGAGGGAAATATGTAAATAATTGAAATCAAATGTATAAATAATTGAGGTGAATGTATAAATAATTGAGGGGAATGTATAATTAATTGAGGGAAGTGTATACATAATTAAGGGAAATGTATGAAAATTATTGAATATATTCATATGAGAATGTATGGCGTGTTAAGGTGCTCTAATAAGCTTTAATAAACATGAAATGAATATAAAACATTAATGAAATAAAAATGTAATTAAACGGTTAATAAATAATCAATAAAAATAGATTAGCAATTATTTTAATATTTATTCTATGATAAGAATATACTATTATAAGAACTAACACATATGTATATGTATTTAATGTGTTATTAATATAGTTACATATATGTTATCAATAAATAAATTGCAATCAATTATTCTGATCCGTCCTGTAATCAAGTGTCCACATGAACATGTTCAGTTCCTTCAGTTTTATGTTTTTTGAAAGACATTATAGTCTCAGTCCTATAACAGATGCCCACCTATGACCTCGACTTATCGGCTATATATATTCTCATATCAAAGAACAGACTAACTATCCTCTGACTCAAGAACCTACTTATTACCCTGCCCATCAACCGGAACATCAGGCGTAAACGACTTCAGTCGACCTGACTCCCATCATTCACTAGAAATGGAAGTTAGCCATACCAATACTTGAAAGAAATTTGTTAAGATCGACTAGAGGATGTGATAGGGTTTTATAAATCATTGCGAGACAATAGATGAGAAAATTAAAAGAAATTGAGCTGTTCTGACAGCTATTTCTAAAAAAAAAAAAGAATGCAGATGAAGAAAGGGATTGTTGAATAGTTTCACACTTCTTTGTGCTCAGATCTGATAAGCCGGATGTGACTCAGTCTGGTTTGAGAGCAGAGGTTACAGATTGTGTCATCCCCATAGATATTCTTATCGATTTCATCTTTGCTCTGTCTTTCTCCAAAAAAATAATGATAATTGGTTTACAGAGAAAAAACTATACCCTCTTATGAAGTGAGATTCAAAGACAATAACAAAGTATTTTTGATGCAACTGAATAGACTAATATATGTATGTATATATATATATATATATATATATATATATATATATATATATATATACAGGGTGGGCAAAAATAAGGGTCCTATTTTTAAAAATTCATAACTTTTTTATTTATTGATTTTTTTTTTTTAGAATAAGTAAAGGACCCCTTCCGAAGCAAGCATGAGCCGTATTAGCCCTAAGGAACGTACCCTCATTTAGAAAACATTATTTTTGCTTAAAAAACTCAAAACAGTGTAAAAAACAATACTTTAGTTTTTGTAAGTTTTAAGAAGTGTTTTTCGGCTAAAATTTGTTTTGTTTATTTCAAAAACTTTTGGAAGGGTCAGTCTACACACACATAAAGTTTGGTGAGTTTAACTTTTATTTTGTGGAAGTTATTCAAATTCAAGTTATTCAAATTTAAAGATAGGACCCTTATTTTGGCCCACCCTATATGTATATATATATATGTAAAAATAAAAATGGAATAAAGGATAAGCAAATCAACAACTAGCAAAAATAAACTCAAAACTCATGTTATATAGTTATACCGAAATATTTCGGTCGTTTAAAATACGACCATCTTTGATCGGTGGCAAACTTTAATTAAACACGGAAAAGTTTTCAAATTTATACAAAGAATGCAATTAGCAAAAAAATAGTCACGTGTGATAAACAATCTTCTTCCCCTTCTTTAACATTTCTTTCTTTCTTGCTCCTTCTCTACTGTTGATTACACATGCCTATTATTTGCCAATTGCATTCTTTGTATACATTTGACATTTTTTCGGTTTTTAATTTTTTTTAACTTAAAATATTTCTCATGGTTGGAGAGAGTAAAAAAAATCGGAGCGTGCGGTTGGAGAGATCGGGGGAGGGGGTCAGAGCAAATTTTAGGGGCTGGGCCAAACTTTTTAGGGGTCGGCCAAATGTTTTCTTTTTTTACTTAAAATATTTCTCAGGGTTGGGGGAGAGTAAAAAAAAAGTTGGAAGGGAGCTGGAGAGAGTGAGGGGTCGGGGAAAATTTTAGGGGTCGGGCCGAACTTTTTAGTGGTCGGGCCAAATTTGTTTTGTTTTTTTAACTTAAAATATTTCTCAGGGTTGGAGGAGAATAAAAAAATCGAAGGGTGGGGTTGGAGAGATGGGGGGAGGTGGTAAGAGAACATTTTAGGGGTCGCGCCAAACTTATTAAATGTTCGCCCAATTTTTTCGTTTTTTTTTTAACTTAAAATATTTCTCAGGGTTGGGACAGAGTAAAAAAACAAGTTGGGGGGAAGGTGTAGAGATTAAGGGGTCGAGGAAAATTTTTGGCGTCGGCCGAACTTTTTAGGGGTCGGGCCAAATTTGTTTTTTTTTAACTTAAAATATTTCTCAGGGTTGGGGGAGAGTAAAAAAATGTGGGGGGGGGCTGGAGAGATTGATTGGTCAGGGAAAATTTTAGGGGTCGGGCCAAATTTTATTTTTTTATTTTTGAACTTAAAATATTTTTTCAAGGTTTGGGGAGAGTAACAAAAATCGGAGGGTGGGGTTGGAGAGATAGGGGGAGGGAGAGGGGAACATTTTAGGGCTCGGGCCAAAGTTTTAAGGGTGTCGTGCCAAATTTTTTTTTTTTTGAACTTAAAATATTTCTCAGTGTCTGGGGAGAGTAAAGAGAATTAAGGGGAGTGGGACTGGAGAGATTGAGGGGTCGGGAATATTTTAGGGGTCGGGTCAAACATTTAAGGGAGTCGACCCCAATTTTTTTTTTGAACTTAAAATATTTTTCAGGGTTGGGGGAGAGTAAAAAATCGGAGGGTGGGGTTGGAGAGATCGCGCAAAACTTTTTAGGGGTTCGGGCCAAATTTTTTTTTTGCGGAAGAGTAAATTCTTTTTTTGAAGGTACGGCTGAAGGGTAAACCTTTTTTTTTGGGGGGGGGGGGTCGGGGAAATTTTTTTTTACTTAAACTTAAACAGTGCTGATTAATATGAGTTCTTATTTATGATAGTGACACTACATGACTGAACTTGATTTTTGATACGACAGCGGCGCATTAATATGAGTTATTTTCTGATGATAGTGACAAAACATGAGCAAACACTATTTTTTTGATACAACAGGGGCGAATTAATATGAGTTCTTAGGTATGCCAACTGGGCTGGAGATAGATACATATATAGTATGTGCACCCTTGCAGAGATAGGTAAGTATATAGTATGCATACAGGGGCGGCGATAGGTACAATATAGTATGCGCACCAGGGCGGCGATAGGTATATATATAGTATGTGCACCGGGTTGGCAATAGGTACGTGTATAATAGTGCATAGGGGTTGTGATAGGTACGTATATAGCATGTACATAGGAGCGGCAATAAGTATGTATAAAGAATATGCACAAGGGCGGTGATAGGTACAAATTTAGCATGCGCTTTGGGGCGGCGATCAGATGGGGAAGAAACAGCTTTTGCAAAAGGTAAAATGAGTAAGTAGCATTGAAATGGGACGACCAAGAAAGAGAAAAGTAGATAGATAAAGAGACGGCTATAGAGAGAGGGACATGAATAGAAGTTTGAATATGAAGATGTTACACACGCGATTTTTCTTCACTGATATGTTTTTATGACCCCGAGAAACGCCGGGTAGAACCTCTAGTCCACTTATTATATAGCAAACACTTTCTCTGTCAGTCTGTCTGTCAGTCATGGAGAATTTTTGTACACGTAATTTCAAAGTCAGAAATAAACAATCAATAATTTCGGCGCCCAGGCCGCGATTCAGAACTTGCAACCTTGAGGCTAACCGCCGGACGCTCTACCGTATGAGCTATACGGCAAGTGATGAAATCCTATCAAATTTTAAATAGATAAAGAAATCGTTTTTTTTTTTCACTTCTTCCAGTCACAAATGAATGATCGTATAACTGTTCTTCGAACATACGTTCGCTCTCGATTTGTTAGTGGGGGGGGGGGTTCAGAGGAGGGGGGATTTCACCCCCACCCACCCCATTTCCTTTTTTTTTGCGGAAAAAAAAAATTAGGTGGGAAAAAAAATGTTGCCCTTTCTAAACAAAATGGTATTCGGAGACAATTTTTGTTTGTCTCAGCACCCAAGAACACGCAGCCTAGCAAAATTAGACGACCGTTAGGGCATTTGTCTGTATGTTTGTTTGTTTGTTGATCTGTCTGTATGTCTGTCTTTCCGTCCGTCTGTCTGTATGTCCAGCTACTCCCTAGAAACTACTTGGCAAACTGTCTACCAGTCGACATCTTTAGGACCTAACAACACCTGGGATCATAATATCTCACAATTACAACAAAAATAAATGTTACTGGAGGTCAACGGGGCCAGTCTTCGGAAGCGGGTCTGGTTTTGTCAAACTTTTTCAATGTGATTTAATAGTAATTTGGAAATCATCCAATGTATTTATGTAATAACATTTTAAAAGTGCTGACTCATTTATCATGTCTCATACTCCCTTGCCTGATGTACCCGGTCTTGCCCTAAATTCTGTCCGGTTGTATCAGGTCATCCCATAAGTCCTGTCCGGATGCATCAATAACATCATAGGAAAGCTACGTTAAGAGTGTGTAGTGAAACAAGGGTTGCTCAATCACATCCGCACCTGGCAACCGGTAAGAGTGATTTCAGTAGTGCTCAGGAGGCCTCCTTGATTTTCAAAGGAATATTGGTGCTTCTAAAGTAAAACGGTCCCCGCAGGACCGTTGGTGCTTCTCAAGTATAACGGCCCCTAGAAATATTGGTGCCTCTTAAAGTATAATGGTCCCAGGAATATTGGTGCTTCTAAAGTATAACGGTACCCAGGAATGTTGGTGCTTCTAAAGAATAACAGTCGCCAGGAATGTTGGTGCCTCTAAAGTATAACGCTCCCTTGAAATATTGGTGTTTCTAAAGTATAACGGTCCCTACAAATACTGGTGCTTCTAAAGTATAACGGTACCCAGGATGGTGCTTCTAAAGTATAACGGTCCACAGGAATGTTGGGGCTTCTAAAGTATAACGGTCCCTCGAAATACTGGTTCTTCTAAAGTATAATGGTCTCCAGTAATGATGTTGCTTCTAAAGTATAACGGTCCCAAGGAAGGTTGGTGCTTCTAAATTATAACGCTCCCTAGAAATATTAGTGCTTCTAAAGTCTAACGGTCACCAGGAATGGTGCTTCTAAAGTATAACGGTCACCAGGAATGCTGGGGCTTCTAAAGTATAATTTTCCACAGGAATGTTGGTGCTTCTAAAGTATAACGGTTTTTAGAAATATTGGTGCTTCTTAAGTATGACACCCCCAGGAATGTTGGTGCTTCTAAAGTATATTGGTCACTAGGAATATTGGGGCTTCTAACGTATAACGGTCCCTACAAATATTGGTGCTTCTAAAGTACAACGGTCCCTTCAAATATCGGTGCTTCTAAAGTATGACAGTCCCCAGGAATGGTGCTTCTGAAGTATAACGGTCCCCGCCGGGAATGTTGGTGCTTCCTATGTATAACGGTCCTCAGGAATGGTGGTGCTTCTAAAGTAAACGGTCCCTAGTAAAGTTGGTGCTTCTAAAGTATAACGGTCACTAGAAAAGATTAATATTGAATCTGTACAGTAATACGGTTCCATCAGGCAAGGGAAACACGCATGTAAAAAATATGGAACATAAATCATTGCTATTATAATATGAATTTTATATTTTACATAATTCCGTAAAAGTTAGCAATAAAGCCAACATTTACATTGATGTGTCGTGTCATGTAATGGCTACCTTGAAAAATATCCCAACCAAAAATAATTGTATAGACAAATAAACTAAGTAAAACTATAGTTTTTAAACAAACGATAACAAAATAAAACGTATTTTCAGAACACAAATGCTGATACTTTAACAAGCAAATAAATGTAGGTCTTACGTAGAAAATCCGGACTTGTTTATTGCATATATTTGATACTAATATTCTCATATAATATATTGAGGTGTTAATTATTTGTTGCAGAATTCATTTTTACGGTGCGTCATATATAACTATAATTGAGTAGTTGACTGACAATATATTCATGGGAAGCTTCAAAAACGTTTGTGTTTTACTTATGAAAAGTTCAGTGGTATACTTACCGAATGAACCCTTACTGTGTTAAACACAAATGTGTGTATGACACGGCTCAGCATATTTTCAGAAAAACCTGCCTCTCACACACGTATATCTATATATGTTGTATATCAATATATGTTATATATATATATATATATATATATATATATATATATATGTATATATATATATTTAAATACATATATGTATATATATATGTATATTAAAATACATATATATATATATATATATATTAAAATACATATATATGTATATATATATTAAAATACATATATATATATTAAAATACATATATATATGTATTAAAATACACACATAAATATATATATTAAAATACATATGTATATATATATATATATATATATATATATATATATATATGTATATATATATATACCAAGTGTTGCATTTTACAATACCACCCCTTTTTCGACCTTTGTTAAACTTTGTAGTCCTCTATTTCTCCCCCTAAGACAATTTTTAAACAAATATACACTCCAAAGCAAATAACGTACTCACACGAGAGTGGCACACGAAAGTGGCACGTGAATTCACATTTTTATAACAGGTGACAACATAAGCTGAAGAGAGCCGAATGGTTAAGCCCCTCTGAGTTTGACACCGACGGTACTTATGTTGTACTAATTTTTTGTACAAAACAACTGTATTATATATATATATATATATCCCTACATAATCTGTACGTCTCAAATTAGTATATCATCGAAATATGTTTCATATATATTTCGATCCATTAACGCTATTACTTAAGAAAGTAAATCCTTTAACTTGTAGGATATAGTATAATTTTCCCGAAGTAACACAAAACAGTGGACGGAGTTGTCCCTTTATAAATTTTAATCAAACAAATAAACGAAACTTAAATATGTACAACACATACACAATTCAGTTTACTACATATATTAAGTTTGCAAGCTCGAAGAAATATAAACAATTCAATTAATCTCTGTTTATACAACCGAATTCTAAACTAATATTAGAAGGTATCTTTTTTAAATACAATTTACGTAGCAATGTTTATACTGTAAAGTAATAGAAAGTCCCCAAATTCTATTGTTTCGTTTTTTAAAAATCTTATCCAGCCTGACATCTTAAAAGAATATGTACACAAATGGTGTACAATAACTATCTTAATCTTCTTAGGTTAAACACAATTTATATTTGCTTGATTGTTAATATATCACAAACACCGATATGTCATGTTAGGAAATTATAATCGATTTTAGCAAGGGTTATTTAAGTTAAGGAATTTAATGACCACAGGTTATGTTTGTTTTGGTGAAAAACATCTAAACATCAGTGATACTAAGGAGGTCAACCAAAGTAAAACTAAAGGATTATACTTCTTTGTAATGTCTAAATCGAGTTACTAGTGAAACGTATGTATTTCGCCAATACATGTTCAACTGTTTATGATGAATCGCATTTCTTTTGAGCGCATTTGGGTGTTTGGATATATAAGAATTCATCATGAATTTATCCTCCCATATGAAGATTCTATTAATCTGACAATTTTCTTTAATCCTTGGTTTGCTTTATTTTGTTCGTCGTTCCGTTAAAATGTTCTAGTTTGTATTCAAGGTTCTTTTAGAATTGTTGTTTGTAGCGTAATATATGTTGTTAAGTGTGATTCTGGCAGATTTACCCATATGTCTATTCTCAGGAATGTTGTAATGTCGAATAATCATTCAGATGGTTGATTTTCGTTGTCGTGGTGTATGTATCAATTTTGCATAGTTAGTGGCATTAGGATTTGTGCAGAAATCCGAAAATGTTACCTCCACTTGACTCAACGCTTTGTCTCACATACCCTAACCCTA
This sequence comes from Sepiola atlantica, assembly GCA_963556195.1. Lineage (NCBI taxonomy): Eukaryota > Metazoa > Mollusca > Cephalopoda > Sepiida > Sepiolidae > Sepiola > Sepiola atlantica. Next base: position 116,448,949 of record OY744529.1, read on the forward strand.
ACCCTAATCCTAATCCATGAACCCGAAACCCAACCCTAACCCTTTTCGTGTTCTGAAGTACACCTGCTAAGACGAAGGGTTGAGGAAGACAGTCATACTAGATGTAATGCACGGTGCAGTATCCAGAATAACACAATATTACAAAGTGCTTACATATGAAGGTGTCTCCATCCGGGACATACACATCCAACATGTTATTTAATAACATCTCATTTAGCTAAGTACGTGTTACATGATCTTGTATCGAAAAAATAACAAAAGTCATAGAGCCAGATTATCAAAATCGACATACGTTAAAGGATTTTCAAAAAATATTATTTGAATAATATTCATAAAAAAACATACATGTTCAAAATAATTTTAGCAAAATGGCTGAAAATAAACATTCAAAGCACAGGATATAATAGATCAAATTAATTCAACAATTTTCTTTTTCTTTTAAGTTATGAACAATTTTTTAAAAATATTTTCATACTCTCAAATTTTAATTGAATAAATAATTAACTTCTTGACTTTTTAACATCATATCATATGTAGGTAACATGAATTTGATAAATAGCATTATAAAACAATCGTAGCTAAAACAAATGAGCAAAACACATCTACGTTCAAGTAAGTGTACTGCTATGAATAAAATGTAAATACATGTTTCAAAGTCCATATATATATCATATTTATTTAGGGTTTATGTAATCGTGTACACGTTAAGGATTTGATCGTAAATTTTAGGAAACAAGAATAATCTTATTTCCACTTTTTCTGCGTTTTCCATCATTTGATATAGAGACTGCTGGCGACGTTTAATTCAAAACCCAGAAATATTGGTGATTATGAAATTATACGAGACCACAAATGAAAATTAATAATTTATTAATTATTTAATTAGTAATTAAAGGAAATACATTTAATAAGTTATTTAATTATTACATTTATATTTATCGTGTGAGTACTTCTCGTGCGCGTATGCACTTGTGTTTCTTTCTCGCTTTTACGAAACACATGCAGTACAAGTTGTCGTGCATTATTAATCAATTTAAACAAAAATGAGGATTCGTTGATTACTATTGCGTACTTAAGTATTCAAAATCCTATTGCAATGAATTTTATAAGAAAAGACTAACAAAAAATCAAAATGACAGCCTCCTGGATATGAACAACTCTTACTATGTAGACCTCGTGATCATAATATTAATTAGTAATGCAATGTATTTATAACACTTAAACTTTTATGAAAAATTACTAATAATAATTCTTAAACATATACATGTTTTCATGCGCAATGGGGAATCTCATTTTAATGAAGTATTTTATGTGAAAGTAATAGTCCAAAATGTTTATATCGAATCTAGTAGAAATAACATAGGGAATATATGTATTTAAATGCCATCCGTATAAATATATACGGAATGAATTGTAGTCATAGTTACATTATATCATATGAGTGAAATTAGACGCGAATTGTGAACAAACTATTAGCTATGTATATCAGTAACATCACCGAATTCACTAAAAAATATAGTTTTAAAGAATATAGTTATTTACTAAATAAAATTGTTTTGTTGAAAAATATTAACGGAATATTTTACTAAAGAAGTGAATTTTATTCGATGAAATGTATATTTTAATTTTGCTAAGTTCCTCCTGGCACACTTACGTAAATTTAACATCTGAGTTCTGGCAGCCTATTCCAATGTTTCTTCTCGCACCTTTCCATCGATTAGCATCGAAGTTGGCATCATTGGTACAACACCCACGGCATTACATCACTTCCATCAATACACGCAGCCTCTTCATCACTACGAAACCTGCAATTTGCCTGATTGATACTATTAATCGAATATGTCCATTATTGATGTGAAATCGAGTCCGATTCCCAGTGAATGTCCACCCTTGTCACAGCGAACATCGGTGGCTGATTTGACTAACTGATTAAAAAAAAGGCAGATTTACCCGCCTCTTTACTTTCTGGCATTAAAACTGTCTAATGAACGTTATCTATTTTTAGAGTCGTACTAGTTCTACTCGAAGTTGTAAAGCAGCGTAGAGATGCCTAACTTTTATCAGTCCGAATATACATCATGCTAAAATCCAAATCTAAGACAACCCCCGTCCTTAAATGAGTGTCTAAAAAGAAAAAGTAATTTTTGATTTAGAATTCGCTTTTGAAAGATTTTAGACGAATTTTATATTCACTCGAGTTGGTAAAAGATAATATAACTTATTATAACCCTAACCCTAACCCTGACTGAGTAAATGTTTATTTCGTTTTTTTCAATATAAGTTCTGCTATTTTGTTTATATTTATTAAGATAACTGTTGACTTTCAATAACGTTTACCAGCATTAATTAATATTGGGTTATTCATTTATATATGTGTCCAATAGACATATTATTCTACACCTACCTGAAAGGTCTTATTCACTCGGTTATGCTCATTAACCACGCTAGTCTATGCCCGTATTGTCATCTTTTTTATTGGTGATCTCAATAAAAGTTCAGTTTCCTCATCAGTTTCTGCTCACACGTCAAGATACCTATGATATATTACTTCATATCTCTATTTAATTCGTGCCTATCCTCTCTCTCTCTCTTCCCCTCTCTCTCTCCCGCTCTCTCCCTATATATATATATATATATATATATATATATATATATATATATATATATATATATATATATATATATATGTGTATATATTAGCGCGGTAACGATAGTAATTGTTTCCAGATTCCGATACAATTACACATTCTGGGATCTACTCGCAAAATACCTATCGGACTTGCATATAAAATAAGGGTTAGGGTTAGGGCTAGGGTAAGGTTTAGGGTTAGGGTTAGGGTCAGGGTTTAGGTTAATGTTAGGGTTATGGTAACGGTTCGGGTTAGGGTAAGGGTAACGGTTAGAAAAACGGTTAGTGTTATAGTTACGATAAGGCTTAGGATTAAGATAAGTGTTAGTGTAAGGGTTAGGGTTAGGGTTAGGGTTATGGTTAGGATAAAGTTAGAGTTAGTGTAAGGGTTAGTGTTAGTGTTAGTTAAGGTTAGGTAAGATCAGAACAAGTACAGAAACCACTCGATGATGCAGAATGGGGTTTTCAACAGTTTCAACGATATAAAAAATTGTTTTTACCTCAACACGTGATAATGGATAAAACAGGGACTCACAACTTTATTGTGTGAGTAATTCAGCTATCAGCTGAGTGGATAAGAGTATATGAATAGTTGTCAAAGGCGATGACAGATCCAAACATAAGTTGGCAAGGTTTTGTCTCCTGTATTTTTAGATGTACGTTGTTAATCACTTACAGTAAGAAGGGAAGAACAATCGACAGTGAACATTTTATGAGATTTTAGGTGCGTTTAGGGAAGAAAATCGCAAAAAATTCGACCATAAGTTTTTTTTCAACAAAACAATACCGCAGATAACAAGTCGATTGCAACTATGACACAACCGCATTAATTGCACTTATAATAGTTTACTATTTTACACACCTGGCCCCCAGCGACGATTGGCTGTTTCCAGACGTGAACAGTATCATGAAGTGCAACACCTTTGGCTTCAACATTGTAAAATGCAGAGTTTTGACCTTACAAGAGAAGAGTTAGAGTAAGTGAATCACCTTCCAAGATGATTAAGAGTATGAATAGATTAGGAGTGTGCCTAAAGTTTTTGTTTTATATATATATATATATATATATATATATATATATATATATATATATATATATATATAGTCTTGTTGGAAGTTTCTCAACCATTAAAAGTATATTTTTAAAAAAAATTTTTAAAAACTTAAGTCCCAAGTCGTTCAGTGGAAAATCACTCATGTAATTCAATTTAACTTTTTCAGTAATTATATTAGATTGCTTCTAACATTATTTAAGGGATCATCAATTGTTTACCATGAAAAACTGTTTCGGGAATATAAAAACAAGACAGTATTTAATTTCATGGCTTCCCAGCAGAGTTGATCAGACCCCAGTTCCCTTAAAAGACAAACACATAAACGTTCCGTATACTAAACCTAAGTTTTGTTCCGTATAAATGTTTAGATAACTTATATTAGTTATTAAAAAAAAGAAATATATATATATATATATATATATATATATATATATATATATATATATAGAGAGAGAGAGAGAGAGAGAGAGAGAGAGAGAGATAGAGAAAGATAGATAGATAGATTCATAAAAACAACATATAATATTTCTATAGATAATGAACCGTGCTGAAATAATTACGTTATTATTTAGAAGCTACTTTTTTACATGAAGAGGGTTAGGGGTAGTTAGCGTTTGTTAAGTATTTAGTCCCCCCCCCCTAATAATTTAATAAACGAAATATACCTAAAAATGTAATTACACTTTAAAATTCTCTCATAAAATAACACGGGGTTTAAAGTGCAGAAGTACCTAGGAATATAATCATCCATAAACAAAGTGGTTCGCTGCATTTAAATATGGCTAGACATATCAGTCATTCAGGCAGAGATTGAAATTGGGTTGTGTTTCCTACAGTCTAAGTTTTAAACAACGATACATAAACTCAAGCGCTGAAGAAACTCTTCTTGTTTACATAAACAATATCAGAAATCTACATTTTATAGTAATATATATATATATATATATATATATTAATGGTATAGACATATATATGTATATATATATACATGTATATACATATATATATATATGTATATATATATACATATATACATGTATTTAATGTGTATGCATGTGTATATTCGTCTCAAAAAGCTGGAAATACAGCGAAAAGTGATAGCAGTCGAGTAAGCCGGCTTCAATGATAGATAGAGTTCTTGAAGTGATCCGGAAAGAGCTGCTCATTTAGCGAGTTACTTTTATTTTGACAGAAAATGTTATAATATAATAAATTCCTGTTAAATGTGGACTCTAAATATATCAGGATCTTTTATTATTTCTAAAACATGCGTAGATCAGTTATTTTCGCAAAAAAAGTTATTCTAGTGGTTTAGCCCCAAATCAAGTAAATCAAATCAAATAAAAATTGGCTATGACTAAATGGAATTACCAAACTGACCCACTTATATATGAATGTCGACAGTAGCACCATACGATGTCGCACTGCCTTTTCTGCACCCTACTTTCCAACCGGCTTTTCTATTGCCAACTTATCTATCTGTATAATTCCTCTGATGATAAGATCTCGATCTTTGAAAAGCATTGGCTTAAGGAAAGAACAATAAACATAATTTTATTACAGAATATACCTTGCATTGAACATTTGAAGTTTGAAATAAATTTGGACATTTGTGCATGTTTATCACTCTGCATCCATCTATATTTATAATTGCTCTATCTCATATATTGAGCTTTTACCATTTCACTATAAGTTCTTTCTACTAAAAGTTTACTTTTAGTATCTTACTTATATATATATATATATATATATATATATATAGGATCAAATATAAACCAAAGTAAACACTTTTAGTAGATGGAACCTATTGTGAAGAGGATAAGCTCAATATACGAGATAGAGCAATTGTAGAGATAGAAGAAAAAAGAGTGATAAATATGCGACGGAATTTTTCATTTCATTCACTGCGTTTTTAAAAAAAAAATTCCTTTAATAATAATTTTCATATTTTTCAAATATTTGAACTTTGGTTTTTTCGAAAGCCAACTTATCCATCTGTATTTCTCCTCTGATGATAAGATTTCGATCTTTGAAAAGCCTTGGTTTAAGGAAAGAATAATACACACTAGTGTATTACTGAATACACCTTGCATTGAACAATTGAAATTTCAAATAAATTTGGACAATCGTCGCATATTTATCACTCTTTTTTCTTCTCTCTCTTTCTCTCTCTCTCTCTCTCTCTCTCTCTCTATATATATATATATATATATATATATATATATAGAGAGAGAGAGAGAGAGAGAGAAAGAGAGAGAAAGAAGGGTACAAAGACAGATACGAATAAAGAGACAGAGACAGAGGAATAGGGATAAATAAATAGTTTTACAACATTATTTATTATTACATTTCCTTGAATTTACGATAAACGATGGTGTGACGTGCATTTGACTTTTAGGATTCATTTTTATTTTCTTGTTTTTTATATGAGAATTCCAATATCTTACCTGTTCAGCGCCTGTTACTAAGGTCACAAAGAGAAATGCAGTGTTAGCATCAACATGTTTCCATAAATTTTACAAATATTTAAATTTTTTACAGGAAATAAAACTAACATGCAAGTACAAATATGATATTTGTTCAACCAATCGTAAGGAAAATAATGATATTAATAATTATAATAATAATGCTACTACTACTACTACTACTACTACTTCTACTACTACTACTAATAATAATAATTATAATAATAAAAAAATCGTAACAATGGTTATAATGATAACTATAATAGTAGAAATAGTTTTGATAGTAGTAGTAATAATAATAATAATAATAATAATAATAATAATAATAATAATAATAATAATAATAATAATAATAATAATAATAATAATAATAATAATAATGTATGGAGAAAGCAACAGACTGGGAACTGTGCAAACAATTGAATTTCGACTACGCGGACAAATGGTACAAGCATAAACCAGAAACAGTACTGGAAATCGAAACACACTAATTCCTCTGGGATATGGATACACAAACAGATAAACTCACACAAGCAAGGAGACCTGATAGCAAGGAAAACTGTTGTAAAATCGTAGACATCGTCGTTCCAGCCAGCCACAGAGTGTAGATCAAAACCACGAAAAAACGGAGCAAATACACAGAACTAGGTAGAGAACTGAAAGGAATATGAAGCATTAAAAAAGTTAGCAGAATACCAATAACCGTATGAGCACTAGGAACACCCAGGACGGCAATGATAAAAGCAGCTGCAATCTTAGAGGGTAATCCTTGAATGCGGAAACCAAGCCGCATGAGCTATAAAAAGAAACCAGTTACAAGGAATTTGTAACATGGAGAAAACAAAGCCACACAAAGAACACCATAACACGAACCAAGGAACAGAAACTGAAAGAAACATCACTTCATAATCTCTCCCTCCCAATAAATTACACTGGCCTCAGCAACACCACACAAAAATGAACAAAGGAACAGAATGCTGGGACCTTGGGGAGCCTTATTGCCCCCAAACCATAGTGACGACAAATGGTCCTTACCAGCGAGAAATCAATGGTAATAATCTATTGCGATACCGCAAGGTTATATTCGGTGCTAATCAAAAAGAGGTGAAGAATACTGGAAATCTGGGGAGGCTTGTTGTCACTCAGACTCCAGTAAATATCACTGGTTGCTGTCGGTGAGCAATCACTAACGATTATTTGTGTGAGAACTCCCAGTGAGTACACATAATAATAATAATAATAATAATAATAATAATAATAATAATAATAATAATGATAATAATAATAATAATGATAATAAGAGGCGCAAGCATAGGCTGACGCCACGAAAATTATAGACAGAGGGTCGAGGAGGGAAAGCGCAAAACCAGACCTCCACTGGAAGAGCGCGGACAGCTCTGGGACCTTGGGAAGACTTGTTGCCACTCGGGCCCCAGAGGGGACCAATGGCCCTTATCAGCGGGAAATCGTTGGTGGGTGGCTGTTGCGATTACCGCAAGGTCATCAGCGGTGATGAACGAAAAGAGGTGGAGCATACTGGAGGCCTGAGGAGACTTGTTGTCACTCAGACTCCAGGTAATACCACAGGTTGTCGGCAGTGGGTGACCACTGACGATGACCAGTGTGATAACTCCTAGTGAGTAAATAATAATAATAATAATAATAAGAAGAAGAAGAAGAAGAAGAAGAATGAAAATAACAGTACAAAAAGACATAGTAAGAAATGGAAACAGACTGGTAATAGAATGCTGCTACAAAAGCCGCTACCCCACAGAAAGAGGATATCGGAAACGAATCAAAGATCTATGGGACGTTTCTACTGACTACCATACAACGGCACAAAGGATAGCAGATCAAGCAAGACAGATACTCAAAAGAGGATGGTTCTCGGAGATGGAATTAACGGAAATTAAACAAAAGATAATGGCGTGACAGGTCAAAACACACCACTTAACGAACACTCCCAGGGAGAAGACGGGAAAAACATAAATACAGAAACTGAAGAAGGCGAAGACAACGAAACTATAGAACTATCTGAGGAAGAAGCAAGAGAAGTGGAAAACATTAAACGATAAAAGTCCGAGAACAGAACAAAACTTCCATCCCTAAGGAACGAAGGCTGGAAGAAGTTAAACGTTGAAACAGATAAAGTAAACAGAGTACTCACGTACATCCCAATAGACAATATCACAGATCTAAACAACTTGATATATGCGGGGGCAAAATCAATAAGTATGAAAGTAAAAAGGGGAAAGAAGACTGACCAAAAGAATGGACAGACGACATCTGGATGGGAGATCAGACTGGAAACCCAGATCACCAAACTTCAAAAGGAAGCTAAAACCATAAATAGGATGAAAAAGAACAGTAAACGATGGAAGAGTAGGAATCTGAATCGCAAGGAAAGACTAAATAAGTAACATGAAGAACTAAAACAAAAGATAGCAGCAAAAGAAGGAAGATTGAGACGATACAGATACAAATCGGAACAGTATAAACAGAACAGGACTTTTGAAAACAATGAAAGCCAGTTTTACAAAAACGTAAACGGAGAAAGAACAAGAACAGAAGAACCGGACCCGACACAAACAAAACATTTTTGGAGCAAGATATGGAAAAATGCTGAATATCACAACAAAAATGCTAAATGGCTGAAAGACATGAAAGATAAACTTCTAGAAATTGAAGAAGGAACCGAAACAGAAATTAATGAAGAAAGTATTAAGACAACACTAAAGAAACTGTCAAACTGGAAAGCACCAGGTCATGATGGAATATATGTGTACTGGTTCAAAAAATTCACGACCTTACATCAAAGGCTAGCACAGACACTGAGAGGATGTATCCATAAAACAGACGTACCAGATTGAATGACCAAAAAAAAAGGCAACGCTCATACAAAAATACGCCAAGAAGTGAACGATCGCAAGTAATTACAGACCAATAACCTGTTTACCGACAATGTGGAAAATCCTAACGGCACAACTTAGAGAGCAAATTTACAATTCCCTGAACAGTCGTGGACTACTTCCCGAGGAACAAAAAGGATGCCAGAAAGGGAAAAGAGGGGCACATGATGTGTTATACATAGATCAAAAGATCATGAAAGAAGTTAAAAGTAAGACAAAGAACATGGCATAGATTGACTACAAGAAAGCGTACGACAGAAACCCTCAAGCATGGATAATTGAATGTTTCAAAATGTACAAGATACCTTACAGGATTATTAATTTCATCAAGAAAGCAATGGAAACATGGAGATTAGAACTGACAGCTGGAGGACAATGCTTGTCGGAGATAAAAATAGGGAGAGGCATTTTCCAAGGAGACTCTCTATCACCACTACTGTTTATCATAGCCATGATGCCACTCAACTACATACTCAGGAAATGTGATGCCGGATACAAGTCTACAGACAGATAACAACCAATAAACCATCTCATATACATGGGCGACCTGAAGCTATTTGCAAAAAGCAAAAAGGGACTGGAAAAGCTGATAAATACGACCAGACTCTTCAGTCATGACATTCAAATGGAATTCGGAATAGAAAAGTGTGTATTGCTAGAGATTAAAAAGGAAAGTTGGAGACGATTGAGGGCATGTAACTACCATACCAAGAGCAGATGAGCGCGCTAGATGAACAAGAGAGCTATAAATATTTGGGAGTTTTCGAAGCAGAAACAATCAAATCAACAGAAATGAAAGATAAGATTAGAAAAGAAGACCTGAGAAGAACAAGTACGCTCTTAGAAACAAAATTATATAACAGAAACCTAATTAAAGGAATAAATACCTCGGCAGTATCACTAATAACATATTCTGGACCATTCATAAACTGGACTAAAGAAGAACTCAGGCACCTTGATCAGAGGACTAGAAAATTAATAACTATGCACAATGCACTACATCCAATAGACGATACAGACAGACTCTACGTGAAGAGAAACGAAGGGGGAAGAGGACTGGTAAGTATAGAAGCCTGTGTGGACGACACTAAAAAAAAGCTGGAGAAATACATAAACCAGAACACAGAAAGGCTGATCACCGCAGCAAGATATACCGTCCCAACGAACAACGCAGGATACGTCGAAACTGGACACAAACAGACAAGTAAAAATGGGAAGAAAAACAACTACATGGACGCTCCATAAGAATCGAAGAGAAGAAACCAACGCAAATAGCTTGACATGGCTAAGAAAAGGAAACTTGAACAGAGAAACGGAATCTTTACTGATGGCTGTACAGATCAATGCGATTAGGACATACTACATGAGAGCTAAAATAGATAAAACCCAGGAAAACAATAAATGCAGACTGTGTAGACAAAGAGATGAAACAGTAAATCATATAATAAGTGAATGTAGCAAACTTGTTCCAAAAGAATACAAGAACAGACATGATTGTGTTGGGAAAGTAATACACAGGGAACTGTGCAAACAATTGGATTTCGAATATGCAGACAAATGGTACAAACATAAACCAGGAACAGTACTGGAAAACGAAAAACACAAACTCCTCTGAGATATGGATATACAAACAGATAAACTCAAGGAGACCTGATGTTATTATAATAGACAAAAATGAAAAACCTTGTAAAATCGTAGACTTCGCTGTTCCAGCAAACCACAGAGTGAAGATCAAAGTCACGGAAAAACGAAGTAAATACACATAACTAGCCAGATAACTGAAAGGAATATGAAGAATGAAGAAAGTTAGTATAATACCAATAATCGTAGGAGCACTAGGAACACTCCACAAAAACCTGGAGAAAAGACTGGGAGAAATTGGAATCAAAGGGACTATCGAAACGATACAAAGGACGGCAATGATCAACACAGCTGCAATCTTAAGGAAAATCCTCGAATGCGGAAACTAACACACATAAGCTACAAAGGCTAACCAGTCACAAGGAATTTACAACGGAGAAAACAAAACCACACGAAGAACACCACCACAAGAGCCAAGGAACATAAACTGCAGGTAACAGCACTTCATAATCCACCCCCCTAATAAATTACACCGGGCTCAGCTATCACTACACAAAAATGAACCAAAGAAACAGAAATTACAAGAAACACTATAAGCTCCTCCCTCTCCCCCACCCCTCCCCCCAAAAATAATGAAAAAGAATGAAACTTTTTTTTAAATAAGGAAAGAGAAAGGGGAAAAATAAGGAATTGAAAGGAAAACATTTATAAATTTAAAAGAAATTAAACATTTAAAAAAAAATTAATTTAAAGAAATATTATTTCATGTATTTATTTATTTTAACTATTTGTAGAGGGTCGAGGAGGATGAGAAGACCGAGGAGGGACAGCACACACCAGACCTCCACTGGAAAAGTGCAGAGAGTGCTGAGACCTTGAGGAGGCTTAATGCCACCCAAACCCCAGAGAAGACCAATTGTCCTAACCAGCGAGAAATCAATGGTAAGAGGGTGTTGCGATACCGCATCGTTTTCGAAAAGAGGTGAAGAATACTGGAAGTCTGGGGAGACTTGTTGTCACTCAGACTCCAGGAAATACCACTGGTTTTTATCGGTGAGCAATCACTGACGATGATCTGTGTAAGAACTCCTAGCGAGTGCAAATACTACTACTACTACTACTAATAATAATAATAATAATCTCTGGGACATTGCTAGTGACCCACATACAACGGAACAAAGGATAGCAGATCAAGCAAGACAGATCCTCAAGCGAGGATGGTTCTCGGAGATGGAACTGACGGAAATCAGACAGAAGGCTAATGGCGAAACGGAGCAAGAAACACCACCAAAGGAGAGACCACAGGAAGAGGACAGGCAAAACATACACACTGAAACTGAAGAGATTGAAGACTACGGAATAACAGAACCAGGGGAGATAGAAGACTGCGGAACCACAGAACCTGCTGAGATAGAACTCAACGAAAAAGAAGCAAGTGAAGTGGAGAACATAAGACGATACAGTTAGAAAACAAAACAAAACTCCCATCTCTCAGGAATGAAGTAGCGAAGAAGTTACAAGCAGAAACAGAAAGAGTAAACAGACTCCTCACACACATCCCAACAGAAACTATTACAGACCTAAACAACCTGATATATGCAGGGGCAAAATCGGTAAGTATGAAACTAAGAAACGAAGAGAATGGACAAAAGAGAGGACCGACAAAACCTGGATGGGAAATCAGACTGGAAACCCAGATCACCAAACCTCGGAAAGAAGCTAAAACCGTGAACAGAAGGAAGGAGGACATGAAACGATTAAGAAGCAAAAATCAGAAACGCATGGAAAAACTAAATGAGAAACATGAAAAAATAAAACAAAGGATAGCAGCAATTGAAGGAAGACTGAGACGATACAGGTACAAATCAGAACAGAGCAAACAGAACAGGACCTTTGAAAACAATGAAAGCCAGTTTTACAAAAACGTAAATGGAGAAAAAACAACGACAGAGCAACCGAACCCAACAGAAACAAAACAATTCTGGAGCAAGATATGGGAAGTACCAAAAAAGCACAACAAGAATGCCCAATGGTTGAAAAACATGAAAGATGAACTGCAAGAAATCGAAGAAGGAACCGAAACAGATATCAACAAGGAAACGATCAAGAAAACCCTAAGAAAAATGGCAAACTGGAGAGCACCAGGCCACGATGGAATACATGCATACTGGTTTTAAAAATTCACGACCCTGCATGAAAGAATAGCGCAGAAACTGAGCGGATGTATCCGCAAAACAGACATACCAGAATGGATGACGGAAGGAAGAACAACACTAATACAAAAAGACCCCAAAAAGGGAACGACCCCCAGCAACTACAGACCGATAACATGTCTACCAATAATGTGGAAAATTCTTACAGCACAACTGAGAGAACAAATCTACCAATCCCTGGACAAACGTGGACTGCTCCCCGAGGAACAAAAAGGATGCCGGAAAGGACAAAGAGGTGCACATGATCTACTATACATTGATCAAAAGACTCTGAAGGAGGTGAAGAGCAGACAAAAGAACATAACCATGGCATGGATTGACTACAAGTAAGCCTACGACAGAATCCCCCAAACATGGATAATTGAATGCTTAAAAATATACAAGATACCAGACAGGATTATTAATCTCATCCAGAAAGCAATGGAAACATGGAGACTAAAACTGACAGCCGGAGAACAATACCTGTCTGAGATAAAAATACAGAGAGGCATTTTTCAAGAAGACTCTCTATCACCACTACTGTTTATAATAGCCATGATGCCACTCAACTACATACTCAGAAAGTGTGATGCCGGATACAGGTTTACGGATACAGAACAAAGAATAAACCACCTGATGTACATGGATGACCTTAAACTGTTTGCAAAAAACAAAACAGAACTGGAAAAGCTGATAAACACAACCAGGATATTCAGACAGGATATCCAAATGGAGTTTGGAATAGAAAAATGTGCACTGCTAGAGATCAAAAGAAGAAAAACTGGAAAAGACAGAAGGTATAGAACTCCCCAACCAAGAGGAGATGAGGGCGCTAGGAGAACAAGTTAGTTACAAATACCTGGGAGTTCTGGAAGCAGACACAATCAAATATACAGAAATGAAAGAGAAGATTGGAAAAGAATATCTACGAAGAACAAGGAAACTCTTAGAAACTAAACTATATAGCAGAAACCTAGTAAAAGGGATAAACACATGGGCTGTATCACTAATAAGATACTCTGGACCATTCATAGGCTGGACCAAAGAAGAACTCAGGCACCTTGACCAAAGAACTAGAAAACTAATGACTATGCACAATGCACTGCACCCAAAAGACGACACGGACAGACTCTACGTGAAAAGAAATGAAGGAGGTAGAGGACTGGTAAGTATAGAAGACTGTGTGGAAGACACCAAAAAAGAGCTGGAAAAATATGTAACCCAGAACACGGAAAGACTGATCACCACAGCAAGAGACACCAGCCCAACAAACAACCCCGGAAGCACTGAACCCAGAAACAAAAAGACAAGAAAGGAAAAGTGGGAAGAAAAACAACTACATGGACGCTTTATAAGACTCACAAGCGATGAAGCCAATGAAAACAGCTGGGCATGGCTAAGAAAAGGAAACCTGAACAGAGAAACGGAATCTCTGCTGACGGCCGCACAGAACAATGCGATTAGGACAAACTTTATTAAAGCAAAGATAGATAAAACCCAGGAAAACAGCAAATGCAGATTGTGTGGACAAAGAAACGAAACGATAAATCATATAATAAGTGAATGACGCAAGCTAGCACAAAGGGAATACAATAACAGACATGACAGCATGGGGAAAGAAGTACACCGGGAAATGTGCAAACAACTGAATTTCGAATATGCAAGAAAACGGTACAAACACAAACCAGAAACTGTACTAGAAAACGAAAAACACAAAATCATATGGGATATGAATGTACAAAAAGACAAACCCATAACAGCAAGGAGACCGGATATGATAATAATCAATAGAAAGAAAAATCCTGCAAAATCGTGGACTTTGCCGTTCCAGCAGACCACAGAGTGAAGATCAAAGAGACGGAAAAGAGAAGCAAATATACTGAACTTGCCAGAGAATTGAAAGGAATATGGAACATGAAGAAAGTCAGTATAACACCAATAATGATAGGAGCACTAGGAACAGTCCCCAAAAACATGGAGAAAAGACTAGGAGAAATAGGAATCAAAGGGATAACTGAGACCATACAAAGGACAGTAATGATCAAAACAGCTACAATCCTTAGAAATGTCCTCGAATGCGGAAACCAACCCACATAAGCAACAAATGGAGAACAAACACATGGAAGCACAAAACAACAGAACCGGGGAAAATACAACCGCACGAGAGAGGCGCAAGCATAGGCTGACGCCACGAAAATTATGGACAGAGGGTCGAGGAGGGAAAGCACAAAACCAGACCTCCACTGGAAGAGCGCGGACAGCTCTGGGACCTTGGGAAGGCTTGTTGCCACTCGGGACCCAGAGGATACCAATGGCCCTTATCAGCGGGAAATCGTTGGTAGGTGGCTGTTGCGATTACCGCAAGGTCATCAGCGGTGATGAACGAAAAGAGGTGGAGCATACTGGAGGCCTGAGGAGACTTGTTGTCACTCAGACTCCAGGGAATACCACAGGTTGTCGGCAGTGGGCGATCACTGACGATGACCAGTGTGATAACTCCTAATGAGTAAATAATAATAATAATAATAATAATAATAATAATAATAATAGAAATAATGATGATATTATAATAACAGTTAAAGTAAATGTAATATGTCGTGATACAAGATATATTGGATATGAATCTAAAATAGAATATTAGCGGGTGAGAAAAAAATTAATAGTAATCCAAGAACACCACAACAATAATGGCAATAGCACGTGTTACTTTGTTTCCTTTTTATGTCTTTAAAAATTCTATTTGTTTTTCTGTCTTCAGTTTGGTTTACGTCATGCCTTTTATTCTGCTCTTTTTTCCCGACTGTATTCATCCTTCTTTAAATTCATGTTATTATTTTACATAATGTATGTTTTGTTGTCGTCACTTCCTGTTCATTCTATCGTCTCTGCATCTATTATCACATTTGCATCCATTATCATGATCTTCTTCTTTGTCATTTTCAATAGTTAATATATTCAGCTTCTCTCCCGTTCTTTCTCTTCTATTCTTTGATCTTTACTCCGATGTTGCCCTTCGATAATTCCTGCATTACTTGCCTCACATTTTCATTCCGAATATTAATTACTTTAATTATATACCATTTTATTTCCCTCTTGCCGCGATAATTTTAATTTTATTATCTTTAAATTGTAGGTATTAGTATTTGATTCAATGTTTGTTTTTCTTTTCAATTTATAATATGTAAACGACTGTTAGCTATCTATAAATTACCGTTAATTTTTGATGTAGCTATTTATAAATTAATGGTCGATCATATATTAATGATAGTTATGTTTGCTGCATACTCTATGAATAATTATACAATATATTTATCAATTAATAATCTACATATGACTTCGTATCGAAATAATCATTCACATTTGTCTTTTGGGCCGATGAACAATCTTAATGGACTGCCTCTGATTATAACTAATCTTGCTTGTTACCGAATTCACTTGTGCTGGAGAAAACCTTAGAAAGGTATATATGTTTCGTGTCTTTTTTACAATCATATTGTGTAATGATTAGTTTGTGAATAGCTGTCAATCTATTATATAAAGGGTGTGTGTGTGTGTGCGCGCTTATATAAAGGGCGTGTGTGTGTGTGTGCGCACGCGCGTGTGTATGTGTGTGTGGCAAGCTTAAAATGAAAAAAATGAAACTATAAAAAAGAGACAGAGAAAGTTTGCATATTTTGATCAGAATTGCCCAGAATGAAAAATAACTAATATTAGTGGTGGGACGTAATGGGTGAAAATTATGGGTGGGACGTAATGGGTGAACATTAGGGGTGGGACGTAATGGGTGAACATTTCAGATTTATGCAACTAATATTTTTTGTGTTCATTTATACATAAATTACACTAAACAATCAAACATTTCGCAACATTTTGCAAAATCCAGAAGGTGCAGGCCAACAATAGCCGTTAGGGCTCCACGGGACTCAACATTCATCATTTTTCGGTGAAAAGTGGTTTCATGCGACATTGCAGTTCCTAACACATCCTCAAGGGCTACGAATATGTGTATGTGTATATATTTATCTAGAGTGGAATAAGATGTGCAAAAGATAATTAGGTTGATGGGGAAGAGTGGGAATGAGAGACTGATAGAAAGACTGACTGGAAAAGTATAAGTTTTAATGGAAATATGTACACTTTTGCTACAGGGAACGCCGGGTAGTCATGCTAGTTATATTTAAGTGATTGATATATTTCGGCATTCTGTATATGACTCGCAATAAAAACGTGAATTATATTATATCCGAATAAAAGTAAATGATATCTTAATTAATATTATATTAATTAAAGAAAATTAACTTCCAATTCTATAAAAAACGATAGCGAATGTTGAATATATAATATGCATACGTTGGTTAATGGAATGTTATTAATACGACGGGCGTAAGTTCTTAAATAATGATCTAACCCTATACAATGTGAGTCACGTTATATTCTATTCGTAAAACTGAATTTTGATATGATTATTTGTTATAGAGAAAATCACGTAGATTTTCTGATGATTTTCCTTACAAATTAATGTCATGGCTTTTTCAAAGAATAATTATTCCCAATATATAACTGTCACATCGTAAGGATAACAATAAGTAAATAAGCAACCCAGAACAGGAATTGACGGAATAGGAATTGTATTGAGAATACTTAATTACAATAAATTGGTCGCCATTACCGGCTCTAGGCAGATGTGCTAAACGGTTCGCTAAGCGGTTCTCCTTGATGACCTGACGAATCCATTCTGTCACTATGGGTGAATCCGGATCAGTCCGCAACAGTGACCTATCATTATATACAAATAGTATAATCGTTATTTTTAATATTAACATTGATTAACATGTCTTAAGCGTACACGACTGACCGTCCGACAAAAAAAGCCTTCGTCAAATAACTGAAAGGCAAACAGCTGCAATAGGCCCTAATAGTGCGCACTTGTTTACAGGACAGTGTTTACAAAATATGTATCGGTTTGCAAACCTTCTTCCTGTATATTTACCTTTTACTAGGAGCGAATCTTAACATCTCTTGGAGACAACACCCCATGAGAGAGCAACCCCAAAGAGGGTTGGCTCCATCAACCGTGCTAGTAAACTCCTCACACCTGATATTATCATGTATCTCTACAAAGCCACCATCTTCCCATGCATGGAGTATTGTTGCCACATCTGGGCTGGTGCATCATCTACTAGTCTTTCCCTCCTTGACAAGATCCAAAAAAGAGTCGGCAACCTAATAGGTCCCTCACTGTCAACCAAGCTCCAGTCCCTGTCCGATCGCCGCAATGTAGCATCATTGTGCTTGTTTTACAAATACTTCAATGGATTGTGCTCCGATGAATTGGCCACTCTGGTGCCCCCTCGAGGTAAGTTCACCAGACCAAATCGACAATCAACTAAATCCCATCCATTCACTGTGGAGGTCCCCTAAACACCGGAGAGTTTTCTACACAAATGGCTTCTTTCTTTGTGCTGCAGGGCTCTGGAACTCCCTCCCTGCCCCTGTTTCCCCGACAGTACTGACATGCAGACATTTAAAACTAATGTAAACAACCATCTCGCTGCACAGATCCCAATTTAGGTAACCCCCTAACCTTTTCCCTTTTCTTTCTTCTCAGTATCCCGTTACGTCTACAGTGGCGGCCTGCTTTGTTTGGGGTGAACTATGTGAAAAAAAAACTCTACGTACACCTCCCTAAGATCTTAGCCTTAATCAGAAAGAGAAAGCCCCAGATTGGCTGGACATTGTTGGAGGGCTAATGATGAAAGCATTAGCAATGTTCTTTTGTGGATACAAAAACAGGGATGTGGCTCAGTGGGGAAATATTTTTGCCGACTTATAAAAAATATATTGGTGTGATACATTGAGTTTATTGTTTCCTTCACCAATAATGTTGTCATTGTTTCGTACTGTATCTACTTCTTCTCTTACTATTAATCTTTATACTTTTTTTAGTCATAATGTTCTGGAACATAGTAGGTTTTTAGTGATAGCTTCCTCATAGATAATGGGATTTGGTATTTTGCCAAACTTTTCCTTGACAAATCCTTATCAGTTTTTATTCTCATCTTCTATTTTCTTTTTTTCTATTTTTGACTTTTGTCTTTTGCCTGGTTCTGTTTCTTTATCGACCTGTGTTTTGTATAGTCTATTATGGGTATACATTATTTGAACGGCATATTCGTTTGCCTTTTCATAATAGCGTTAATTTATTTAGTAGAAACTTTCTTTACACTAACATATACGCATTAATTATCCCCCTCTCTCACTCAACGTTTTATCCGCCTTTATTAAACCCCTAGGTTTCCTCTTTCCGTCATTCCCTTATTTTCGTCTTTAATTACTCTGTTTCTTTTCGCTAAGATCAAAGTGTAGTAACTGTTCCGATGGATACTGCACCCCATAGACTGGTATTTTCTTGGCCTTCGGGGCTTGATTTACGCCGGTCCATGGGTCTGTCCTGTGCAGTTCTAGGAGATCCACCCTCCCAGGCTTCGCCTCCCCTCTTTGGGGAGGAGTAAGTTTATTGCTTATAGCCTGAGGCGCCCCTACCGGGGAATGCCAACGGGGCTGCCCAGACAATTTTTAAACCCCACTTTCCCAAACTGAGCATTGGTCACATCTTTCTTGCGGGAGTAAGATAAAACTGGCCTTGTGTCTAACTCCTGGATAGGAGTAAATCAATACTCTGTTTCTTCTGTTCTGCTTGCCATTTTATTTCTCTTCTCTTATCTTCACTCCGTCTCTCTCTGTCTCTCTCTGTCTCTCTCTCTCTCTCTCTCTCTATATATATATATATATATATATATATATATATATATATATATATATATATATATATTAACATAGTTCACCCCAAACAAGCAGGCCGCCACTGTAGAGGTAAGGGGCTACTGAGAAAAAAAGGCGAGACGGTTTTTTTTTGGGGGGGGGGGGGCTCAACCTAAATTGGGATCTGCTCAGCGAGATGTCTGTTTGCATTAGTTTAACATTTCTGCATGTCAGTACCGTCGGGGAAACAGGGGGCAGCGAGGGAGTTCTAGAGGCCAGCAGCACGAGGAAAGAAGCTATTTGAGTAGAAAACTCTCCGGCCTCTGGGGACCTCCACAGTGAATAGATGGGATTTACTTGATTTTCGAGTTGGTCTAGTAAATTTACGTCGAGGGAACACCAGTATATATGTATATATATATATGAGAGATTTACTTTTATTTTTTATTCTTTTGCTTTCTCAATCGTTTTCTCCAACTTAAACAATTTTCCCCCTTATATCTCATTCGATTTTCTTTTATTTATTTTTAATTTATAATTCTGACGTTTCCTCTCAGAGGGTCAGACGATGAAGCCTTAAG
This sequence comes from Sepiola atlantica, assembly GCA_963556195.1. Lineage (NCBI taxonomy): Eukaryota > Metazoa > Mollusca > Cephalopoda > Sepiida > Sepiolidae > Sepiola > Sepiola atlantica. Next base: position 116,469,123 of record OY744529.1, read on the forward strand.
GAAAATTGTAGCAATTTTCTTTTTTTACCACCCGCCCGTTTCATTGATTTACACAAATGTTTCCGCTGAAATTTATCCTACGATGTTGTTGTACGCGAAATTTACTTATATATATATATACATATATATATTGTCTATTTAGGCAGCATATTTTCATTCAGGCAAACGTTACTAAATCACACGGAGTATTTTTTCTTGTACTTTCGATTTGATGCGTTAAATCCTCTTCAGGCGGTGTTAACAAAACATCCTACGACCAATAATGGGAATTACGAAACAAGTCATAACATTGTAAAGTGTCTAGCATAGTAATAAATGTTACGAAATTCTTAGTCATAAAGCAATTATACGTTTGAATCTTGAACGCGCTCAGAACGTAGTCACATGCTTAACGGTGAAGCAATCAAACTGTTGGATCTTGCACGTTCTTAGAACCTAGTTACGCTCTCATGTAACATCTCAATATTATAGACGCTCATTTTAATTTGTAAATTACTAACCGTTATAATAATTTTAAAAAAAAACAACAGTAAAGACATAGCTTTTAAGCACCCAAAACTAAAACCGCCTGAAGATGATTTGACGAATCAAATCGAAAGTACTCGTAAAAAAACGGAACAAGAAAAACACGTGAAACTTACATACAGCAATTTTATCGAAACACTAAATGGACCATTCGGAAAATTGAAAAAATAAATAATGTCTCATCAAGCTAAAACACTCTGTGTTATTTAATAATGTTTGCCTAAGTGTATATATATATATATACTTAGGCAAACATTATATATATATATATATAATATTTGTTTTGTTTATCATCTATGTACGTATACGTTTCGTCCTTTACAATCGGGACTCATCAGCATAGATATATGCGTATTCACTACTGGTCATGCGATTCGAAACCCCGGATTCCGATTATTTGACAACTCAAATCCCGACAACTAGAACCACTCGGCCAACGATGAATAACGAATAAACAATGATAATTTTAACACTTCATCCGGGTGCTTGACGTCATAAGAGCGTTCGACTTAAGGAAAAGAACGGCGCATTAATAGCTAGCGACGTCATGCTGTGTTAATACTACACTTACAATATACTACAATATATATATATATATATATATATATATATATATATATATATATATATATCGATTAATATTTCAAGCAAAATCGTCAACAACTTGAGCATGCTGTCATTATACTACTAACAAAATGAATAAATTCTTCTTTTATCCTTTTCCTTTTTTCCCGTTTGCTTCTATTCCTATCAATCCCCTTCTTTATCTCTCGAAAGCTTAAGTACTCTAATAACAATATAATACCCCTTATCAGTATACTCACCCTTTAAACCCCCCCCCCAAAAAAATGGACAGTCACGAAAAATTCTAAAACCGTATCTCAAATAATCATTTTGCCTTAAGTCTTAAAATATTTACAGCGCCCGAGAAAAAAAAAATGAAAAGTTTGTCAAGTTTTTTCTTACCCAAAGCGAAATGAAAATAGATAGCTTGAATTATGATTTTTCTCCATCCAACGCAAACATATCTGTTAAATTGTAGCCAAATCTTCCTCATAAATATTACATGAATGCAAATTAGGGAGATCCAGCCTAAAGACCTTTCAAAATGTTTTTTTTTTCAACGTAGCAAAAGTTTGGGAAAACTTAAGTTACAGAATTTAAAAAATACGATCATCAAAAACATGAAAACTGTATAAAATTGCAGATATGTAAACGTCAAATGTATCCATAAAGGATGATAACAGCATATATTTATATGTAGACACACACTGCGATGCTGATATATGAATTAACGTAGGCTACA
>OY744529.1:116473453-116483453 GCA_963556195.1 Sepiola atlantica
GTAATCTTCCGATTAGAGATGGATACTTGATGCAGTAAAGATTCAAGGTTGTTTAATTGTCGTCTGTCGGTGCCTTCTATAGTTGCGATGTCATCAGAGCTAATTCAACATGTAATAAAACTGGAAACTAAATAAACCATGAATAGATTAAAGCATGCATCGATGAAAATAGATGAACCCAATGGAGTTATAACTATAAATAAAGACCAGCAGCAAAATACATGCGAAAAGAAATACGGACATCCGAAGGATTCAAGATAGACGATACAAAAGCTTGATTTCTTTCTTGCACAAAATAACTCTCGATAGTTGGAAAATTGCTTATCGTGTTTGAAAATATACGAAAAAGAGAATATTTTCTTTTTTTCAATAAATCGTGTGCATAAACTTCATCCCAAGCTGTTTCCCCGTATCACAGCCCTTCAGTGTGGTGTTGTATGGTGCAGGGCTTAATAAAAATGACAACACAGGTATCTTAATAAAATATAATAAGTATATTTATTTGTCGGAGACGATGAGCGTGGTGGTCGGAGAGGCTTTGTGCACAGGGAACTAGACGGTTGATTCTATCCGAGGTTCGATCGTCAAATGACTGGCTCGATTTTGTCGCCACCTGAACGACCTCATTGTGATTGCAATCGGTGACAGCTTTAACCTTATTTGACACTTCCTAAATGTGTCCATCTTTTTCTGGCATGACACAACCGCACCTGGCAATATGATCTTTAACCTTTCCGACATCTCTGTTTCTTCTGACATCACTGTTTAAGTGATTTTTGCAGGTGCATCATTTTTTTCGTCGGAAGAAACTAATCTTTTGACAATCGATCATATGTTGCCTCTTCCTGTGCAGGTGTTTGTCTGGTTGTGAGTGTTTTATTCTATTTTCAAATAACTTTTTGGTCATCCGACAATTATCTTATCAACTGACAATCACCAGCTCCATCTGTTTTATCAACAACCTTTCCGAGCCCGACTCGGATACGTAACAGTAGTAAGAAAAGGGCGGCTGCTTCCAACTGTGATTGGAAACACGACAGGTGTTGAGACAAATTATAATTACTTAAACTTATTAGCATTTACAAAGCTACCTATTTGCTTTATTATTTTATTCATTTACGAGAAACTATTTTAAGTAAAGTAGGAGAACGATCATAATACCACGAGTTTAAAACAAAATCGATATTCTAATACTGATATTACGAAGAGATATGCTTTACTTTAATACCGGCTTTTTATTTCTATACTCTTAGTTTAATCCACAAGTGGTGAACAAATGTAGCCACCAATCGACAGCTGTTTCTAAGTATCGTGGGGCGTTCGTGTAGATAGCATTTCAAGTGTTGTCTTGCTGAGATCTGAAACCGGGCCGATTCATCAATGATATTACGCGCGCCCCTTCCCCCCCCCAAAAAAAAATAGAAATTATAATATTCAGAAATATGCTTTCATTCATATAGAAAAGGATGATAGCTAAACGAGCAGAAAGCAAGTAACATTGCAAATGCCGAACCACAGTACTAATAAATAATAAAGAACAATGGACAAAGAAGGACCATTTCTATTCCTTCGATGTATCTATGGGCTCTCTTGACTCTGCCGAGGTGACAGGCTTGGTTGGCCTGTATAACCTAACAAAAGATCTCGAAGTCGATTCAATCGGCCTTTACAGAGATGATGGCCTAATGTACGTTAAACACACAAACGGACAAAAGTGTGAACAAATCAAAAAAAGAATATCTAAAGAAATGAAACGAATAGGTCTAAAGGCTGCAATAACATCAAATGTTAAACAGATCAACTTCCTCGATATTACCTTCGACCTCACTAGAGATACTTATGAGCCCTATGCTAAAGATAATTCCTACTCCCTGTATGTCAGCCCACTATCTAACCACCCTAGATCTGTAAGTAAGTAAACACATCCCTGTAGTAGAAAGATAAGCAACAACTCTTCCAATATAGATATATTCAATACACATAAGAACTTTAATTATAAAGCACTAAAGGAGAGTGGATATAAAATACCAAAATAGAGTATATTCCAACTACACAAAATAACCCCAGTAGGAACAAAAATAGAAATAGGAAAATTATCTGGTATACACCTCCATTTAACAATTCAACTTAAACCAAATTAGGGAATAAATTCCTGAACTTAATAAACACTCATTTCCCCAATAACAACATGCTCCATAACATTTTTAATAAGAATACACTGTAACTCAGCTATTGTTGTGGGGACAACCTAGAAAAAATCATAAAAAGCACAACATGAAAATACTAAACACCTCAGTAACCTCAAATTCTAGAAGAACATGTAACTGTAATAACAAATCAAACTGCTCCCTAAATCAAAAGTGCCTATCAACCCAAGTGGTCTACTTGGCATATATCTCCTCAACCAAAAACCTATCCCTGACTAACTATTATATTGGTCTGGCAGGTAACAAATTCAAAGAAAGATTCTACAACCATAAACTCTCCTTCAACAACCCTGACCATCCTGGCCAAACTGGACTTTCACTACACTACCACAAAATAAAAACAAAAATAGAAACTCCCATAATAAAGTGGAAAATCTTTAAAATATCTAGCACCTGCAAATCAATAAACTCACCATGTAGATTATGTTTGAAAGAAAAACTGGAAATTATCCGTTTTAAATACAAAATAAACTCCTAAATAGAAAACAAGAGACATCAATCAACTGTAAACATAGTAGACTCTACCTCCTATGCAACCCACATACCCCACCTTAACCCCGCACAAACTCCCCACATAATTAAAAAAAATTGTTTTACTAAAATGAATGATTACATTAACCCCCCATTATACACTACCTCAAAACACATTATAACCACCTACCCACCCACCAAAATTAACCACCCAACCCCACCCCAACAAGTCCCGATGAATCTATAAATCTATAAATATATAACCACCCCACTAAACTATCAATAACATCAAATCTCTAAGTATTACCTATAATGCTCAGCCTCAATAGCCTCTCAGTAGTACTACCAATTCTACCAAAATCATCTCCCACATAAACCCATAACTGAGATAGCTATTAACACTGATATCACTTAGACTAATCTAATATCAATTACTTAATCCTTCGATTACTATCTTGAACACTTAATTATTGACTGGTACTTAGTCCTTGTCATTGGTACTAGAACTATAAAAGCCTACCATCACTTGTACACTTATTTCGCCCAATGACTTCACAAGTAGCAGGATGGTAATAGTGGTGATAATTATTATTACTATTGTTATTATTATTATTATTATTATTATTGTTATTTTTTTACATTGTTATTAATGCTATTATCACTGCGACTATGATTGGCATTGTTATTATTATTGTTATTGTAATCGATTTTATAAATGCTGAAAATAGTAACACCATTAAACTTCTTTTATAAAATGATTCCACTAGTATTGATCTTAGTATAATATAATCACAATTAAAAAATATTATCACAACAAAATTTACTACAAATTATGAGCAAGCCATAAGTAACTAGATTAAAATAGAATGCAGAAGTAGCAATTAATACCCTAAATGAAAATTATCAAACATTTTTATCTACATGATAATTATCTATTACAACAAAATGACAGTTATAACTATGATTATAATTCTATTCTCAATTTGAATGTAACCCGCCCTGCACCCCCCGCCCTGCACCCCCGCCCTGGCTGGAATTGAGGTCACGATGGCCCAGACACGAGAGAACCTTCCACACAACTTTTTGAAACATGACTTGGTGGGGTTTCCCCTCCCTTCTCATGTCCCGTTATAGACAGAGCTCCATCTCTGTCCCCCCTACCCCCTAATGCATCTTCAATTTCCGGTAGAGGTGAATTTATAGTTTATGCCATTTGATTCCATTATAGCCTGAGAAGTTGACGCTCTTTGCGAGTGTTAATGAAACAGAATATGCTTTGTCGCAATTAATGGAATAAAATCATCAACAAAAATAATATATATATATATATACATATATATATATATATATATATATATATATATATATATATATATATATATATATATAGTATACTGGTTCGAATCGTTTCTGTAGGAATCCGAATAAGAGATCTCGATGTCCAATTAATCAGAGCAAGTATACATTTGAAGATGAGATGAATTAGATGCACATTTAGGTTGTGTACATAATAGTCTATTTCGACCTTATTTTGGTCTCCTCAGATATACCTTCAACTTTCATAATGTCTGAATCATGGTTGAAGGTACATCTGTCGAGACCAAAATACGCTCGAAATAGACTATTATGTACAGAACCGAAATGTGCATCTAATTCATCTCATCTTCATATATATATATATATATATATATATATATATATATATATATATATATATATATATTATATATATATAGTTATATATGTATCATATATGTATATTATATTATATTATATTATATATATATCTATGTATATGTATATGTATATTATATAAAATGATATATATATATGTGTATATGTATATAATATATTTATGTATATGTATATAGTAGATATATATGTGTATATATATGTTATGTATATGTATATGTATATATATATGTATATCATATATTTACATATATATATATATATATATATATATATATATATATATATATATATATATATATATATATATGGGGTAAGGTGCACGATAAGTCATGAAAATAAAATTCAGTGGTAGACAAAATATGTGAAAAAAGACAAACGGAAAACAGGTTAAAATGCAAGAGAAAAATAAAAACAAGAGATGTGAACGGATTCGTTAATACGAAAGAAACCGGTAAGATCCCTTGTTTTTGTTTTTCTCCTTTATTTTTACCTGTTTTTCGTCTGTCTTTCCACACACCCCCACACATATATATATATATATATATATATATATATATATATATATATATAGATATATATATGTATATATATATATGTATATCTATATGTATATATGGAGCATTGGCAAAGTCCTTTAGAACAGTTATAAGTGACTTACAACTACGAGAATTAGAGAAAGGCTTTTCATGTCATAACTTTGCATATTTTATTACCTTAAAACCGAACATAACCGTTTGGATGCCGACATATCGTTTCTCATAAATATTACATAAATGCAAATTTAAGAGCGTCGATCTAAAGACAATTCTGAACAGGTTTATTAACTTGGAAAAGGGTGAAAAAAATAATACAAGAGAAATAATTATAATTGTCTGTATTTACGACTATCCCAAAAAGCCGCAACCCCGAGGGGACATTAAGACTTCAATTTGAAGTAAAATTCACATTAAATTCTAAGTTTCTATACAGAAACAAAGACGGCAGTTGTCACTGATAATTCATGTTTCTTATAATTGCTATTCAAAGGCATATTATCCCAAAACGAACCCACATAAATATTTTATTACAGCTGAATAATATGCAAGCGTTAAATAATCGCCAGAAATGTAAAGTGTTTCTACTGAATGGCATCCAATTTCTGAATACGTAAGAATACTCTGTAAAATAAATTTGTATGTATAAGCATATTAATATTCATCGTTTGTGTCCAAAAGTAAAAAAAGTAAAGACGTAAATAATAAATATTAGGCTAACGTATTTCTTTATGGCTTGGAGTTCTGAATAAAATTATTTATTAAATCTAAACTTCTTAAAATTATAATTATATAATGTAAGACAATCAGTAGTTATACTCAGTCAAAAACTATATCAAGAATATATTAGTATACTAAAACACCTTTCTTTCTCTGTGGCGTTTTCCTATATAATTTAATCCTTACTTATATATGCTGAAATAGATTTCAGCTGTGCGCTACTGTAATATTTGAAAATATTTATCATTAAACAACTGTGTTCTGCGGCTACGGTAGTCAAATGACATCCCGTAGCTGCAATCAGTCCTCCATGCTAGCCGCAGGCCATCTGGTTTTGTCATGCGCAAGTTGTCGTAGGCAATGAAGTTGTTTCGCTGTACGTAGTGGTCCTAGTCCCGCCTGCTTGAGGTCAGCACGTAATGTGCGCAGCAGATTTTTGCAGTGCCGTCCTAGTCGCGGTTGGTAGGCTTGCGAACCAGTAACGGCAAAGTCTAGTGCCCTCTGTGCGGGTGTGTCAGGGTCCATTCGTAGGACATGGCCTAACATAGACCATCTTTGTTCAGCGACCTTTGTAGAGAGGGTTTTTTCGTTGCACAACTCGTATAGTGCCTTGTTGCATATAAGTTTCTTCGGCCAGCAGTGACCTGTGATGGAACGGAGGTGTCTGCGGTGGCACGCATCCAGCTTGTCAAGCATGTTTTTTGGTATTGCCCAGCTGTTGCTATTGTAGAGCATGATGGACCCGCAGTACGCGTTATAGAGACGGAGTCTAGTCTTCAACGGGATCTTGGTTTGACGGCTCCAGAGTTTATGTAATGAATGAAACGCAACATTGTCATGCATACAGTGAGCTGTGACGTCTGTAGTGCTACACAGCAGGGAGCCCAGGGTCTTGTTCTTGCGCCAGCTCTCATTGCCACGGAGCATCTGAAAATATATCTATTTGAATTGTGCCACCTAGCCATAATGTATATTAAATACACAAAGGACAACAACTGTATTTAGCTATCTATGTATCTCTCTCCCTCTCTTTCTCTCTCTCTCTCTCTCTCTCTCAACCCCTCTTACTCGTTTATCATTTCGCTGCTCTTTGATATATAATAATGCCTCTGTAAGCATTTAGTACATGAACCACGTATCTTCCAGTGAGCGTTGCCATCCAACTGATGGTACGAGCCTGAGATGTGGGGATACATTCATATATCAAATATGTAAAATTAACTTACTTTCTCTCAACGGGTTGACTCTAAATGCCAGGTAAATTTAATTAATCAATTTAATTTTAATTTAAATTAATTTGAATTCAAACAATTATGAATCATACGATTATTTGAGTGTATTGTTTAAATTAAAGTGCGCACAATATCTTTTAATGCGCCAGGATTCAATAATAATTGTCTGAAATATGTTAATGTAAAATTCAATAAAATATCGTTTGCTCAAATACGAACAATACACGTTAAGCAAAATTAACAAAATTACGTAAAAAGTACCTGAATCGTTTTCATGCCACACTATTGTGAATGTATCACGAATTATACATTTTGGCGACAAACACAACATTAAAAAATAGAATTAGAAGAATAAAATAATTGTCTTACCATAGCAAAATTATATATGGTTTAAAAGGAGAGAAATCAATGTGTTACTTTAATTACATTTATTAATAAAATACTTAAAATTAATTTCAATTGAAATTTATTTTTAGACCGATAATAGTTTTATATGTTAGTGTTACAGGGTAATTCATAATTCACTTAGCTATTTATTTTTGAGATTCTATAGTTTAAAAATACGGTAATACAAAACAGAAAGTTTATTCAACAAATTCATTTATGGGAGTTTGGAATTACAGCAAATTTCCAAAATTTCCACCTTCGTTCTTCCTGCATAGCTCCATTCTTTTTGGCAAGGAATTTACGACTCTTTCTAGCATATTTGATTGATTAATTTTAACAAACTCGGCAGTGATTTTTGATTTGAGGTCGTCATTGCCTTTGAACAAGTGTAAGAGATTCATCAAATTTGGCCATATGAATAACAATAAAAATTCGCTCTTAAACTGTAAATGACATACTGCCTGAAAAAAAAAGCACATATGATGATTTACACAAATTTAAATAAATACACATAAATATATATATAGAAACAAATATATACACGGACAAATTTAAAATAACAAATAGCAGTAATTAGAGAGTAAGATAACAATCATCAAAAGTTCATAGTATGGTTGTGCTTTATATGGTAATCATTTTAAATAGCTAAGTGACTTATGAATCATCCTGTATATTATGATAATCGCAAGGAATTTAGACTCATTAAATTTTGTGTGTGTTTTAGCCTTCAAAATATCCCACACGTATAATAATACAGGACAATATTAGTTCAGCTTCATCTATAACATAAGATATATTATAGGATTTGATGTTAGGTTTTAACAGAGTATTAACTATTTCGCTCTGTTACTTCCAATACGTGGTTAATACGTCACGACACACATAATTAGAATGATGGAAAGAGCGGAGTTCCTTAAACTTTGGTATAAACTCCAGTCAAATTTTAAACGTGTGGTCATTTTGTAAGGGAAGCTTGCGACAACTATCATTATCAGTATAATCCAGTTGTTGTAGTCTCACAGAAATGATTGACTCTCCTCATCAATCACCCACTGTATCCCATCCCACACGTTAGATCTTTAGAGATGCATTGTGTGCACACTGCTAGTTTCTTGACAACATGTCTGTTGGTATCCTCACTTAACTACATACTTAGTTTGCCATCCATAACATCACATCGCTGACGAGTTAATTTTTATGATTGACCAGCAAATCTGATTCTTCTTTTTCTGAGCTAGGCTGATACATCAGAAAGTTGTTCGTAATGTTGGTAAATTGTGGAGTCCTGCATACAATAAATATAAAGAGCAGCTCTTAGCATTCCAGTGAACACACCGCCAAATTATCTCTACAATAGTTTGATAAGAGTCAACGTGATAATTCCACATACAATTAGTTCTGTAAGAATTTCGTCAAGAAGTCGTGTTTGATCTTGGGAGAAAGGATTGTCTTTCAGATTACTATCACTCAATCCAGTCCAGCCAACGTTTTTTTTTATGATTCGTACATTTAGTTCACTCTCGTCGTAGTGTTCGTTGTTACTTTACTGGCAAGATACTTACACCCATTTATATCTTAGAAACAAGTGCCATTTATGTAATAGATATTTCGGTGTATTATATTTTGTTTGTATTATCAAATAGTTATTATACTAAATATTATACTGATTATAATTCGCACCATCTATTACGATAACAAGACCAAAGTTGAAAAAATGGCGGTATATAAGGTTCTGAAATTTGAATGGACTTTGATAGATCAGGTGGTAAGAGTTGATCTGCATAAAACTGCTCTCAAATAATATTTTTACTTAAAATCATGTTTCAGTTAAAAGCAATACTAAAATTAAATAAGTTAGTTACAGCAAATTGACTAGTACATCTGAAACAGGGAGTGGACCATTACCATTAATCGAAGAATACAATATGAATTCTTTCATTTTGTGCAAGGAGGTGAGAAGTATAAAATCATAATATATCAAAAATTATCTCCCTTGTAAATGTCTTAAAATAATTCAAGACTCCATATTGGATTTTTTAATTACGGCCAGTTTTTAATCACTGTTTCGTGTGTACCAGTAAAAAAGCAATAACTAACTTATTTAATGTGTTTTTTTTACTCATTTGTTATTTAGAATATGGAATGCTTGAAAAAATAAGGACTTTTAAAAAGTGCTATCGAAAATCGAAATTTTCAGAACGAGGCGTGTCACGGAGTTGCAAGGACGTGGTGTTCACGTGTTATCTTCACCGGCACCTACACAGCACCCAAGGTGCATAAAGAGATAATGAAGACGTGAAAACACAAGAACGAATGTTCAATTGATTGCTTTTATTATTTGTATAACGTCGATATCATCGATACGATTATATCGACGACGTTATACAAACAATAAAAGCAATCAATTGGAAATTCGTTTTTGCGTTTTCAAGTTTTCATTATTGAACCAGCCAGAGTGAGATTTCACTTCGGTAAATTCTTGGTACAATTGTATGACCGGAAAATACACACGTATTTTGTTTAAGTCTTAGGGTTTGGGTAAGGGTTAATACCCATTAACTTTTAAATTAGAGATTAGCACCTTAATGAATTCGTAGAATAAGCAACGTGAAGCTTATTTATTTGAAAAATTTAACATACTTTCGCACGTGCAAAAACGAAACAAATTGAGGGGAAAACACGTTACAAATGCACAATACTATATTAGTAGCGGAAAATGCCACATGTATTTCTATATTAGTAGTGGATAATCCCA
>OY744529.1:116488453-116563453 GCA_963556195.1 Sepiola atlantica
CTCTCTATATATATATATATTATCTCTCTCTTTCCCTATATTTCTCTCTCTCTCTCTCTTTCTCTCTCTCTCTCTCTCTATATATATATATATAGTAGAGAATGGTAGTTTGCTTGAATCATTGCTGGGTATAGTTGTAGTAAGTTTTTGAAAGGCTGTGGGCAATGCAAGTTCTGGGTAAGATGCAAGTTGTAAGGAACAAAAACAATAACAATAAATCGAATACGAAATATGACTTACTATTTATTTTTCCATTAATATATATTTAAAATAACCATAAAATAAAATGTAATTTAATTTACATTCCCTGCGAGACTGCTATAGTTTTCGCTGCAGTCTACATCTGGCAGACATTTTGTTTTGTAGTATTCTCTACACAGTCGGAGAAGGAAAAAAAACATTCTCTACTGGTTTAATTATTTTTAACAAAGGGATGTCTTTTCCCGAAATATCAAATAGTGATTTTTAATCACAGGGACATCACACGAACAGCTAAAAACACTCTTGCTGTTATGTAAGATTTTAGAAAAAATTGAAAAATAAATAGTAAGTCATATTTCGTATACGATTTATTGTTATTGTTTTTGTTCCTTACAACTTGCATCTTACCCTTAACTTGCATTGCCCACAGCCTTTCATATATATATATATATATATATATATATATATATAGCTATGTATTGTTTGTGTATTTAGCCAGCATTCGTTCATTTAATCAAATTTTGTTAAACTTAAAATAATTATTGTGTTCGCGGCGACTGTTTTTATTCTTATATTTAAAACAAAAAATAAGATTAAGAACATCAGGAATCCCTCTATGCCCGTATGCTTTAGCGATGATCATCTTATTTTGGTTCACAATAATTACCAAATGTAAAAACAACAGAATTTGTTTTTCCAAAAATATCAATGTTCTTCAATGGACGTAAATAATGACATTTCCTTCCCTAGAGTTTCTTATTGACACATCTAATAATACTTTCAAATATTCTCTCCATAGAAAACAACTAACGTAAACTATAGTCCTTAAAATTATAAAAGCGAAAACATGTTTCGTTAAAAAATTAATATTGTTAACAACCTACTAAACAGTGCAACATTAATTCCATCAACCTAAACAACAATTTAATTGCATTTTAAAACATGAAGCAAGTCTTTATTAAACACTAGTTTCTCTAATTAGATCCTTAATGAAAAAATAGAATGATGATCTAAAACTTTAATTATTTAACTACCAATCATAATAACTCAGCGTAAATACTCAAATGTTGACGGTGATAACGTACACTGACAACGTGAGTGTGCCAAGTTCGAATCTAGTCGGGTCCATTGTCTCACTTTCATTTAAGGATGTTAGTCCCTCCTGCAAGAATGTCAACTACAGAATCAAACTGGTCAACAATGTTGTACAATTCGATATACGTTTTATACTCAAATTCAAGAAACTTATTATATTGCAATCAAATGCAAACACAATTCAGATCACATTGTAACGTTTTAAACTTTTTCATGGCAAGTTATAAAAATTGGATATCAGAGTTTAATGTTAATGTTTTTATAAAGCCAAAACTGTCGATTAGCTACTGAATGTAGGTATATTGCTAAGTTTTATGAGTTCCATCACATGTTATTATTTACTAAATAATCTGAAACAAATAGTGATCTAAACAGTAATAATAATCATTACGATTCCTTCTTAGGGGAAGTAATTGTTACACAGCATGAGAATAAAATGTAAATATATTATTGAACAACATGATGTCTAAAAAATCCGTCCGTGTAGAAAATTCCCCAACATGGATTCTCTACACAGACGGAGATTTCCATTTGGTATTTATTATTTTTGGCAAACGGAAGATTTCCCCGAAATATTAAATAAACAATATTTAATAATCAGCCGGAGAACATAGAAAGAGCAAACATTACACTTGCTGTTATGTAAGATTTTAAGAAAAATTAAATAGTAAGTCCCATTTCAATTCATTATTTTTGTTTCTCCTAGCTTACAACCTACTCGGCACTTTGCATTGTCATCGGCCTTCTTAAACATCCTACTACTATTCCCAGCAATGCTTCAATCGAACTACCATTATATATACTAAAAGCTCAACATTTCGCCCAACTGTTATAGGGGATTTGTCAAGAGTGAACGAAAAAATGCAGAAAATGACAAAAGACGAGAAAGTCTCAAAATTATGAGAAATATATATATATATAGGTAGGGTTCATGTACAGAGGGAAGATATGTCAATATGTACAGTGTCAAATATAAATACATAGCAAAAAAAATAGTAACGGGAAAGAAAACAAAAGAATAAAGAGTAGAAAGGGGGTCCAAAGGAAAACTAATTCAAAACTCAGGGAATCAACCGGTGTCTAGATATATCTTATAATTACTTTTGATAGGGAGATAAAGTAGAAGCCCATTCTCTGTTTAATTTTATTTGTGAAAAGGGTTATGAGTGTAGATTCAATTAGTTGACGTGTTGATTTATTATGTATTATCTTGATTAAAGTAGATTTATCAAAGTCAAAACAATGCCCATACTCCATAGTATGAGCATATAAGGCGTTAAGCGTGTTGTTGGTTTTAATCGCTCTTTTATGCTCATGAATCCGCTTGTCCAGACTACACTGAGTCTCCCCTATGTAGATCTTATTACAATCTTGACAAGGGATGGAGTATATGCCAGCTTTGACATTAGGTGTAGTGTAAAGTTTAGATGGTTTGATTTAATTTATAATACTTGCTGAACTTAATTGTGTTATGTTTATGCCTAGTTTATTAAGTTTTGTGTAAATGCAGGTTTTATTAGAGTTAGTCCGTAGAGCTATATGTCTATTTATTATAGGGCTGGTTGATGAGTTGTCTTGTTTGAGATTTGAGTGAATTTACAGAGCTTTTCTTTTGGAGTTTGTATAAAATACATTGGGTGCAGTAGTGTTTTGAGAGTGTGTTCAATGTATTTATATTCTTCATTTAGATATTCTTTGCTACATATTCTAAGTGCTCTCAGGTTGAAACCAATAATAATGCCTGATTTTACTTTGTTGTTATGGTGCGAATAAAAATGAACATAATCAATCTTATTGGTAGGTTTACGTAAACTTTATAAGATAACTTGTTATTTTTGTTTATTAGTAGAATGTAAAGAAAGGGTATGCAGTTATCGTTTTCTTTTTCAAAGTAAATTTAATGGTAGGTTCTATTTTATTTTATTTGTTAGTAATGTTTTCTATTTTAGTGAGGAGGAAAATTAATATATCGTCTATGTATCTGTAGTATGATACATTTTTAGGTAATCTACGTCTTCCGCTTATTCCATATTAATTTCATACCGTCGGATTATTTTATCCTTCCATCTATTCATATATATATATATATATATATATATATATATATATATATATATATATATATATATATATGAAAAGGATGAGAACACATATATCATATATATGAAGTAAAACCGGTGATGAAAATTTGATGTTCGATAGAAGAAATAGAGCAATTATGTAAACCAGTAAATGATGAGAATAAAAATTGTGCAAAAGGCAATGTCTATTAAGTCATCAGTTGTTCTAAACAACTTATTCCCTCTTACGATAACATGTCATTGTTTGAAAAGCCATGGTTTAAGGAAAAATAATTAAAACGTATCTTATTAAAAAAACCTTATGTTTAACAATGGATGCCTCAGTAGATATTGTATTTTGCACAATTTATATTCTTATCAGTTCTGGATTGTTTATATATATATATATGTATATATATATATATATATATATATATATATATATATATATATATATATATATATATATATATAAATAATATATATATATATAACGTACCTCTTATCAAAATTCAATTCAAAAGTTCAAAGCAAGGTATATTCCGCAAAAAGGCAATTTATTCATATATATATATATATATATATATATATATATATATATATATATATATATATATATATATATATATAATATATATATATATATATAATATATATATATATATATATAATATATATATATATATATATATATATATATATATATATATAACGTACCTCTTATTGGACTTTTTACCCTTTGGATTTTCTATTTTCGCCGCACTTGAAGTTGTGGCTTCTTGGAATTTAACTTTGAATCCTCTCTCACAACATCTCGTGCCTCTTAACGACCTACCTATCTACATCTCATTCTCTCCGCTGGACTTTTCGACACCGGACTTTTTAGCAATCGGACATTTGCTTGCATTCGGGCAGAGTTTTGCCCTGTGTTTCTTTCCCTACAACTTTTATTTTATTTTTTCAAATTTTAAATCTTGGCCTTTGCCAACTTATCTATCCCAGCGACTTCCTCTGATGATAAGATTTTGATCTATGAAAGCCTGGCTTAATGAAAATTTAACTTGAATAAATTGCCTTTTTGCGGAATATACCTTGCTCTGAGCAATTGAATTGAATTTTGATTTGGCTTTTGCTTCTCTAATTCCTTTCCATTCTTCTTCATATATATATATATATATATATATATATATATATATATATATATATATATATATATATATATATATATTTATATATATTTATATATATATATATATATATATATATATATATATATATATGTGTGTGGGTGTGTGTATGCGTGTGCGTGTATGTGTGTAGTTATGTAAAAAATACTAACATTTATAATACACAGAGTACTATATCATCGGTCTGCGGTACGGCAATAGTACTAGTACAGCCGGGTCGATCCCCGTATGCATACATCCCAGTTATACAACTTCTAAATATATGTTTCGCTTACAGTCATAAACTATTTAATATTTGTATTTGGCCGTGCGAGTTATTATAAAATTCTCATCATGTATGAAAAATATAACAAATAAATAAAGATGTGCATTACTGTTCTTTATTGTTTTTACGTGTTACTCTTGTTTCATATACCTTACATACTAAAAAAAAGAAACCTATTACCTATTTAGACAGCATCCGCCTATCTGCCCTGCGTATGCATCATTGTTTTAGAGTGCACACTCTTAATTAATAATCTACGTTCACACATTTTCATCGTTCGCTTTATTTTCGAAAGTCAATCCTGCGATTCCATTAGCGAAGGCTGAGCATTTTTTTCCTCTCCGAATGCCAATCGATATTCTTTCCTCTCTTTCCACTTTTTTCTACTCTTTCATCAATAGTCAAGGAGCCATCACTCCGTCTAACCCTAACCCTAACTCCCTCCACGTAAACGCTGACTCATACTGCAAATGATAATTTCATTGTTTTTCGATTGATCTGATTTATTTTTAGTCGAACTCGCCATATTGATCCATTTCTTCGGGATCGTATGCACATTCGTGCGGTTTTATGCAAATCGCACCTTATTTTTATTTCTATTGCTTGCACACGATTGGCTTTTTTGTAAGTTTTTCTTCACAATAGGCATATAGCCACTAAACTGAGAGAAGCTAATGTGATAAGAGCCAGATTTTTTAGTGGCAACAGTAGTGGGAATATGATCGTCAAATATTTGTTGACATCATATTTTAATATCGGTATGTTGGTTCCATCGGGGTAACAAGGTGTCGATAACGAATTCAAAAGTTAAGCTAATAATTCAGCATATCTACAGTGAAGGGGAAGGATTTTGCTGCTAGTCGTGTTGGCCAAGTTTTATTTAATACAGCATAAAATAGCAAGGTAAAAAGAATGAATGTTCAAAGTTCAATTTTTTTTTAAATCACAGTTTTTTTTATGAAACAGGTGCACGGTGCAAATAATATTGTTTGTTGCAGGCGTTACATGGAATCGAGAACAGTAATATATGTTGAAAGTAATACGTTTCGAAATACTATATAGATATTGCAGTGAATGTTATTATATTCCGAAAATCAAGATTGCGAAAGTTTGAAATTATTATATATTAAGTGTTTATCTATTTATCAACGTTACGTCTTCATTTCAAGACATTCTCAAGACGTCTTATTTGAAAATGACATGAAAGTCAATGTTTGAAAATACGTTGTGCGTCTGTGACGTGAAAATAATTGTATTTGTTGTTTTTTTCCAACGAAATATAAATGTTCGAATTAAAATTATATGGCGTGTTTATGACGTGAGCAGAATTTTTTTGTACTTTTTTCCGAACAAAATAAAGAAGTTGAGACTTTTAAAAAAGTGTGGTACATTTATGAATTATGTATTATGGGTGTTTTATTAATATCGATGTCATGTACAATATTTTCTTGAGAATGTAGTGTAAACTATCTAGTTTGGATATAAATTGAAGTTCTGTTCGGTTAGTTTCTGATAAGAACTGATAACTTGTAGAATCCGTTACGTTGTTTAATTGTGTAATTGATGATTAAAGAAATCTCCGATGAGATTTATTTACAATGAATTTACTGAATCTAACATGTTAAAAGTTAAACGGATGGATTACATCATGATATTGATTTGATGGTTATTAATTAGAAAATGTAGTGTTAATGATTTCTGTATTTAGTTCAGAGGAATTAAATTAATTATGTTGTATATACTACCTAAGATAGGTAAATGTATAAGAACGGGGTTAATATTATATTTCAATATCGTTATAGGTTACATCACCAAATGTTCAAAGATCAATATATTCATATAGGAAGTCTAGAGTTATTAAATGGAACTGCAGAGAATATGTGGCGTAGGTGGCGATATATATTGGTATCGGAAAAAAAATATCAATTTAAAAATTAAATGACAACATTTATAGGGTGAGGTATCTCTTCTAAAAGAGCGGGGTTCGTAGCTCAGTGGTAGAGTATTAGACGTCATATACTTGAATCTCGGTTTCGAAACTTGCTAGGTCTAGCCAAGCTGACAAAACACAGACAACGAAACATAGATAAATATAGGCTCATTTGTGAGAGCTGCTGTCTATCAAGTAGATTGTTAGAGGTTAGTGTTGGGTGCTTGAACTAAAGTGAAGTGATACAGTGAAAAAGTCTGTCTCTGAATGACTATATAAGGCCCGCTTCTCGGGCTGAAACCTGACGTAAACTGACACCGCCTGGAACTACGTAGCATCATGCAAAACTCGTTGTATATTAATAAATAGAGTACTGTAAAGTGGTAGTCAGTGTTTACATGAAAAGTAACGAAAGCAAATTGTCGATATAAATTTCTAACGCCTGTCGCGTGGCTCATTGGTGAGAGCTGCTGACTACAATCTAGACATATGGAATTTCGATCGCTGGCTGGGATGTGTGCTAGTCTAGTCGAATGGAATAGCTGTGACACAGCGAAATACTTCGTCTGTAGATAACTATATATATATATATATATATAAATATATATATATATATATATATATATATATATATATATATATATATATATATATATATATATATATATATATATATATATATATATATATATATATATATATATATATATTACACGCGCACTCTCACTCTCCATTACTGCATATATTTTAAAATTTGTAATTTTGGTTTTTCCACTGCCAACTTATTCATCTATGTAATTCCTCTGATGATAAGATTCTAATCTTTGAAAAGCTTTGCCTTAAGGAAAGAATAATACACATTTGTTTTACCGAGTACACCTTGCATTGAACAATGAAGTTGAAATAGATTTGTCATTCATACATGTTTATCTCTCTTCTATCATTTATCTCCGTGTTATTCAATAATGTTTGCCTTGATATATATATATATATATATATATATATATATATATATATATATATATATATAATTAACTTGTTACAAATATCCAGGGGGGTATAAATCCGAAGGAAGTTGAAACCGGATTTATGAGAGTGCTCAATGAAAATTCAGAGCAAAATATATATTTTTGTTGGTGATATATATATATATACATATATATTTTTTTTCATTGCTTACTACCTAGCTCTAGTTACGTATCGAGCACTGTTGAAGTAAATACTGAAATCTGACACATAAAAATTATATCTCCTTATAATATTTTATGTGGATATATGAAGTACTAATATATATATATATATATATATATATATATATATATATATATATATATATATATAACCTATGATGCTATATATAACAAGTCCAAGGACTATCTGAGGGCAGATTGTTTAAAGTTTACTACATACGGAAATTAATGATGTTACTTTTAAGAAATGAAAATACATGCAGTTATAGTTGTTTTATCTGCAATACAAAGTGATTAAAAATGTATAGAATTTTAATAAGATGATGTATACTAAATATCCGGCTACTATGATGGCTTTAGGCGTCGTGAGCAGTGGAAATCTTTTCAGCCCACCTTACATTTCCCTTCAACTTATGAGGCTATATGCTGTTGGATACGTTGATGTTTAGAAAACAATAATTAAGCACCGGATAGTTAACGTATGCAATAGAACACTTTGAATGTGTAAACAAGACTCTGCAACTTCTCACGAATATATTGTTTGTCAGACTGGTAATTAGATAATACTTACAATCAGTTCACCACAATGTAGCCTCCTTTAAATTATAGAGACCATTACGTGCGGAGCGTTTTTAAAAAGAAACTATATCAATCCTCTCAATATCATAGCTTCACTAAAGGGCGCCATAGTCAAGTAATTACTAAAATAAATAAGAGCCACGTAATTATAATTTGCGGACAGGTTCGTGCACGAAAAGAAGCAGCCATCAAATCGATCAGTAGATTAATAAAATTATTAGATAAATAATTATCATCTCGGATACGTGTGCCATTTTTATTTAAATGTATGCGTTTTTTATTAAGGTATTATCGTTTATTTAACGTACTAGAAATGTCCTTAAATAACCCTCGCAACCTACCTATATATATATATATATATATATATATATATATATATATATATATATATATATATATATAGTAAGCCATGCACATATATTTATCGCAATTAAGCTACAGAGAAGTACCCGCGTTTTATCCCCATATTATATTCTAATAACCATGGTTTTATTTTATTATTTTTATTTTTTCACATTTCCAAAAAACATAATTTTTACGGTCCGTTTCATTTGAGTTGTGCCAAACAACGTTTTTATGTAAATATCGTCTCTGCAACATTACAAAATCATCAGAAACATTCACAAAGAGTAAACAGTTCTTGGATTAAAGTGTCTTGAAACAAACCTACACTATACAGTGGTTTATTTTGGGTGAAACCAAACAAAAAACAAAGAAAAAGAGCAAACTCACATGGGAAAACACACTAATACGCCATTTTTAATTTTTCGTTCAAAGCTAGTACATCATAAAAGTTGTGCGGACATTTATAAATTTTAATTCAGTAATATTTCTTAAAATAGTTAATAAGTTCTATAATTTATTTATAAAAATTCTAATTCAACTGAGGGTAATTTTTTTTAAACTTAAAGTTAATTGTGATTACTTTTTAAATTTAACTTGCATTATCATGTGAATACCGACACTCACTAATGTCAATAGCAGGTCTAACTTTAATTGTACGCCTATATTTAATATTTGGTTGTGTACATTCTGTAATTTATGAATGTTTAATTACCCCATTTTAAAGTATTATGAGGATTCAAAAGTACGTTTAAGGACTTTTATACTTAAAGTAATTGTGATTACATTTAATATTTAACTCGTATTTTCAGGTGAATACTGTCAATCATCAATGTCAATATAAGGTCCCACTTAAATTATATGACTATATTTGCTATTAGGTTGTGTGCATTCTTTTATTTATTAATATGTTTATTAATATGCATAGACTGCGAGTTCGAACGCAAAACACGACAAACGCCATTTACAAAATCACGAAAATGTCCCTACAAAAAGGGTTGGATTTCAACACTCGACGACACCCTAAAATCATGTGTTACATGATATGATACCAAATACTTTATTTTGGCATCCATTAAAATCAGCTTTCATTTGAAGTCTAGATTTAATATATTCGTATTTTTATTGTTTAACGTCTCACTTCAAACGAATTCGATCTATCGCGGTTCAAGTCCGAACCCTCCACACACATATACACACATAGACCCACATAGACACCCACACACACACACACACATATATATATATATATATATATATATATATATATATATATATATATATACCCACACAGATACATATACACACAATACATATATATATATATATATACATTTTATTTATTTATTTACTTTTTTTCCCTATTGAACATTTATTTGGCATTATATTTTACATGATTATTGCATTATTATTACACCTTAAAACATCTTATTTATTAGTTACCATTTCTCTACTAATTACTACTGATGAAAACTAAAATGAAAAATTATTCTGCTGATGCCTCATAGTCTGGCCGTCTTCCTATTTCATTATAGGCTAGGTTTAATCTTAGTCGCTTCGGTCATTTTAGTTATGAGTGGTGTATTCTATATTTAAATGTTTTATATTAGGGTATTCGTACTCCATCGTCTTCTATTAGGTTTATGGTTTCTATTGCTAATATAGTTTTATAATATTCCTATACCTTAGATACTTTCATATTCATGTTGATGAAAGGGTTACTGCCACATGTATTTTATATGGGTCTGTAACGGGATAGGATATATACGGTTCTATGTAGACAGTTCTGAATCACTTCCTGTCTTTTATTTAGTAAATTGCCTTTAGACGTAACTATATTGTAGGATTTCAGAATACAAAGGTAACATCTCTTAGATTTGGTAGCTCTATATTTCCCTGCTCTACCTACTATACCCCATTTTAGGCTGTATTGTATATTTTACTGTTTAGTTCTCTTACATGTTTAGCTAAAGTTGTAAGGACCTTCTTTGAATTTGTATTAGGTTCTTTGAAATAGTGTATATGGTTTCGTAATATGTCTTTGAAACTGCAGCCCGTCGACCCAATGTATGTTCTAATTCTGTTTTGTTCTATGACGTCACACTTATACACTATATCTGAAGTTAAACATCTCCCATATAAAGGGCACTCATTGATATTTCTACAGTTACATTGGGAGCTGTTATTCTGGTTCTCGACTGTACTGGTATCTAAGTTACTATACTTTTGGATTTTTGTGTTATGTGAACTTACTATAGTTGATGTTAAGTTAATCGATGTTCAAAAGGATAGCTTTACTGTATTTTTATTTACAAGTTTGTCTTGTCTACTCTCCCTAGGAAAATTTCTCTCGATAATTTGGTAAAATTGTTTAGGCATGTTAGTTAGGATGTTTAATCCATAAGAGGGTTGAACCAGAGTAAATTTCTACGTCTGTTTTTCTTTTTAGTGATATTTTCTACGGATGGCGGGTTTGTTGATCCCCTAGTGTTAAGTATAGTATCAGGTGCAGTATCCAGCGTATTATTAATATTTATTCTCCTATTGATTTTCTTGGAATTTCCCATAGTCATGTTGTATGATATCATGTGAGGAGCATTCCTATTTGCCTTAGGATTCTCATTGTGCTTCACCGAGCTTACTTTTATGTAGTTTATGTTCTCAGTATATCCAGATATGGCTAGTGCTTCATTATAATATTTTCATTCTTATTGAATAGTGACTCGTTAGATGATATTTTGGATATTTTCTTACATATACTAGGGATTATGGCTTTTTCAATGGGTTCTGGGTGGTTACAATTAAAATCTACATGATAGAGAGTTTGGTTGGGTTTATGATATGTTTACTATGTCCTATTGTTTAGGTCTCAGCTGATGTCTAGGAAGTTAACTATTTTATGGTGTATGTCTTATGTTACCTTAAGGTCCAACTTTTAAAAAAGTGTATGTATATCCTTGTTGGTATTCTCTAACCATCTATTGCCAGCGTTTACGATAAATAGTGTGTCATCTCTGTATAAACCGCCTCTTTATTGTGGTAAGTCTTTATGGAGCTTCTTCAGCTTTGGTGGTGTCAACGTTTTTTTATGATGTCTCTAACCTGGGATAAGGTAATGAGCAGGTTATCAAATGTGGATTCAGTCCGCAATGGGAATTCATAGAGAGGGTGGTTTTCTGAGTCCAACGTAAAGTTAGAGGGAAAACGCTGGTCAAGTAGTTCATCCTCATCAGTTGCCGTGCAAAGGACACTATTGTGGTTTGATAGTGGGGGAATCTTTAATTGACCATTGTGGATTTTCAAAAAATCGCGAGTACCTAGTTTTTGTGACTGAATGCGTTTTTTTATAAACTCAGTATACCTTTTCTATACTTTACCTATCACAATTTTACAATTACTTCTTGACTCTATAAATGTTTGTCTATTTGTAGTTGGCGAATTTTCGGAATGACTTCTGCCTCTCAGCAATATCAGCTGCACATTGTGAGGTGAACTATTTACAAGAGTGGTGCTTGCTAAAGAATGTTCGCATGCGGACATAGGCTTCAATGCCTGCTTTGACTCATATAGTTAACTCATTTACACACTGCTTAGCAGGGAGTGAGAAGGTTATACTCCATGGGGCGTCGCTGATGTGATCTCTGATTGACTCAACATCAGCCTGCTCGTAGTATCTCATTCTTTTGAGCAACGGCTTATCAGCTTTTGACGATCGTCTAGGGTGATATGAACCATTAGCACAATGTGATCAGCATTCCCGAGTGGGCTATGAGCTTTCGTCACACAAGCCTCGGGAACTGATATCAAGAACTGGTCTAGAAGTAAAGCTTGCTGGCCTACTCGGGAATGCGGGTCAGGAAATCGACAATCGGAGAGAGGGGGTGAGCTAAGGTGAAATACGCAGAGTAGCTGGCTGCGTCAGTAAGGTTGGATAAACCCAACCAGCCACGACGGTGTGCATTAACCTACCCTAATACATGTATCTGGACATTCGAGTCAAGTGTGAGTGCTCTATCTATGCATCCATCTGGTCAAACACCTCCCTCCCCCCTCTTGCCTCCACTCCCTTTCTGCCATCCACTTTACCACGGCTCATCCCCCACCTCTTTCTCTTACCACCAGCCACAGTAGTCCTTGCTCACCCCATCCTTCCATTTTTTTCCCCCACTCATTTTCTTCAACATTCATTTCTATTTCTCCAACAAGTACGGACGTCCACCAAATAGTGGCCTTTATTTCATTTTATTTTTCCTCCCAATATGTCTACCCTACATGTATCTGTACTTGCATGACATTTTTTCTCTATTTTATCATCCTGATGAAGTCTTATAAATAAAGACGAAACGTTGATGTACATATAAAAAAACATCCATTTTTTGGTTTTCCTTTTTCATTTTCCCATCACGTCGGATTACCTTCATCCTTCTCTTCCCATATATATATATATATATATATATATATATATATATATATATATATATATATATATATATATATATATATATATATATATATATATTAAATGAGCAGTGCGCGTGAATGGATGGGTTGTCCCTAGAAGACTGGGGTAGTGAAAGGGAGTATTTCCGTGAAATATACTGAAAGAGAGTGGTCAAGATGGAAAGAAGGAACTTGAAATACATTAGAGTACAGAGTGTGCAAGAGATCGATAGAGATAAGAAGGGATAGAGAGGGTGGTCATAGAGTGATATCAAGTGTTGAAGAGAGATATAGAGTAAGAGAAAGAGAGAAAAAGGGTAAAAAAGGAGGGTCTAAATGATGTGTGCCTGTGAAAAGGTAAGTTGCAGGAGTAAAATAAAATATATGAATGAGAGTGTGTAAAGGTTTCAACAGAAACTTGCACTGACATGTCACATCTAAAGTAAGTAAATGTGGCAAGCTGCATGAAAACTACGGGGAAGAGAGAGAGAAAAATAAGACTGAAACAATATAAATAAAAGTGAGACAATAGAGAGAGTAAAATAAATGTGTGCGAAAATAATAAGCAGAGATTAAGTGATAGACAGATAGAGAAAGAGAAGGAGAGCAAGAGAGTGAAAGAGACGGAGAGAAAAGAGAGAAAGAGAGATAAAGACAGAGAGAGAAAGAGAGAGAAAGACAGAGAGAGAGAAAGAAAAGAAAGAAAGAAAAGTAGAAAGAAATATAGAGATATACATATAAGTAGAGAGTGAGTGATTGACAGATAGAGAAAGAAAGAGATAAAGAATGAGAGAAGAGAGAGAAAGAGAAAGAAAGATAGTGAAAGAGAGAGAGAGAAGAGAGCGAGAGAGAAAGGGAAAGAAAGAAAAAAGGGGAGAAATAGAGAGAAATAGAAAGAGAAGAGAGAGGAAGAGACAGAAATAATAGAAAGAAAGAGAGTGAGACAGAGAAAGAGAGAGAGACATACATATAAGTAGAGAGTGAGGGATTGACAGATAGAGAAAAAGAGAGAGAAAAATGAGAGTGAAAACAGGGAAAGAGAGAGAAAGAGAGAGAGAAAAAGAAAGAAAGAGACAGAGAAGAGAGAGAAAGAGAGAGAGATAAAGAGTGAGTGAGAAGAGAAAGAGAGGGAAAGAGAGAAAGAGAAAGAAAGAGAGAGAGAAGAGAGAGAGAAAGAGAGAGAAAGAGAGAGAAAAAAGAAAGAAGAAAGAAGAAAGAGAGAGCGAAAGAGAGAGAAAGATAGAGGAAGATAGAGGAAGAGAGAGAGAGAAAGAGAGGAAAGAAAGAGAGAGAGGCAGAGAAAGACAGAGACATATGAGTAGAGAGTGAATGATTAATAGATAGAGAAAAAGAGAGGGAACAAGAAAGAGAAGTGAGAGAAAGAGAAAGAGAGAGAAAGAGAGAGAAGAGAGAGAAAGAAGAGAGAGAAAGAGAGTAAAAAAAGAGCAGGGGAGAAAGTGCGTTTGGACATTTCAAAAAATGTATTTAATGAGATGAAAAAGGAGGAAAAAATAGGAAAATGTTTAGTGTTTTTAGGTAACAGAAGAAGAAGGTTTGAAAAATAGGTGATAATCTTGTTTCTGGCTTTCTAGATAACAATAAATGACAAATCATTTTCCATTTAATTAGAGTCGTCAACCTAATTGATTAGTATGCAGGCGCTGTATTTATGTAAATGTCAGTGGTTTGTGCCAACCCGTGGGGTTGTTGCCAAGGCACGTAGAAAGCTTACACATCTATCAGCGTACGAAGACAAAGCTTGCATTAAAGATACGAAATGAAAAATATATTAGGATTTAATTTATGTGCGCTGTGAACGTTGAATCATTAAATTTAACAACCGCTTCTCTTTAGACTCGACGATCTCGATTAGCCAACTCATCACATAGTAAATCATAATAGACACGAACAATTTAGTTGACACAAAAACACAGCCCAGCGATACTCGGGTGTAGAAACATTGCATCTTTAGTGTAATTAAGGGTAGCTCGTTTTGTTTAGCTATTGCTTCCCGCCACCCCTCTCTCTCTCTCGCTCGCTCGCTCTCTCTCGCTTTCTCTCTCTCTCTTTCTCTCTCTCTCTTTCTCTCTCTCTCTCTGCAGACGTAAGGGGATACTGAGAATGAGGGAGTAGGTTTAGGGTGTAATCCTAAGTTGAGAGCTGTGCAGCGAGATGTCTGTTAACATCAGTTTTAAACCTCTTCGTGTCAGTACAGTCGGGGAAACAGGGAGCAAGGAAGGAATTCTAGAGGCCGACAGCACGAGAAAAGAAGCTGCTGGAGTAGAAGGCTCCCCGGCATCTGGGGCGCCATCCACACTGAATGGATAGGACCTAGCTGATTGTCGGGTTGTTCTAGTGTATTTGCGTCAGGGGGGGGTCACTGGAGCAGCTAGTTCATCGGAGCACAATCCATCGACGTATTTGTAAAACAAGCACAAGGATGCAACAAAGGACAAAATAAGGAAAGCAAGACTTACAAGGGAAGGGAAAGTCAACCCTTTCTACTCTCCTTAATCATAGGAAGAGTAATCCATAATCACGTCGAAACAATTAAAAACAATGAATACAGCAAATACTTTTTACTCATACAAAAAAAAAACAGATAAATATCATTATTATTCAAAACACCCCGATTTAACGTCAATAAAAAAGAGAAATCCTTTACTATTACATTTTAATTAGTTTTAAAACGCAGAAATAGTTTTATAATATCTTAGTAATGGGATAAACACGAAAAAAAAATAGACGATTTTGTAAATATATAGCAAAATGCAAATGTAATATTCTTTTTCTGTATTTTTTCTCACACGTGAAACGTATAATGTTACTATTAGCGTTTAACGAAATGTTACTAATAGCATCTCACTCTTTATCTTTGTCTTTTTCTATTACATGTGTAACAATTAAATATTGCACTATGCACACACACACACAAACACACACACACCCCCCCACACACACACACATATATATATATATATATATATATATATATATATATATATATATATATATATGTATATATTATGTAATTATTTTAATCGGTGATTGCAGCGTTCATTGTTTTTTTGCTTACTAATATTTCGATTGTTTCACTTCCTAAGTGATTAAGATGCGGGAATTGCATTATTAGTCGCCCTTAACTTTGTAGGACGCTTTTTTCGTTTCGTTGTTTATACGTCTGAGGAGACCTAATTAACGGGTCGAAATTAGTTATAATGTATACAACCTTAATGTGTGTATAGTTTTTTCTTTGTTATGTTTCTGTTTTGTCTCTGTTTAAATTACATTGAGCTCTGTTATTCAGATTCTCAACACAAAATTGAAATCTACACACTATATATATATATATATATATATATATATATATATATATATTAATTTATACGTACATAAAAGTACTCCACAGACACGTGTTTCTGGCTCACAGGGCGTATTGGTCCAATGGTAAGACGCTGCACTATAGACATAAATATCGAAGGTTCGATCCTTGTCAAAGCTCATAATGCTGATGACAGCTGTGAGCTAGAAACAAGTGTCTACGGATTACTGGTATGTATATATAAATTAATAATATATATATATATATATATATATATTTATATATATATATAGAGGGAGAGAGAGAGAGAGAGAGATAAATATATGGATAGAGAGAGAGAGGGGAAACAAGAGAAGATGGGTAAAAGAGAAAATGTATCTACAGAGGGGCAACCAGATGGAGAGAGATGCAGTTGCAGATACAGAAACAAAGAGAGAGAGAGAGGGGGATAGAGGGAGAGAGAATGAGGTAAGAGAAAGTAAGAGACTATACTAAACCTGACCCAAATACACCAAAACCTGATGTCAAAATATTTTGAAATTATATCACAACCAAATATAAACAAGAAAACGCCTAAGTTTAACAACGTTGACAAATCCGCGCAGCCATTCTGTTTCGTTTAGCAAAAGTCGTTGACACAGTTACCGCATATCTTAGAAATTATCTTTTCCATAGCGTGTTGTGTTCCTGTTATCAAAAAATGTGCTATATTGATTACATATTTCAATTGGTCATGAACGCATTTTAATGAAATATACACCAACACGCATACATCTACAGCCCAATTTTTTGTTTGATTGAATTAACTTATTTGAGTAGAGCATAGGAGAAATAAAATTAAAAAGACAAAATATGAATTAGAATCTTTCTAAGCTTTAAATATGAAAAAATAGGAAGATAGTACAATTAGGTTACGTATTACAGCTTTATAAGTTCATCATCCTTATCATCTTCCTCCTCCTCCCACTCCTTCTCCCACTCATCCTCCCACTCCTCCTCCTCCTCACTATCATCATCACCACCATCATCATCAACTGAGTATACAGGTTTCCAGGGGGTTCATTTATGAGTTATCATATGAGAAAACAGTTCAATTCGAGATCCACATATCCTATCACAAATCGGGCATGGATTATTATTTGGCAATTGATTTTCGCGACGCACTATTTATGCTGTTCACAGTTCTTCAGCGTGATGTCGCCGTTCACTTTCAAATCCTTTAACACCACGTCTTATTCCATACTTACACTCAGTTACCATGTTATGTTATCACTTCTACACCTTAATATCCTAATTCAAAAAACTCTTGTACCGTTTCTTCTGTCTTCCTACCCTCTAAGCTCCAACATTAAGTTTGAAATAAAATATTGGTTCATGATATGACCGGTCGCTCATCCTTAAAATGTGACTAGCTCATCTCAAATTACAACCACTTATACTAGAACAACAAGACTCTTCCAGGACATTGATGTTCATTCAAGATCACATCAAAAACATGTCTTAAACATGCATGGCATCAGGAAATCTAACAGTTAATATTCCCAACAATTACTTAAGATGACTTCGAAACTACGTTTACGCATGATCCAAGTAATCGTCTGAAGAAGGCTGGCTGGACTGTTATTCTAAATAATAAAGTAAGTTTTACAAATATCAGCCACTATTTGAAAGTTATCTCCCCCTGTATAATATCTAATTCGTATCCACGTAAGAATTATCTAGATTTCAACTTGGGTGAAGAAAGTGTATAGTTTTGAAGAATCCGCTATGAAAATATCCTTTCACCTAAAACATTATGGATTGTAAAATTGTTCTACTCACACATATAATGATTTCTGTAACTCGGTATGTCGTCTCTCAGCGAGAAGACTAACTACAACGTACCAACCTAAATTGTCGCTTCTTTATAACCTAAACTCGAATGTTCTCTGAAGGAGACAACTCCCCATGTAATACTTGTAGTTCCTCTTCTCTAACATGCATAAGATGTATACTGTGGGATATCTTTCATCGAACAAGTAAATTTAGACCATCAAGTGAACATAATTCGCATAAGAGAATCCAACTTGTTCTAACCTTTCTATGTTCTATGTTTGACTAGAACGATTTATAGTGTTCTCTATCCGTTTCCACCACTTTTATTTGAATACTTATTTTGTGTAACAAACTTCGAACATTACTATCAAACAACATCATGTATTGAGGCTCCACCTGATGCTTATTTGACCGTTTAGTCGCCTATTTACTCTAATAATATATAGTCAGTTGTGTTATTTACAAAATATACGCCTACATAACATGATTTATTAAAAACTTGTAATATATAAAGTTCTACAGAATTTGAAAGAAAAACTCTTTAGTAAACTGAGGCTTAACTTTTGACTCGTATAGACCTAGAAAAAATGATATGTTGTAAAACAACCAACCAAATATTGGGTGGTGTCATTCCAAATAACCGATTCTATTTCGCATACGTATTTCTATTGAAATGTCCATCTAGTAAACGTTACTAATGCTTTATGTAAATAAATTTGGTAATATTTCTTAGTCTGATATTATTAGTGCATTGCATAAGGTACACTGAAATAGTGTCTATGTATGATGATAAGTAGAATTATGATATTAAACGGAGTCGCAGACCCCGCGTTATCAATGTGAACCTGTTTACCACGGAATAAATGATACGAAAAAATATGATTAGTGTATATTGTTTAGGATTTTTCCGAAAACTAAAATTCTACATGTATTTACAACAATATAAATATATATAAATATATATATATATATACATATATATATATATATATATATATATATATATATATATATATATATAATGGTAATAATCCAGGTAAAACATCCACAGGTTGGTAATCCAAATAATTTCAACCGGGTTTAAAAAGAGTGCTCAATATCAAAATAGGGCTTTATATATGATCATTTTTCATTCACACGGACATGTACAACATCTGCGACACTGGCATGTCGATGTTATCGATCAACAGTTACTATAAACTGAGATCTCATCAGGCAGAGTCAGCATCCGATCTTAACCTCAGACAATATTTGGAGAGTCTTTCTATGCTTGAAACCGACGGTACGAATGTTGTACTCATTTTATTGTACAAAAATAAAGAAAATGATATATATATATATATATATATATATATATATATATATATATATGAGGAAGAATGGAAAAGAATTAGAGAAGGAAAAGCCAAATCAAAATTCAATTGAATTTTGATTTGGCTTTTGCTTCTCTAATTCCTTTCCATTCTACTTCATATCTACCTGCTCTATCCTGGATATTGAGCTGTATACTCTTCACAATAGGTTTTAGCTTTCCTAAAAGTTCGCTTTTAGTACACCTCTTTATATATATATATATATATATATATATATATATATATATATATATATATATATATATATATATATATATATATATACAGTATATATATATACATATATATATATACAGGGTGTTTCAAAAGTTTTGGGAACATTACAAGTTAAATTAAATTAAAATGTTCCCAAGACTTTTGAAACACCCTGTATATATATATATATATATATATATATATATATATATATATATAAGTATACATTTTTATTTATACAAACATTATTGGTTACATATGTGCATACATGTTTCGATTGCACTTTCCCAGAAAGTCAACCTCATCAGACCAAGAATTTCAGAGAACTGGATCAGTTCTCTGAAATTTTTGGTCTGATGAGGTTGACTTTCTGGGAAAGTGCAACCGAAACATGTATGCACATATGTAACCAATAATGTTTGTATAAATAAAAATGTATACTTATCAACAGCTCTACTTGTTATTGAGCACTTTTTATAAACACTTGCGTTTCTACGGATTTACATTTACAGAAACTAATACAATACATGTACTATATATATATATATATATATATATATATATATATATATATATATATATATATATATATATATATATATATAAGCTGACTAATCAGTCGTAACAACGTGTTTGCTAATAGACTGGGAGAACGAAATTCAGTGATATATATATATATATATACATATATATATATATATATAATTGTACTTAATACCCTAACCCTAAGCCAAACCCTGTGTTTAATCTACTCAAGTAGATTGTGTTCATTCCGTCGGGCGTTTCGTATAGATTACTAATGTTTGCTATATTTTCTAAAGATTGCAAAACAACTTTATTTTTTATAGAAAAAAGAGTCAAGTTTCATACTTAAATCTTACTACCCATGCCATTAACTCGTGACGTTACATATGTTGTATCCTCTTAAAATACTTACATATGAAACAATATTAAATGAGATACTCGCAGCGTTCATAAGTAAGTACTATTATAATCGTAAAGTATATATTTTTATAAATTCATGGAACATTAAAGATTAAATAGCATCCAACAGTTAAATATATACGTGTTCATGCATGCTCTTTTACCAGCGTTTGTACAGTACTTATGTATACAAGTGTCTACCTTTACATAGCTTTTACCGCTTCATAGCTAAAGCACACACATAATTGTGACATTTGTTGGAAGAAATACGGTACTTAATACCTGCATAATAAAGTAAGTAATGAAGAATAATGTATTTCAGTATTGCAGTATAAGAACAAGAATTAGAACCAATATTTTAAGGTAACAATAATTCGCTTTGAACTAATGCCGAATACCATTAATTTATACTTATTTGTGGATAATAAAAATAGTTCACTTTGTTTACACAAACATTTATCCAATATTTTTAGGTAACAATAATTCGCTTTGAACTAATGCCGAATACCATTCATTTATACTTATTTGTGGATTATAAAAATAGTTCACTTTGTTTACACAAACATTTATCCAATATTTTTAGGTAACAATAATTCGCTTTGAACTAATGCCGAATACCATTCATTTATACTTATTTGTGGATAATAAAAATAGTTCACTTTGTTTACACAAACATTTATCCAATATTTTTAGGTAACAATAATTCGCTTTGAACTAATGCCGAATACCATTCATTTATACTTATCTGTGGATTATAAAAATAGTTCACATTGTTTACACAAACATTTATGTAATCTTTTTACGTTATTATTTCATGTTAATTTTCTTAAATTTATAAAGCACCTATTTGATGAAAAATATTAATTCGGACTTACTTAACATTCTCACTTTGATATACAACGACCGTATTAACATATACGCTGTCTATTCCTTTTTTGCCAAAAAATAATATGTTTCAATTCTCTGAACCAATATACTCACTCTAAAACAAAATAACTTGTTTATAGTATATGAATTTTAATAATTTAACCAACGTGAATATCAGATTACATTATTTTTTTGTTTGTTTAGTACAAGAAAAACGCTACAGTAAATACTGGATATGTCTATAAACATAATCATCATCTTATATAATTATTATTTTGCCCTATTAGTGTGTTTAAACCCCTACATAAAAAAACAATATATGTATCGTGTGTATTTAGGAAGCATATCATCATTTAGACAAACAATATTAAGTAACACCGAGTGTTTTTACTTGATAATACTTTTTTTTCAATTTTCCGAATGGTCCATGTAGTGTTTCGGTCAAATTGCTGTATGTAAGTTCTATGTGTTTCTTGTTCCATTTTCTTTCCTTCTTTGATTCGTCAAATAATCTTAAGGCGGTGTTAATCTTGGTAAATGATGTACACGTCTATAAACATCATTATCATCTTATAGGATCATTATTTACCCTATTAGTAGTATTAAACCTTACTGAGAAAAACAGCAATATAGTATGTGTAAGTTAATCAGAAAATAGTGTACACACATGATCAGTACTAGTTAATATAGTTATCTACTGTTTTATGAATATGATATAGACTCCCCTGGAATACACAAGAGCAAACGATGTCAGAAATTAAGAAAAAAAGAAAGAAGGCACAATGATAATTAACCAAAAATATTATCGATAAGATTGATAAATGTAACGATCATATGTGTATTTCTTCATTTATAAGAAATAATAAAAATAGTTTAACAACGAAATTAACATTTTTGTCAGTGACCAAAACTCTCTTGTGAACATTAATCAGATAGATATAAAATGATATGGATATATTCCAATCAAAATTCTACAAATAAATCCGTGTCAGACTGCGGACTTATAGATTAGCTTTTGCATATTCATGCTTACATGACCCAATGTCGTCAAACAAAGCGAACGGCCGCGTCTCGTATAATTATGACTATTGTCGATGTACGTGCCTAAAAGACAAAAACCCAAATTCCTGACCATGTCTAAATGTCTCTAGTCAATTTCTGGAAGCGCACCAACTCCTGGTATCTGTCCGGTCTGGACTGCAGTGCAGCGTCCCAGGGGACAGCACAACCGTTGGACGCAAGATATCATGTGGAATGCGACACTTAGCACTGAAACAATGCCTGGACGCCGGCCAAATACGACTTACTTGTTATCATCAGTATGGCTCAGTGCACAAGCATCGATAGCCGTTGTATAATAACAGTAGTCACTTTCATTTAGTCGACCCCACACCAACCCCAAATACTACCTGCATTACCAACCTCGTCCCCTTCAACCTCCTCCAATCTCCTCTACTCTTCTGGGTACGAGGCAACATATTGCATTGAAGCGATTAACGTAAATTGTTTTGTAGGGGTGTCGGGTGATCGAGCGCCACTTTGTGTGATAGAATGTTTTGAATATATACACAGAGGTCTGTGTCGGTTCATGTGGGTGTGTCTATGCGTATCTATTGGGTGTCGCAGACTTACAGGAAGCGGACTAATTGTTATTATATTTAGGGTGGGTAGCTTCTTTTATTTTTCTATGCTCGATTGATATCTATATATGCTCGAATGTTTAACAATGACGTAAGAAACGAAAGGCAAAAAAAAAAAAAAAAAGTTAATAAAACTTAAATGCATTGTATGGCGTTCAAATTGCTTGTTATTTTTAATAACTAATATTTCCATATATTTATATATATATATATATATATATATATATATATATATATATATATATATATATATATGCCATTATATATATATATATATATATACACATACATGCACATCTATATATATGCTGTATTTGTATTATATATGTTTCATTATTTATATGATTTCATATATATATATATATATATATATATTATATATGAATATACATGTATATATATATATATACATACATACATATATGTATAAGTAATTTCTTAGCTAACACAAACAACATACTATTCCAATATATGTTACAAGTGTTTTAATATGTGTTACTTATATATAGACTTAAGATGTCTTAAACATTTATATGTCATCATTAATTTTCTATTCATGAGGAAATCTGAACGATTGAAAAAGCTAACCCTTTCATCAGTAAAATATATACGATATTCAATAGATTTAACATTCACAAACTTAACGAATATATTTTAAATCTAGATATACAGAAACTTTCAAGCTGTTCATATATATATATATATATATATATATATATATATATACTGATGAGTCTTGATTGAAAAGAGACGAAACGTATACGTCCATAGATAAAAATATAAACAATAACAAATATTTATATTTGAAGCTCCTCGTTAAAAAGTAGAGCACTGTAAAATGGTAGTAGTAACACAGCGTAGCGTCACTTGCTTTATGCATCGTTCCTTCACTTATAGAAGTTTGAATGCCTGTACGCTTTCGCCGCCGTTAATGTGTTAAAATTATCATTGTTTATAAGCTGTTCAGAACTGGCCTAGCGGTTAGCGACGTTGGACTGTAGGTTGAAAAATACTTGTAGTCCAGGGTTTCGAATCGTGTGACCGGTGGTGAATAGTCGTACTTCTATGCTGATGAGTCTTGATTGAAAAGAGACGAAACGTATACGTCCATAGATAAAAATATAAACAATAAAAATATATATATATATATATATATATATATATATATATATATATATATATATATATATATATATATATACTAGCAGGACCAGAGTTCCGGCTTTACCCGGGTAAAATAGAAAATAATAATTATAAGACTCAGTCTATGTTTAAGAAATAAAGCAACAGCTTCTTGAATACAGATGATTTTTATAGATATGCACTTTCTGCAGAAGGTAGATGAACATACTACAAAGTGTTTTATCACTGTATCAATATGAGTAATTTTTTATTATTAAAATATGTGTTCGCCATGAATAATCTGGCATAACAAGTGGTGACGGCACTAAAGTGGTGTTTTGTTACATGTTATCGATGTCGTAAGGAAATAACAATATTTAAACGTAAAAAGAATCATAATGAGTAATCGAATGTAAACGATTGCGAAAAATAAACATTGTTTGTACCCCTTTCTTTCGCGCTAAATATAACGTGCAACATTATTTGGTACTGCCGCAGATTTTAGAATCCGACCATAACTATTTTTTTATTCGGCATGTTCCGGCCGTCTACGTAAAAAGGCGGAAAATGCTGAAACGCTTACTCTTTACTATCTATAGTCTATTAAGAAAAGAAGCTCAAAATCACGAAAGAAATACATAATAAATTTAACATTCGCAGCACATTATTGGTTTTTATTCATGTATTCTAGTTGTTGATATATTTCTGCGTCTGTTTTATCTCGTGCAAATCTGTACCGATACCATAAATTGTCATTCATTTTTTTTATGAATAACTGAGAATTGAAGAAATAATATATGAAAACAATTTTATTTTGTATTTTAGTCTACTGAGAAAAAATATTGAACATCGCGAAAGAAAATACATCATGTATGTAACTGGGAATTTTCTGTGAAAGACAAATATATCTCA
Source organism: Sepiola atlantica (assembly GCA_963556195.1). Lineage (NCBI taxonomy): Eukaryota > Metazoa > Mollusca > Cephalopoda > Sepiida > Sepiolidae > Sepiola > Sepiola atlantica. Next base: position 116,513,913 of record OY744529.1, read on the forward strand.
TTGAATTTCTTCGAAATAAATTTTACATTCGCAGCACATTATTAGTTTTCAGTCTAGGTTTTTAGTTGTTTATGTATATTTGCGTCGGCAAAAGTCGATTTTATCTCGTGCAAAAAAGGTACCGGTACCAAAAATTGTAATCCATTTTTTGAATTAAATTTTTTTTTATATAACAAAGTCAAACAGTGGAATCTAAATAATTAATATATTAAAACGATTTTATTTCGTAATTTAGTAATAATTTAAACAAAATATGTTTTGTCCGCGTGTCGAAAAGAGCAAACCCTTCTCGTTTCACTCAATTAGCAACGAAAGAATATGTAAAGAAATAATGAAATAATTTAGATCACTCATACTAACAGGACAAAATATCTGACGTAAACTCCGATATTCCTTTAATCCGATATTCCTTTCATCCGATATTTCTGAATTACACGCTAACGTAGAAAGTGTATCGATGTGTGTGTTAAAAGATGAAAGAATCATGTTATTTTTTTAAAAATAAGTTACATTTAGAGTATCAATTAAGAAAAAAACACAAATAGGTAATTGCATATACGAAGTAAAGTTAATAGTTTTCCTAAGTAGAAATGTGTAGTCTTGTTTCAAGTTTGGTGATTATATTAGACATGATATTCATTGCTATTTATAATATTTCCTTAGGTATTCTAGATAAACCGGTGTTTGTAAAGTAATTTCATTTTTTAATCATATTTCATCCCAAACAAGGCAGGCTGCCACTGTAGACGAAAGGGGATACTGAGAATTAGGGAGTAGGTTAACGGTGTCATCCTAAGTTGGGTTTAAATCTCTGCATGTCAGTACAGTCGGAGAAACAGGGAGCAGGAAGGAATTTCCAGAGGCCGGCAGAACGAAGTAAGAAGCTGCGGGAGTAGAAGGCTCTCCGGCATTTGGGGCCCTCCACAGTGAATAGATAGGACCTAGCTGATTGTCGGGTTGTTCTAGTGTATTTGCGTCGAGGGGACAAATTACAGTTTGTGATTTATTTTTATTAGTTTATTCCCAGTGGTAACCTGAGAATAAAGTGATATTTTGGTAGCTTGGGTTGTTGAAAGAACATTTATGGCCGGTGTATCTTTCTTTGAAAGTATTACCTGCCATACCTATGTAGTATTTTTTCTAGCTGGGTTTTCCTTAGTCGAGATTGTTGCTTGGTAAATAGTTTTTGTTATTAAACGATTTTGTTGCAAAGGGCATTCATTTTTATTGTTGCAGTTACAGGACTTTACTCTAGTTGTTTTTTTGTTATTTGATTCAGGGTTTTGGTTGCTGTTTAGGATTTTATTATTGTGTTTTTTAATTATCATTTCTAAATTTTCACTGCAACTGTAACTTAGTTAAAGTGTATTTTTGTTGAATATTTTATGTAAAATGTTGTTTGAGGGGAAGTGTGTTTTGATAAGGTCTAAGAATTTTTTACCAAGTTGTGTTTAATTGCGTGATTGAAGGGGGTGTAAACAATATTATATTCCTGTTTCTTGTTTTATTGTTTTTATTGTTAGTTGTTGTAGGTTTGATTAATTTAATTTGTGTATTTTTGTACCCACTGTTTTTTGGTGTTTTATTATAAAATTATTTATGTTTGTTACAGATTGTTTCATTTGAGGAGTTGTTGCTTATCATTTGTTGGATAGATTTAGGGATATGCTTAATGATAGATTTGGGGTTAAAGTTTTTTTATTGTATGGTTCGTATGTTTCCTTAGTTAAATTGAAAGTTACATCTAGTTTATTCTTTTAATTTCTCTAATGATAATTTTTTTAATATTTTCGCACTTTTGTCCATTAGAATTTCTGACTATTAATAGTCCATCATCCCTATATAAGCCAATATCTTCAATATCTACATATTTAGTTAAGTTGTAGAGGATGTATAGGCCGACTAGGACGGTGATTTCTGCAGTGTCGAAAGAACCCATCGAAACATCAAAGGAGCCAGATTGGTTGCATTTTCTCCATTGATCGTGTTTACTAATTAACACTGTTTTCCTACATTGTCTAACAATGTTAAAATCTTCTTCAGAAATATCTGAGTGAAGAGTAGCAAATTCCATGACGTTTTCGAAGAGTTCCTTAGAAATCGAGGGATAGTAGTTAACTATATCAAATTGAATAAAGGAGCAATTTGTCTTGTTTTTTTATCTTGCAGAACCAATTAATTGTATTGGTAGTGTTGATCCATTGGTTGAGTTTACATGTTGATTTGATATTTTTATTGATTTTTTGTAGAATAATTTTTCTGATTGTTCTGGTTTCTTGTTTTGTAGTGTTGATTAGTCTAGTCGTAGGCTTGGTTTGGAAGTCAGGATTGTGGTCTTCAAGGAGTATATATCCTTCCCTCTCCTTTAATTTACTAACCCTATCACTAATCTTAATTTTGTCAGCAATTTCCTTGCTATCAATATTTATGTTTTGGACTATGTCAATGTTTGATTTTCTGTAATTTATAGTTATATTGTTGTCGAGTAGTTTAAAGTATTCTGATTTGGTGAGATTATAGAAGTTTTGAGTTTTGTCTGTTGTAACTAATATGTGTTTGGAGTTGTTAATTTCGTTGACTATTCTATCTAGTTTTTTTTTTTAATGTTTTTTTTTGTTTTTGTTGAATTTAAAATTTTAAGACATGAAATTCAACAACAAAAAAAACCCATTCCAAAAAAAATAGACAGAATAGTCATACGTTTTAGGATATAAATTATACCCCCTTTATTCTCTCCCTCTCTCTCATTCTCTCTCTCTCTCTGTATATATATATATATATATATATATATATATATATATATATATAAGGAGAGGAAGAGAGGTGTGTATTAGTATGCTATCACAATGGAAGAGATGGAAATATGTTGAGAAGTAAGACAAAAACAACTGTTTTTTTATATATTTCTTTAATTTTATTTTAATAGCAAATCTTACTTTATTAAGTAAGACTTAAACACTGTGCTATAATGTGTGTAGCCGTGTCCCATAATATATTTCGAGGAATACCTCTTTATCAAATGGAGTTTTTTTTTCAAATCTTTAAAATACGTGCGGGATAGTAATATTGGTGCATGCGTATAACGCAGTAAATATCAATATCGGCAGCAAATTGAATAAACCTATAACTAAATGCTATTTTGTTTTCAATATTTCCTATTTGACTCAACCGATGAAGTGTTATAGTTGTTCAAATAAAATAAACAATTTACATATATAGTTTTATTGGTCGAAAAGGGTATGGGTAATAGCTAAATGCGGTGTTTAATTATTTTTTCCTAAATATTATTTATTTAATTTTCAAAAAAATGTTATATATTGTTATTTTATTTCGTTCTAACAGTAATTATGAATTTCTTTTCGAATATATTTTTAAAAAAAATTTTTTATGATTAACGGGTAAATCTGTTTTGATTGAAACCATTTCAGACTGTGTGTAGCCCGCAGTAAATGTAATAAACAAAACAAATTACGAAGAAATTCTTATTTTATTTATCTGTAAATACTATCATTATCTGCTTACTCTAAAATTATTTAATGCTGTTATGATTTTAGTAAAATGTTATTATATAAATTCAGGATGTTATTTATTAACGATTTTTTAAAATTTAAATTTAATTCAATTTGTTTTCAAAAAAGTGGAAGGCACTCTTCTAAAATTGTTGTGAATTGTCTCCCTTATAACAATGTGTACCAATAAATGCATACATATATATACATATATATGTACATATATATATATATATATATATATATATATATATAGAGAGAGAGAGAGAGAGAGAGAGAGACATCCATACATATACACAAATATATACATACACTGCATTTTAATATTCAACAAATACTTCTTGTCAAATGTTGAGAAAGATTTGCTACACTTATTTGAAACTTTTGTAAGTTTTGCACGTTTTTTTCGTATACATGTTTAGCAAGTAAACGAATCAGCCTGACGATTACCTCCGGGGATTAAACGCAGACGCCTCTGTGTTGCTTAACTGTCACATATTGCCATAAATTAATACCTAGCTCTACTCATGTATCGAGCACTATTGAGATAAATACTGAAAATGGATGCATAAAAAAGTATATATCCTACTAACATTTACTGTGGATACATGAAATATTATATATATATATATATATATATATATATATATATATATATATATATATATTTATATATATATATATATATATAAGAAACTAAAACTAAACTTTTAGTAGAAAGAATCTATAGTGAAATAGTATGTGATGCTTGAACATTTGAAGTTTTGAAATAAATTTGGACATCCGTGCATGTTTATCAGTCTTAGCTCTACTTACGCATCGAGCACTGTTGAAGTAAATACTGAAAATTGATACATAAAAAATCATATATCTTTATAAAATTGCATGTGGATACATGAAATACTAATATATATATATATATATATATATATATATATATATATATATATATATATATATATATATATATATGCGTAGTAATGATTAACAATTCATTTTTATTCTAAATAATCTGCACATCTTTTCTCTCAGAATTCTGAAACCAATATTTTATCATTTCGAATATCTGTCTTGCTTATTCTCTGCACTCTACCAATCGAATATAACAGCTGATCGATATATCAATTCATTGATTTGCCCCCAATTCTCTTATCTATCTTTTCAGTTGATTGGTTTCAAAATGAATAGCATTCGGTTTGAGGCTAAGAAATATGACAAGGACAATTTCTGAATAGATTCTTTTAATAAAAAGTATAGCATGGCAGTTTTTTTCATGAAATGTCTTGTAAATCATTGGGAATAGACACACTGCAGCACACACTCATACACGCACACACATGTATATATATATTGCCATAAATATATTTACATAGCTCACTACTTAGCTCTACTTACGTATCGAGCACTGTTGAAGTAAATACTGAAAATTGATACATAAAAAAACTATATCTCCTAATAAAATTTCATGTTGATACATGAAATACTAATATATATATATATATATATATATATATATATATATATATATATATATATATGAGGATAATATAAACTATATATCAGAAAATAAAATGCCGAGGAGACAACCAGGAAAAGCAAATCAAACAAAAGAAGACATAATCAAAAACGAAACATTTACCGGGTTCACTCAGATAAACACACGTCTTAAGAAAAAGTCATTATAGATCATTTTTGAAGACGTGTGTTTATCCTAAAGATGGCGGAAAGTCTCTCGGGTTTTATGAGGTTTACCTGTGTTTAATTTGTTTTTTGTGTCTGTATATATATATAGATATCTACTTTCGTTATGTTGACGACACCTTTTGCCTGTTCAACAATGAAACGGAAGCGGACGTTTTTTTTACGTCCCTTAACAATATTCATCCAGCTCTTAAATTCACTATTGATAAGGAAACTAATTCTTCACTGCCATTCCTTGATGTATTAGTTAATAAAGCTTCCTGTGGTTTCTTAACATCAGTATATCGGAAACCTACCTTCACTGGTCTTTATACTCGTTGGGACTCATTTTGTCCCACAAAACAAAAATTTAATCTTATTAAGACCCTTACCCATAGGGCCTTAAAGATTTGTTCGAAGACCGAGCTGGATGAAGAAATTAAATTAAGACCCTCTGTAACAATGGCTACCCTTTAGACATTGTACAATCTACGATTAAAACAAAAATATTACATTTTTACAAAAGCAAACCAGCTTCTGTAGACAGATGCCCTATTTACCTTCGCCTACCTTGGCTTGGTAATATTAGTGATAGATTCGCCAAACAAATCTCTTTGTCTGTACAACAATGTTATTTTGCTGCGAATACGCGTGTTGTTTTTTCCTCTCGTCCAATCTTAACTTCTATTCGAAAAGATGTCCTTCCCCCACATCATAATAATTCCATTATTTATTTATTTAAATGTAGTTGCTGTATGCACTACGTCGGGATGACGTCACAGAAATTGGACATCCGGGTCAAACAACACGTGCCCACAAAAATTCGCAATGGAAATTATTTACCAACTGATGATTTGAATAATACTTATGGCTCGTCGATAGGTCAACATCTCATAAATAATCGCACCTGTGCCTCTAAATTCAGTGTCGACTTATTCTCCATTCTTAGTAAGTCGCACTCCCCTTATCATCTCAAGATCTTAGAAACAATTTATATTAAGTCCTTGAGACCTTCTCTTTGCAAACAAAGAGAAAATCTCCTCGGGCTTAATGTTGTTTCTATTTGACTGAACTTTTTTTTTTTTTTTTTTTTTTTTACCCCTTTCCCTGCTATAATTCTCATAGCATCTTTTTTTATATTTTTATATTTTTTATATTTTTTATATTTTTATATTTTTTATACATTACCTCGATATTTGGCTCTGTTGAGCGAGGTACGAAACCGGTCAGCTGCCCTTTCATCTTTTTAATTTCTTAAATTCATTATGAATAATAAATATTGTCTCTTCAATGCTATTTTAAAGTTTTGTACGACAAAGAAAATATTTAAATATATATATATATATATATATATATACAGACACAAAAACAAATTAAAAAGCCCTCTGGAAAGTGTTGGACAAGCTGGCAATACCTGACAACATGCTGAATGTAATTATTTCTTTCCGTGATGGAATGAAGGCATCGGTTGTTTCAAATGGAGAGTCTTCCGAACCTTTCAATGTGACAAATGGTACCAAACAGGGTTGCGTAATGGCACCTGTGCTATTTGCTTTGTACTTTTCAGTTATGCTGAGATATGCTTTCGCTGATATAGATACTGGGATGAAGTTTAAATTTGGAACAAGTGGTGGTCTCTTCAACCAGCAACGTTTCAAAGCTAAGACCCTTCTTCGACAAACTGTCATCAGGGATCTTTTGTTTGCAGATGACGCTGCCCTTTGTGCAACATCTCGAGAGGAAGCGCAACTGCTTGTGGACAGCTTTTCGGCTGCTTGCAAGGCTTTTGGTCTGACAATCAGCATCAAGAAAACAGAAGAGATTCAGCAGCCTCGCCTCATGCCTAAACAAGTTCAGGGTGTGAAGCAACAGCCACCAGTAAAGCAACGACCACCACTGTTTTCCAGATATTCCAATCCAAGTGGACGGTAAATATCTGAAATATGTGAAAAACTTCACTTATCTTGGGAGTAAGATAAATTGGAGTGCCTCCCTTGATGACGAAATATTTACCCGAATTGCGAAAGCAGCCACTGCCTTTGGAAAACTGCGTTATGGAAGGACAGGGGGATAAGTTTGAGAAAAAAAGTACTTGTGTATAGAGCAGTTGTGCTAACATCACTGCTTTATGGATCGGAATCATGGACAGTCTATCGCAGCCACATTCAGAAGCTTGATGTCTTTCACAAAAATTGCCTTAGAACGATTTGTGGTGTCACCCTAAGAAATCGGATGTCTAATGCGGACCTATTTACATGCTGCGGTATTGGCGGAATTGAAAGCGTTTTGATGCAATCACAACTGCGTTGGGCAGGACATGTCTTACGTATGGAAGATGATAGAATACCAAAGCAACTGATGTACGGTGAGCTCAACTGTGGAAGGCGAAATGTGGGTCGACCGCCGCTTCACTTTAAGGACAAGTTGAAGATAAATTTGACATCTATCAATATTGCTTATCGTGATTTTGAACAGCTTGCTTCGCGACCGAAGGAATGGCGATCTGACTGCCAGAGGGGCGTCAGGCGGTTCTCTGTAACTGCCATTGGTCAACAGCGCGAAAGACGCGAAAGAACAAAAACATGTACAAGTATCCCAGCCGATTTTTCTCAAGATCTTCCTTCTTGCATCCATTGTGGGCTGGTTTGCAAATCTCTCGCAGGACTCAAATGCCATTTACGATTGAGTAACTGTAAGCATTCTACATCCATCGTAGACTAAACAGATTTTGAGTTGTCAAGACCTCATACGTCGAAATCGACGGGAGAGTCCATGATATATATATATATATATATATATATATATATATATATATATATATATATAATTATTTAGATATATATATATATATATATAATTATATATATATATATATATATATAATTATTTATATATATATATATACATATATATATATATATATAAATAATTATATATATATATATAAATAATTATATATATATATATATATATATATATATATATATATATACATATATATGGACTCCATGGTAGGTGGCGAAACATTGAACGAGTAAATAGCAGTTTTTTAAAAGACCAAAATAAGTCTCAATCTAAACACTGTTACCCATCAGCTCACTGGTGTTAAAAGTGTCATTAGTCTTAATCCAGGAAGTTAAATCAAAACCATGTAGTCACATTTTCGACTGTGCAGTTTAAATGTTGGAACATTGCGTGGAAGGTCTGCTGAACATCTAGCATTTTTCATATAAGGTGTATTGGACTTAAATGTGTCAAGCAAACTCGATTGATAGCTAAATCTGCTACACTATATGTAGAACATAATTTTGTATTGATATTTTTATTGCAGAAAAATAGGTTAGATGAATATATTGAAGTAAATCGTGTAAGAGAAACATACTGTTGATGTTGTTTGTTTGTTATGAAAATATTACAGCTATATATTTGATATGGCTTACGTGAAGATGCCAAAAAGCGTTAAATCAGAGTTTGTTGCAGTAAGACCTTGATATCAGCGAAGTACTGGTTATGGCATGAAATTTGAATGGTCATGTTGGAAATAATCATGGTGGTTTTGAGTGAGGAACATCGGTAAGGTGATATGGGTACAGAAAAATAAGAACTGTAAAATACGGTATTGTCATAATATGTTCTTTGCAAAGATACCTTTTTAAGATAAGAATACACCATCCTGTTACGTATGCAAATTGTACAGCTACGATTGACGAAGATTACTATTTGGGTAGGAAGAATTACAGAAAAGTTATTGAGGTATGTGGAAGTAATACATCGTGAAGAACTATTAAACAGAAGATACCGATTATTTGCAATTTTACGTTGATGACAGCTTATGAGACAAATATTCACTTCATACAAAGGTAAAATGTGTAGAGGCTTAATTAGAAACACAGTAAACGTGTGATTCGATTAAGTGATGAAACGCTGTGTTACTAGATTCGTTTCAGAATGTGTTGAATAACAGGGGAGGCAGTTGTAGAGTACACAGTTTGAAGTGGCAGCACAAATGTGTTGGTTGACTTATGTGCCTCTAAGATATACCATCACATGGTGATGGAATCTGACAGTTTTGAACTTTATCAAAGAAAAGCGGAAACGATGGAGGGAATAATAGGTTTAGTGAAGAATAAAGAACTAATCCACTGTAAAAAAATGAAAGAAACAAAAAAATATATACAACTTCGTGATGAAGGCTGAACAACTTGGTGTTCCTATATACTACAACGGTTTGACCTGAAAATAATGTGATCATAATTGCTGAATACATGACCAAGACAAATATGAATAATGTTGGATAAATGAATATTCAAAGTGAGAATTATATGCTCGCACCACATCTACAGGGCAAGACGGAAATGCTATTATAAGAGGTTGGTTTATACTGACATTCCATAACATAATATAGTAGTTGCAGAAGAAATTCATGGTCGGGCTATAAAAATGAGATAGAACTCGTAATAGAAGTCGAGAGGAAAATGAAGCAGAGTTGCAGGACCCTCAGACTTGTTTTTTTTACTGAATTGTCGAGGGATGCGTTATACATAAGCAGTAATATGATCAACGTTTGAGAAAGATAGATAATTGAAAGAGAGATTGTTCCGAAAAACACAGATCTTTGTTCAATTGTGAAAGTTTGATAAACTTATTGAGCCGAAAATAATAAGCGAGAAAAGCATATATAAAATGCAGTATGGATGTATGCATAGATCACTCGTTTAATATTTTTCCTGACAAAAATAGAGGAACAGTATCTTGGTGAGAAGAAACACCTGCATTTATATTTTATCAATTGGGGGAAATATTTTGACAGAGAACAGAAACATGTTTTGTGGCAGACTTTGTATATATTAGGGGGTAAGTTGGTTACGATAATTTAGGAAATTTACACAAATGTTAAAATATTGTTAGAATTAGGAATACTTTAGCGACAGCTTTAATGTTAATCAAAGATCTATACTGAGTCCGTTATTTTTCTATTTGTGTCAGATTATTTTATACTTGACTTTTAAATAATGAGTGCTAAAACACTTGCTCATGAAACAATGCATATTAATTTCTTTTCTGAAAATAGTTGGAGGAATAATATGCAAACGAACGTTGATAACGTAGAGTGATGATACGTTGTTGTAGTTTTCGTAACTCAGCAGAAATAAAAAGAGGTTTCTGCTAAGTTTGTGGACATTAAGAATGGTGCAACCTAATTTAATGTAATACTTGTAAGCATTGAACTTGAATTATAGTTGACATCGTAACGGATTAGTGTGGAAGAAGTGTATATAATGTAGACGGATGACAACAAATATGTGCAAACAAGTATATTTAGATAGTGATCCTCTTGAGGTTGTTCAGACGTGTTTTCACCTTGTAAACACCATTAGAACACAGGCGGATCTTGTGCTAGCGTAATTCTAAAGTTAGAAGTATATATTCTACCCAGCAGATTATAATAACTATCGGCAACTACACGAGTCTAACGGACATATATAGACAATGTGATTATGTATAGAAGTGAACCCTGGCTAATGACATTTGTGGATATGCGTTGACTTGAGAGAAATGATATGCGAATGAGACGATGGATCTAGAATAGGTATATATATATATATATATATATATATATATTGTATATATATATATACCTATATATAAAGGTATATATATATATATATGTATATAATATATATGTATATATCTATTTATATATATATATATATATATATATATATATATTGTATATATATACATATATATGTATATATATAGGTATATATATATATAATATATGTATATGTCTATATATATATATATTGTATATATACATATATATACGTATATATATAATATATATGTATATATCTATATAATATATATATATATATATATATATATATATACGTATATTGTATATGTGTATATATATATAACTACTGAAAATGTTACTTAGTTTAGTTAACCCGATAGCTTATATATTCTCATAGCATATATCTATCTTCTTTAATTCAAACTTGTCTACCTGAGACGCCACATGGGAGCGCTACACATACAGACACCCACACATACATATATATATATATATATATATATATATATATATATATATATATATATATATATATATATATATATATATATATATATTCCATTATATTATTGATATATTGGCGTAAGCAGTCGACATGCTTCAACATTGAATATACCAATTTTGAATCCATTCAATTTCTATTGTCCTTAAGTGTCCAGTTTATGGCATTAGTCGATATTTTCGTAAAAGATATTTGCAGAGAGAAAACTATTTTTGAATAAAAAGTCACATGACGACGTCGGAACATTGTGCGGTCAATGGAATCTACGATGGAAGCAGAAGGCATCTTTAAAAATCTAATGCATCACTAAAGTACCTTGAACATTCTAGAATTAGATTGAGCCGTGTAATGCACCTACAACGATACATGCAATATATCTTGAATAAAATGAATAAAATCATTTTTATTTATTTTTTAGGCAATACTATCGATAAGATAAACTTTTTCTTTTTTTGTCATGATTTTGTTGGTATTATCCCCAAAGCGGTAAATCCGTCGTAGAGAGAAGAACATTAACGTCGATGTGGTAAACACAACGAACGGTTTAAGTTGAGGTCAAGTTCGGGCGATGTATTACACTGGATTGACGCTTTGTGAATAGGCATTTGATCACATCTTAAGAATCGTACATGAAGTATAAATATTTTATATTAAAATTTAAAAACCTAAACATTATGCTAAGTACAATTTATAAAGTAATTTTTATTTAGGTTTTTAGTCAAGAATTTGGATAAATATATCATTTTTAAGCAAGACTGTTGTCTTTAACAGATCGACGTACATTTTACTATCTACGGCGGATTCGCACTTCTATGCTTACTACCAACAACATGAAATAGAAAGTCTTGCTTGAAGATGATATATTTATCGAAAATGTTGCCAAATATTTCAAAAATAATTAAAAATGAGTTTATTCATTTTACAGTGCATAATGTTTTTTTTTAACTTGTATATACAATATTCATACTTACATGTCAGAAATATGATAACCTAAGCTCAACAAAAACAAATAGAAAATGATACACATGCATGTTGTGACATAAGCTTCGCTAGGTACCATACACAACTTTCTAAAATGCTAGTAGAAAATGGTATAACTCGGAGGGAGATCTAAGACGCCGCCACTGCAAGGCTGCAAAGTTTGCATGAAATTAAGGGATGCCTCTTGGAAGATAACTGCAGGAGAACACCAAAATGAATCAATAGTAAATGAGTGTTGCGATACGTGATTCACAATCGTTATTGAAAAGATGTCGAGTGCTTGAAATCTAGGGAGATCTGCTGTCACTCATACTTCAGGGAAAACCAAGGAGACAAGTGAACATCAAATGTCTTGTGTAAACGCTCATAGTTATTAAATACAAATAATTATAAAGATGACAATAAATGGGAAAGGCACGCTGGCGTATTAAATCGGTTCAAATGGCGAACTTACCTAAAATATATTCCCTTTCCTTCTCGTCATAAACATACACTTCTGTGTTTGGTAGTGTATTTTGAACTTTGTCCGCCCCACGTAGGACGATGAGATTGCTACGTTTGCTTCTCTTGCATAGGTTTACGTTTATCTGTCCTTTAATCTATCGATATGTTACGAGAAATATCTAATTGCATTTCAATCGATAAACGCGCAAATTGAATGGACACACCGTAAGAATGTTTCAGGTTCCTTTACGCGTCTCTTGATGCGAAAATAAATGCCTGTCAATGTAATATCTTGAAGCATTTATTTTTCCTTAAATATTCTGGAATTTTACTGTTCTCCCTTTTCAATATTCTTTGCCAGAACGATTAACACAAGAGTAAATCACCTGGGATGCCAGCCTGATCAATTCTGACAGGAATGGCACGAATAATTCCTTTCAATTCAGCTACGACATTAGCAGAATCAATTATACCTAAAACAAATATCGCGAATTAATCTCTTTTAATTGTATTGAAACGCATAGCCACCTCCTCTGCTTTTATCTGTATATGACCGACAACAACTTCGTTGTCCGAATAACTAGATCCTGTGAATATTCCGACCATGATTGCGTGATATCACTACAAAACCCCGTCCGTCTCGGAATATAGCGTAAATTTGACTTGTCAAAACGATACGCCGATTAACAAAGCGTTGATAGCTGTTCAAATATAAATGTGTGCGATGATTCGGCTTGCAGGGCGTTGCTTGTTTTTTGTTTCATTCCCCACATGTCAGTAGACTCAGTCTATCAATTAGTTATGTAAACTAGCTCTGCCCACATCGAGTAGATTTGTGCAGTTGTCTTCCAGCAATCATTGTATACATGAGTATGTTTCATTGTGGATTTTGTGGACACTTTCTATCTAAATGAAGAAGATACACATTTGTTTATAAAGGAAGATAATTCCTAGTCGCTGGTCATTCCTCCGAGAGAATGTAACAAATCCATCTTCACTTTATTCCCATTATGATTATACACTTAATTCTTCAAGGTACTGCCTGGGATGTAGGGTAACTTCATCTATTGAAATGTTTCCTACGATGGATATGTTATTCGTTTCCTTTTGATCTCTCGGTTGATCGGTTACTTCTGTATTTTTAGTATCATTCTTGTTCTTCTCATTATTATTATTGTTATTATTATTATCTATATCATATTTATTATCATATCAGAATATTACTACTATCATACATTTGCAATCTAATTTGCATACGTATGTGTGGTGTCTGCATACCCACGTGTGTTAATTAGATGACTACACAGGAGAATGAGTTTATTTTTCTCTCGGTGATTACAGAAAGATGACTGAATATTATATAGTAGGTGAATCAACATAGACTAAGAGAAACGAGTGAAATACGTTGAGTTGTTCAGCAAATTAGAAATGCACATGAAGTGTTTCTTACTTGAATCGAAACTTATAAAAATCATCACATTTACTCTCCATTACTGTGTTCAATAATTATTCTGATTTTCGGAGTTTGACATCGATAGCCTCACTTCTACAAACAGAATGCTTAAATGTACATTTCGGCACTTCTGCCGTATATATTAAGCAGCAGATTGTCTGTCCCTCTACTGAAAATAAAGGGAGGTAATTCAACCGGAAGTTATTTTTTTACAACATAAAAAAAATGCAAGACTGATTTGTTTTTAGTTAACAAGAAACAATTAACAATTTCTTTTTTTTATTATATGAAGTAAACAAATTTTAAGTAAAAAAAGCCCTAACCCTAACCCCTAACCTTAAACCCTAACCCTAACCCTAAACCCTAACCCTAACCCGAACCCTAAACCCTAAACCTAAACCCTAACCGTTAAATCAGGCGGTGTGCCTGTAAAAAATGTATTGTTTTTTGCGGCTGGTTCATTAAATTACCAATGTCTCGAAGATTAATCTCATTTAACTCCATTTTCTAAATACTAAATTCAACTTCCGGTGAATTCTTAATGAATGGTACTTGGGGGGGAAAAAACGGAACTCTTCAATTTCGATTTCTTAATCGGCAGCTGCTTCATATATACGGCAGAAGTTCCTACATTTCTAATACGAGCAAATTTTTCTAGCCTCATTCTAACAAAGCTAAATAGTAAATTCTGGTTAGTTTATCGATTTTTAAATTTAATCTGATCGATATTTCATTTTTTTATGTGTACTGCACAGAATCAACCCGCTTATGGGAGGTGACGGTGGTTAAGTGGATAGTTCGAATCCAGTCAGTTCCACAGTACTACTTTCACCTAGGGATGTTGGCAACCTTCTTGTGGTCCTTCCCGTAAGTACCCGGCGTCTTTCCAGAAAGATTTCTAACTAGAAAAGCACCGGGAAAACTAATGCCAACACAGAATCATCTTATTCAGACGAAAGAAGAAGAAGAAGAAGAAGACTACGAGCACCCCCTTATAAATCGTAGTTTTCTTGACTTTTGACTGCGCGAAAAACAAGCTTATTTTCTGGTAGCCATCTTATGACTGTTAAGCCCAGTTGACGGAATGTAATCGACCGTTTGTCTTTTAGTATTTACTGACGCCATTTATTCAGCTTTGGCGAATTGTCGATACTGTCACATTTTTATATATATTTTAATTATAATAAAACATTTCATAGGAGTATTTTTTTATTCAATCCACAATTAAATACTCAGTACACTAACATCCAATTTGCAAATATAATTTATTTAATTCCAAGTAATAGTAAATAAAAAGAGCAACACGGCATATTTATTCTGTTCTAAAAGTTAAAAGAAGCACAGTGGGTTCCACGTCTTTACCTTTCGCCCTGTGTATGCTTCATGTACTTTTCATTCCTTTTGTAATTTTCTTTTAATTCAAACATATTGACATATGTTTTGTTTATTTTATTTATTCAGTTTGCTTTCCGTATATTTTACTCTGACTTCATCTTACTGGGATGTATTTAATTATAATTTCGAAGATTCAATCCTCTTCGGCATTTAAACTGCTACCGTTTATTTATTTTTTAAAATGTTTATTCTCTTTCTTTCAATTGTTCTATTTTTTGTTATTTTTTATTCTCTTTCCTTCAATTGTTCTATTTTTTAAAATTGTTATTCTCTTTCCTTCAATTGTTCTATTTTTTTTAAATTGTTTATTCTCTTTCCTTCAATTGTTCTATGTTTTAAATGTTTATTCTCTTTCCTTCAATTGTTCTATTTTTTTAATTTTTTTATTCTCTTTCCTTCAATTGTTCTATTTTTTTAAATTTTTATTCTCTTACCTTCAATTGTTCTATTTTTTTAAATTTTTATTCTCTTACCTTCAATTGTTCTATTTTTTTAAATTACCATATTGATTTGTTTTTTTATATTTCAATTTTAATTTTGCTATTTTTAACTATTCTAAATACTTGAATATGTTTTTACTTTTTACTACATTTTTTTAACTCTATGTTGCAGAATTGACGTGGATTGATAAGTATATCATTTCGATTATTACGACAACGAAATAGGCGTTACATTGACATACTCCGACATCTTTCAATGCCATTTTTTCGAACTAGGCAACATTATAGTAGGTGCTTTTAAGAAATAGGTATCCATAGATTTGCAGTCGTGAACTTAGAATTTCCTACTACGAACAAGAAAGCCGAATCAATTTCCGTCGTTCTGACTCTTATCGAAATATGCAAATATAAAAGACGCTCTTACTTTTCTTACCAGATGCTTTTAATCATTTAGAAACGATACATTTTTGACTTAATATATTTTGTAAGCGTTAATCTTGGATTGTTGGTTACTTTTTGCATGTATGACTTTTTTGGTTACTTTTTCAACTGTTAATTGCGAATGTGTTAGATACATTTTTATTTACTTTTAGTTACATTTACTTATTTTAAGATTAAACTTGCATAATCTGGAGGGGGTACTTTGGTTGTTTTTCACTATTTTCGATATGAAATATTGTTGCATTTTTAATTAGATTTATGTACAATAAACTGTGGGATATTTTCGATATGTAATATTGTTTTATATTTTAATTAGATGTATGTACAATACACTGTGTTATATTTTAGATATGAAATATTGTTGTATATTTTAATTAGATTTATGTACAATAAACTGTGTTATATTTTCGATATGAAATATTGTTGTATATTTCAATTAAATTGATGTACAATAAACTGTGTTATATTTTCGATATTAAATATTGTTGTATATTTAAATTAAATTGATGTACAATAAACTGTGTTATATTTTCGTTATGTAATATCGTTGTATATTTTTATTAGATTCATGTACAATAAACTGTGTTGCAAACGTTTGTTTTTATATTTTGTTCTTGGCCAGTTTTATTATTTTGAATGTATTTTTTTCAGCAAACTATCGTGTTAGGGGTTGTTAATGTGAGGTTTGTTAGGGATACGGTTAGTTAGTGTTAGGGTTACGTAGGATTAGTTAGGTTTTAGGTTAGAAAAAATAGGGTTAGAGTTAGTTAGAATTACATTTAGTTAGGGATATTGTAAAGGTTTTGTTAGAGGCAGAGTTAGTAAGGGTTTGTTAAGGTAAGGGTTAGGGTTAAGGTTTGTAAAAGTTAGGGTTTGGAAACTACAAATATTCTCACACATGCACCAATGAAATTATAAAGACTAAATTACGGTCATAAGAACGATGGAAAAACACTTTATCAACAGTTTGTGTAAAAAATAAAAACAATAATTAAACTTCCGAGCCCCAAAACACACAAACTAGACGTCAGTAACACAATTTGAGTAAGATAAATTATGCGTAAAATAACTTACAACAATCAGACACAAACAAATTCTTTGATCTTAAATAACCAAACACCAACTAAAGAAACCGAAATAGTATACACTTAAAAATACAATGTAGAATCAACAGTTTCTTTAATTAAATTACTTCCTCGCAGAAAAGAATATATCATTCGGTAAAATTCGTGAACATTCGCGAGTTTCGGAACAATCCGGTAAAACTCGGAATTGATTACGTCAGTACATACTTTTTCTTGGATATTTAATCCGAAAAAGTAGCATTTATCATTATGTCGACCTTAGTAATCTGGATGGAATTTATTAGCTACACACTTTTTATATCATGCGAATAGATTGGGCAATACACGTGGTAATAGCAACGTAGATAAGAATAATAGCCTGCATAATCTAAATGATACACACCTGTCTAACAATTGCTGTAATTATTTTGTCCGTCTGACTTTCTTTCTTTGTTATAAGGTTCACTGCTACGTTTTACTTTTTCTCTTCATTTCGATATTTCATATTGTTAAAGTATCAAGTATCATTTATTTAATTTTGAATTTAAATTTTAATTTCTCTCATAATTTTCTTCAGTCTTTAATAATTTATAAGAGTATCACATTCTACCTGCATTTATTAGATCCGTGTTTTTTGTTCTCTAATTTGATAATCTCATATTTTTCATCTTTCTTACTCTCTAAAATCAGCTTCTCTTTTCCTGTTTTTCTCTCATTTGTAGTATAGTACACCTTTTAGTTTATATCTATCCCTTAAGGTGATCTTGATGCTCTCGCTTCCTTTCCCCGTCAATCTACGCCTATATCTCATCGTATTTCGCCTCTAATTCATGTTACCCGTCTTGGATAAATGCCAGTTAACTTTTGGCACGACGATATTGACTGAATTGACCGCAGTCCCCGCACGCCTACACAAAAGCAATCTGCACTGTCGGAAATAAACAACCCTTTGCAATTAAGGTCATATTGTCCAGCGACCAGTTAAAGGGGGATGTAACTGTGAGAGCGAAGGGGGAAGTTATAAATAAAGGTGATGGCGTAAATCGCAAAATAGCAAGACTCGAGTAGATATCAAGACGAACCGGAAACCACGGAAACAAAAAGCAAAAAATAAAAAGAAGCATATCGTCGTCTCATCTGTCGACAAAACACTGAAGTAGGTACTGCGGCATCGCTTCAATATGCTTCGTAGTGACGTCTCTCTTTTCTATAATGCGTATGCTTATTGATTTTTCAGGCTTGCTTCCATCTTTTGTTCTTATTGCGCTTCCGTAGTATAAAATGGCATAGGGCTATATCATGTTAAAACACGAGTTCTTGTGAGATCACTGACGTAAAGCAACGTTGAATCTGCTCGGTATTTAGTTGGGTGATCGTTTCAGAGTATCAGGACTCGGGGGTGTTTAAATACATTATGCTGAAATATCACTTTTGACAATAATTTAGACGCTGTATGCAATAACCATGCTGTTTCTATTGTGTACGTGAACTAATACGGTAGACTATACTACCAAGTCATGGTAGGACAAATAGTATAGAAGAAGGGGTACTCCGTTTTTTAAAAAATTTTTACTATCGTTGTCCTCACATATAAAGTACAAGAGAAACGTGGCGATAAGGCTTTATGCGACATGATGAACGTCAGCCAGAAGATGAAGACCACTATGGGAGTACTCACATTTATCCATGCTATGAACTGCGTGTGATTACTTATGCGAAGCTGTTTGACAAGGATCTTTAGACGTTGGAGACAGGGAAGCTGACCCAAGTAATATGTTCTACGGGTGGAACCAACACTTCGAAAGAAACTCTGTTTATGGAAATTCTGCTTTACGTTTGCCACATTGAATAAGAAATGGTTAATTATCGTCAGTTTTATTCGGGTATTCCATACTTGCTTCCAACTGTCTCAGGGCTATCTCTCAAAGTTCGGCACGTTAAGAAAACTGCTACACACCTTGTTAACCCTAAGTCCTTATCGGCCAATTCCTCTTCGAAAAACAGTGAATTCCTTATCAATATATGAATTGTAAAGATATATGTATAGGTGTGAAAGGGTATCAGTTGTCAAAGGTTGATCTTGCAAAAAGAATTACATATCGGTAATCACCATGTACATACAAGTTATAGTTTTGGTTTGCATGTTTTTACATGTTAGGAGTCATGAAATTCTTTTTGAGTATACAAATATTTCTAATTAAGATGAAACTATACCCATGGGCATGCCAGATAAATTCAGAACACATCGAAAATGTTTCATACTATCTCAGTGTTTTAGCGGGTTGTGAGAATACCTTTTAGCTGTTATTTAACAATTGTCATCTATTATGATTTTCTTTGTTCTTTGTTCTATTCTATAATATTTAAGAATTATACATGTTAAAAATGTCTGCTTTCTCCACCGACGGCAATAACACGGAACCGTACAAAGAAATATAAAAAAATGAAATATTGATATTTTATATTCATATATTAGTAATTTATTAATGAAGTTTTTTTTAAATCTAGACAAAGTTGACCAATGTCTATTGTGTATTTTATAACTCATAGGTGAGACACAGCATTGTAATTGTATCGGAATCGGGAATCTAGAACAGAACTGGTAATAGTATCTGGATCATGGAAATATTGGATTGTCTCATCAGTAATTTAAACTTCTGGTAGATCTTAGTTACTTGAAGGATTGAAAGTAATCTTTGTACAGTTTACTCAAGAGGAAACGATTATAAGGACCAGATAAGTAAATATTTTAAACAGTTTGCCCAGCATTAGGGTTAGGGTTAGGGTAAGGGTAAAGATTGGGATAAGTCAGTTAGGATTAGCAAGCGTCCATATGCAATCTATTCTCGACTATATTGCCCGAGACTTGTGTCAAATGTCCATAGCTCTCTCGTAAACCTTGATCACCTTGTGATCATGATAAATGTCACCCTAAACCTCTGACCCCCGATAAGCAGTTTCTCGAAATAGCGAGATACAACAAACACACTGATTTAGAATCAATCTGATGTGATATCAGTTACGCCATATGAGGTAAAACCTTTTGTCGCCCTACTGAATTATGCATACAGTAGGTAGAAGCAGGAATAGAAGCACATCTCCCTACGCGTAAGTTCGATAGCTAGCTCCACTGTCAACAATGGTTCTCGTCAACTGGCGCAGCTTCCATTGCGCGTAGGACGCCTCAATCTCGCAGATTCATGAGTCAGATACAAATCATTTTTTTTACTCTGTCAAGCAGGAAAATCACTACTGGCGGCACCTCTCTAGATGTGGCAACTGTACCTGTATCTTATTTAGTAGGCGATGCCCCCTTTTCCTCTCTACACCACATTTTTCATAGAAGAGACGTTGCTAGTATTTCCTTACTATATTGATATTACTAGACTAGAACTGTATATCTTTTGTTCAAGTCGAATGTAACCAACATCTTTTTGACCCGTCATCTTTAATGATCAATTTTTTACCAATTATAGCCATCATTACTAATTCTTTCTGTACCTCACCATTCACCTAACAAACTCAATAACCTTTATTCTCGAGTAGTCTTCTGGCCTTTAGAAGCGGCGACACCTTTGTAAAAAGATGATTAGCGTTGAGTAAACAATACATTATTTCAATGCTGGATATATAATTTGAAGGGAGATTATTAATGGCTCTGTTTGAGAGACTGGTATAAAGAAACTAAAATAAATGGTGTTGTTTTATATTTGAATATATTTCTGACGAATTGGCAATACGAGTTTGTAACCTGGAGGCCACATCTAACTATTTTTATAAAGTCAGACTAACGCGCCGTTATTTGGGGATAGATAGAGACACTATTCTTATTTGGTATAACCAAACAAATGTACGATCTTTCTTAAAATTTCTATGATGTTCACACTTTTGTGGGTAATCATTCCCAAGCAAAATAACGCGGCACAATACTATTCCTAACCTATGTAATTCTTTATCACACAATTCGATTATTTTATAGACTTTACACTGTGTCTTTTATTTATTTGACCCGTATTACATAAACAGTATTAAGATGATACTTACTTCTTAAACATAACTGACCACCCATTTAAAAGGTATGCATATATTATTATGTATACAATTATTACGTATACTATTATTATGTATACCATTATTATGTATACTATTATTATGTATACTATTATTATGTAAACTATTATAATGTATACTATTATTATGCATACCATTATTATGTATACTATTATTATTTATACTATTATTATGTATACAATTATTACGTATACTATTATTACGTTTACTATTATTACGTATACTATTATTATGTATACTATTATTATGTATACCATTATTATGTATACTATTATTATGTATACTATTATTATGCATACCATTATTATGTATACTATTATTATGTATACTCTTATTACGTATACTATTATTACGTATACTATTATTACGTATACTATTATTATGTATACTATTATTATGCATACCATTATTATGTATACTATTATATATATACTATTATTATGTATACTATTATTATGTATACAATTATTACGTATACAATTATTACGTATACTACTATTATGTATACCATTATTATGTATACTATTATTATGTATACTATTATTATGCATACCATTATCATGTATACTATTATTATGCATACCATTATTATGTATACTATTATTATGTATACTATTATCATGCATACTATTATAACGTATGCTATAATTACGTACACTATTATTATGTATACTATTATTTTTATGTATACTATTATTATGTATACCATTATTACGTACACTATTAGTAGGTATACTATTATATATGCATACCATTATTATACATTCTATTATTATGTATACTATTATTATGTATACTATTATTATGTATACTATAGATCTTTTTTCTTATGTCGTCATTTGTTGAGCTCATGTATTCTACACTATTTATTTATATTGTATTTGTTTTTGCATTTTTTTAATAATTTGGACAAATTGGAAGGAACTAATCTAGTAATAGGAATTTGCATTCACGTTCCATATTAAGCATATTATGTGAATTTGCGAGGAAGGTTTTCTTAAACAGTTTTCACGCGGCATATAAAAATGAATTTACTGAAAAAGGGGAATAAAAAAAGCCAACGATGGAATTTGTTAAAAGGAGAAAAAAAAGAAGAACAGCAAAAAAGATAACAAGATGAAGAAGATAGAAGAATCCGAAAATGGAATATGAGGAAAAAGAGAAATGAAAACCTGCCTCTTGGGAAAGAGGAATTATTTTCGTTGCTGGTAACAATTTTTCAGGTTGAATTTGCAATTTATTCCTAAGAAAAGACATTGAAATATTTTAAGTGGACAGCAAAATGAATATTTCACTCGTTTAATTTTAATGAAATCAACAATTGCAAAAACAAGAAAACAAGAAAATTAATCGCTAAAGTATGAAGAACTAACTGCGTAGAATATAAAAATAGCTCACCAAAACATAGCAGAAGGGTAAACAAAAAACAGCTGAAATATCTCCGGCATATCAACCGTTTTTTCAGCGTATTTCATGTCGAAGTGCAATCCCTTTATAAATGATCTATTGCATATCATTGATAAAACACAGTTTTACTATTTACATTAAATAATATTTCTAACAGCATTAGTCTGTCGACTAACACAAGTTCGCAAGTATTTACACTTGGCGTATCTTAATCACTCTTACTTGACCTTCTCCTTTATATATATTTTTATAGACTGTGTGTCTTGAGAGTCGGTGTCACAACTTCGCGATGATTTGTTATATCATTCATGGTTCGAATAGAGTTGGTTTCTGAGTAAAACTAATACTAATCAAGATTCTTTATTGTAAACATCTAGCATGTATGATGTGGTTGCGCCATGTGTTTTATACATAAACATCATCCTAGTGAAAGGAGCAAATATAAACACCAGTAAAAATTACATCAAAACAAATATAAAAGCCGTGCGGTCCAGAAGAAATATCGTAGCGTGATTAATGACAGGGGTTTATTTTATAGCTATAATAATGGGTGCGGTTGGCATCCTGTGAATTTTAGCCCTTCTTATTTCATGTAACAGATTACAACAATATAAATACACGTGCATAAATATGATCGACACAAACCAAAGACGAAGCTGAGGAATAAATATACCACGGAAAATTATAAGACTAATAATGGAGTGTTATTACGAAACAAGTTTAACAAACAGAGGCTAATTTATAGATAGTAAACATAATCGCTCAGTTATTGCATCGATTTTATAGGTACTTATATAGTATCTGCTCCCAGGGCGGCGATATGTACTTATATAGTATCTGCTCCCAGGGCGGCGATAGGTACTTATATAGTATCTGCTCCCAGGGCAGCGATAGGTACTTATATAGTATCTGCTCCCAGGGCAGCGATAGGTACTTATATATTATCTGCACCGGGGTTGCGATAGGTATGTATATATTATGTGCACTGGGGCGGCGATAGGTACGTACATAGTATGCGCACCGCGGTGTCGATAGATACGTATATAGTATGAACACCGGGGCGGAGATAAGTACCTATATAGAACGCGCAGACAGAGGTGGTACTTTTTATAGAAATATGTCATACTATTGCCCTGGAAAACGTAGGATGAAATGGTGGGGAAGAAACAGCTTTCGCAAAAGATAACATGAGAAAGGAGCAGTGAAGCGGGGTGACCAGGGAAAAGAAAAGTAGAAAGATAAAGAGACGGCTATAGAGAGAGGGAGAGAAATAGAAGTTTGAATATAAAGATGTTACACACGCGATTTTTCTTCAATTAAATGTTTTTATCACCCCGAGCAAAGCCATGTAGCCCTGCTAGTACATTATAAATTAATAATAATATAAGGTAAGTTTGTTGATAAAATTGTATTCGACAGTACATACAACTATACAAGTTGTGAGATGAATATCGTAGGAATAAAAGTTATGAACTTCTATCTACATCAATTGAATATCTCAATATCATGATGGCAAGAGTTTCGCAGGAAGTCATCATATATCATCTTTTGAAAAAGGAGACCAGTGACTTAAACTCCCAGTTCGTTATTCCTTATTAAATAATTAAGTATCATAGTCAATTCATCAGATGAAGATAGTTGTACATAAGTTTGACCGTAGTCGAACGTGAACCGAAGGTCACATGTATGTGCTACCACACTGAAATGTAGAGTAGGTACCTCTCTTCCATAGATAAATCCAGTAATTCATAATGGCGAGAATTTAGCTTGAACGGTGGTCACTCGACTAATTGGCAAACACACTAACCATTTTGCAATTTGCTTTAAAAACTCGTACTGGTCCATGCAAATTATGTATGAAAAAAGAATATCATGGTTTCCGTTCGCTGGAATTTCAAAGAAATCTTACATTTTCAACTAGTGGCGAAGGCTCGCGTAGCAATGCTAAATTTTTGGTTAATAATATTGATCGAGTCTATGATAATCTCGTTTTGACAGTAGCAAAATAAATCAAAAATAAATGCAAATGGACTCTCAGCTACATTTTAGAAAAATAAGATCTGTAACTATCAAAGTAAAAATAGGTTGAATCATCCGGTGTTTGTGAAAAACTATATTACATTTGGAAAAACAATGTATATCTGGTAAACGCTGCTGGTGTCGCCAGGGTTGACAACCGACATTTTTACCACTCATAGCAATAAGTGTTGGATAATGGCCCTGTGAGACCGGACACATGTTTAGTGGACGTATGTGTGGGGGATCGTTTTGTTTGGCTTGCGCGATTTAGGTCGGGTGAACCCGTACAGACGAGTGCAAAATAGGGCTGTTCTCACAGTCGGAGCTCACAAGCCTTGACAAGACCACAACGTTGACTAGCCCTCAGGTCAAGGGTCAATGTTCACCTGCGCATAGGGGGTCTGTGATGTCACGGGCTTTTGTGTGGGAAGCAGAATTTTAGAGTCTGTTATTTTGTAAGCAAGTTGAACGGACGTATTTATTCATGTAGTCCACAAATGAACAGGGAAATTGATTTCCCTTAAAGAATACAGGCGTGATGAAATACATTCCCCCCTAATTCGAATGGCTAAGGATTTATTAGACCATAAATACTTAGGAATTAACTACGATAAAAGTAGTTAATTGATCTTTCTCTGTTCGTTAGTAAAACATCTCGAAGAACGACAGAAACTTGACGCGTGAATATAAGTAATCACATTTAGAAGATGGAGTATGCCTTGTTTTTCGCTGTGTATTAGAATCTTTGTTACAGCCCAATACAACGATGATGATGATACTTGACGCGCGGCGTGTGGCGATAATGGTGGTGATGTTCCACAGCAGTCCCGAAACGAGGAGAGAACTCAACCGCTGGACGACATCGAGACGACACTCTCCACGACGAAGAAGAAAAGGTACGACTAATTAAAGGACTTTGTAACATGAGTGGAAGTTGCTCTTACACAGATTATTCCTGTAGAAGTTCTTATGAATCGAGCAACCTGTAATTACCGATGTTTATTTATTACGTACCGAGTTCTTTAAAACTGTATTTAATGAAATGTTAACCAAGGACATCTTAATGTAAGCATTAAGTAAACACTTTTACTAGACATATTATAATAATTCGGAATCACACAGACCGATAATACATCAATATACAAATAATGTAAACCGTAAGAACACAAAGAAAATATTCTATTTTTAATTTCATTGTCGTATTTATATTTTTTTCGGCAAATACCAATCTAGACCAATAAAGAAGTAGCCTCATACACAGATCTTAATGAATACATAATCAATGAGAAGCCTTACGGGCAAGATTTTTACGGAAGTTCACCCCGTTTAATCATACACATTGCGTTTATTAACATTTTTTATGATATTTCACCACAAACAAGGCAGGTCGCCACTGTAGTCGTAAGGGGTTACTGATAATTTGGTAATAGGTTTTGGGTATGATCCTAAGTTGGGAGCTGTGCAGTGAGATGTCTGTTTACATTAGTTTTACACCTCTGCATGTCGGTACAGCCGGGGAAACAGGAAGCAGAGAGGGATTTCCATGGATGAACCGCAATCAAAAGCTGTTATATAAAACAACGAAAATAGTGTTTTCTATAATTACAAGAAAATAAAATCAATTACAAATATATTTGATTAATTTGAATTATATAACTTATCTAGCGGTTATGCTTGTCAACAAAAGCTAGCAATATAGGATGATTATAATTGTTTTAATGTATTTCTTCAGCAGATTGAAAAAATGTTCACATCTTGAAAAATACATCGAACTAATGTTTTATGTGTATCCTGAAAGTAAACGGTATGTAGATAATTTTAAATGCGGGATTGCGTGGGTATTTTTTTGGCCCTTTTTACGTATGTTTCGATACAAATTTCTTTATGTTCCAATGACCATAATATTCAAATCTAATCTTTGACAAACTTCCACATCCTGAAAACACATCGCACTGATTTGTAAACTACATGTAACAGTTCTCATTTGGTTTTGTTTAATTTAAACAATTCATATTTTGATGTCATTACGTTAAATAACAAGTGTATTAAAATAATGAAGAAATATAAACACGTGCGTATTAATTCATTCTGCTTAAGCGTTTCTAACCTAATCTGTCTGCTGATTGTGTTTCTTTCATTTTTCCTTTTCCTTTTTTCTTTATTTCACTTTCCTCTCTCTTTTCTTTTCTTTTCTTCTTTCTTTTATCTTTATTTTTCCTTTTCCTTATTTTTACCTTCTGCTTTTTCAGATGTTTGTTTTCTTCTTCCCTCTTCTTTACATATATTATTCGCTGTTCATAATCTTAAACTTACTATCACACCCGATCAAATACTTCTCTTTCCTTCTCTCATATCTGAGGGATTTAAATTTCCCGCGCTCTCTGCTAATTGTTAGCATATATCGAGAAGAGATATTTAAAATGGCGCTCCATGCAACTGGGAGATGAAAATGCAAAACCCTTATATTTTATATATAGACTAAATAAATAAAATGAAGCTAGCGAATAAACGAATAGATCATACGAATACGTAGCAATATGTATATGGTACAGATAATAAGAGGACCGAGAAAAAAAAACTAAATGGAACAGATTGACACATAAAACTGAATATTATACAAAGTCATGTTTTATGCTTTTCAAAATAATTTGCGGAAAATTCCCTAAGGCTCTTTCGACTATCATCTCGTCAGGAGAAACCGATAATATAATCAATCAAATATATAAACTAAAATAAGGAGCTAGGGGGACACATTGAAGTGTCGCATGATACTAAAACACGATTAAAATGAATTTCATTTAATAGTTTAAAACGGCAAAAAGTTCACCAAAGAGAGTTAGCGCTACCACAAACTCCTTCCGCCAGCACAAGGAAGGTTTACATCGAACGATGGAGACAGACTCCAAAATTGTTAATGGCGTTTGGAATCCGCTCTATAAAGCACCTCAAAACGTTTCCATTTTTTAGTTACTGGCACAACATGGGTTTTCAACCATATACTGGCCAAAAGCAGAATCCAAAGTCGAAAAGGAAGAGGGGCAAATGAATCCTGCCCTTCCCTGTCTAGTCCTGCATGGAGCATGCTGGTTCATGCGGGTCTGCAAATGCAAGGAATTACGCCAAATGTTGCACCCTTGCTTTTCATTTTCGTTGATACATTTGAGTGATTATACTATCGGTTTCTCCTGACAAGATGATAGTTGACAGAGCTCGAGAGAGTTTTCCGCAGATCATTTTCAAAACATATATAAACGTTGTACCTTCAAACGTTTGTTTCAAGTAATATTAGTAGATACGATTTTAATATAAGAGTTAACATCTGGTGTATGCGTATGTTTCAGCTTGTTTCATTTGGAGAAAGTAATCGTTACTAGTAGAACCGGAGGAAGAAGAGAGTCAAGGAATGTGATGCTCTCTATCTAACAGCGCTAGAAAAGTTTGCAACACGCAACGACGCCATGTTGCTTCATCGTTGTGATTTGATTAAGCGGAATGAACATTTTCCCGCGCAAAAAAGAACACTCAGCCGATTAATCTGGTAACGAGACAAGACGGAAATAAAGAATGAAATGCAAATAGAGAATTGAGGAAAGAATAACAAGAATATAAAACGTAACGGACAGGGAATAGGACATAAAATAAAGGAAATAAAAATTGCTTGGGAAAAATAATGTAAGATATAAAAGAAAACAGAATCGCTTCGAATTGCTCTTCGTCCGAATGAAGACTACGGGCGTCCATCTTCTTTCATAGAACTTTCGAAGAGAATGGTGAGCGCAATCACAATGAGGCTGGTAGCTCAATAGTGACAATTGTTTGTGGCGAGAAAAAAAGAAAAACAATAAAATTGCAAGAACAAATTAGATCTTTGCGAATTATAAAATGAACAAAAACAATGTTATGGAGTGATTACAAAAAGGATTGACAGTTTCACTTTTTTATTTCGTTCTCGATCTAACCTATTGAAGACTAGCTAACATATTTAGATTTTTAGGGTGTCACATTCGGGAACGAGTTTAATACACGTATTACAGTTATACTCTTTGGTTTCGTTTGTTTTATAGAAAAATTAAAGATGTTTGCGTTTTATTTGATGCTGAAATAGAATATTGCTTAATAATACTATGCAATTTAAAAACTTAAGTTACTAATATTATGTCTGCTTAATATCGAAATAAACAATATTTCTTTCTCTCTTCAAAATAGGAACGGTCATGAATTTTCAAAGCAATTTGGATGCGTGATCCGAAATTCCAAAATGGTTAGATCTTCAATTTGTAGGTAAAAAACACACTTTAATTTAAGGAATGCACACACAATACTTGTTTGTAAGTTAACGAATAGATTATTTACAAAAATACATCTAATATTAATACTAATTAACGTAACATTCCCTGTTCGACCAAAGTCGTTAATGGTTATAAAAATATATGTATATAAAATTCAATGTATATGTGTGCGTGATGATCGCGTGTTTCCTAAATAAATACACGTTAGATAATCTACATGATATCTACATGTGTATTTTTATGTAAACATTACTAGGGAATATTGAAGTATTCCGAATCCTCTAAGTTAAACTCTAAGAGAGCTAATAGGGATTAACACTTCTAATATATCCTATTTTGATGATATATATATATATATATATATATATATATATATATATATATATATATATATATATATATCATATGTATAAAACTATCCTAGGAAGACAATATAGCAGTCTGAAATACCAACGTCAACCGCTATCTGCTGTATAGATACGTGCATCCACCTGTAAGTTACCAATGGGAACCTCTTTAACACTTAAACTAGGTATATTTGATTTTCGGGAAGTTTATACCATATGTATAGGACCTAATTCAGAGAGTTTCCCAACATTGTAGCTCCTTCTAGCGGAAGGAATCCAGTGTTATGATCATGATAAAAAAGTCGTGATCCTCATTAAATCGCCGTCAACGTTATGTTTCCTGCTAGTTTGATATATTTCTTAACGAAGTATTGCAAGAAAAACCGATTTAATATCAAATTTTCACCAACACAGCAATTCTCTGAGGATGAACAAGTTTATGTCCGAAAGTAATGTTAACCTATCGAGCTTTAAAATAGTACCTACTAGAAGCCATAACTCAATATATGCGAACATTACAGATAATAAAAACCGTTTAATTTCAGATTTCATATTACCAGGCTAGACGGATATTCGTCTAAATAAAATAAAACACGACAAGAAAGAAAACACAAATTCTAAAAAGTAAAGATATTTTCATTCAGTATTTGCAAAAATAAATCAAATGAGGTTGTTTGAAAACTAACTCATATAACATATAGATACCATTTGTTCCTTATAGGGTGAACAGTGTTCAACTTAGAATTATCAATAGCCCAAACAGCTTCCTAAAAAAATTGAATGGAACCGTTTTCGGTTGTTAACAGCGTTTACATAAACATTGAGGTTTTACTGACTTCGAATCTGTAACTGATGTCTGAATGGAGGTAAGTGTAACACGTTTAATTAATGATTGTTGTCAACCCAGGTTTTACGACCTTGATTTTGTATAAACACCGAAGAGATGGAGTACAATGAAAGAGTTTATCCGTGCATACACATATAAATATATATATATATATATATATATATATATATATATATATATATATATATATATATATATATATATATATATATACTCGCTAAAATTCAACTGCGGTAATGATCCTCTGACGAGAATAATTTTCTTTGAAAAGCCATGGGTAAACAACTTGCAATTACTATGCTTGAACTTTGAATTGTAATACAATTTGATTCGCACCTTATTTTATTCTTTCATTTCATCTAATGCTATATATATATATATATATATATATATATATATATATTAGTACTTCATGTATCCACATAAAATATTATAAGGAGATATAATTTTTTATGTGTCAGTTTTCAATATTTACTTCAACAGTGCTCGATACGTAAGTAGAGCTAGGTAGTAAGCAATGAAAATATATATGGCAATCAAGCTACACAGAGGCTCCCGTGTTTTATCCCCGGGGGGAATCGTCATTTAGCCTGACGATTCTCCCCGGGGATGAAACACGGGAGCCTCTGTGTAGCTTGATTGCCATATATATTTACATTGCTTACTATATATATATATATATATATATATATATATATACATATATTTACATAAATATATATATATATATATGTATATATATATATATATATACATATATATACATATATATATATGTATATATATATGTATGTATATATATATATATATATATATATATATATATATATATATATATATATATATATAGGGTGGACCAAAATAAGGGGTCCTATCTTTAAATTTGAATAACTTGAATTTGAATAACTTCCACAAAATAAAAGTTAAACTCACCAAACGTTATGTGTGTGTAGACTGACCCTTCCGAGATTTTTTTAAATAAACAAAACAAATTTTAGCCGAAAAACACTTCTTAAACTTACAAAAACTAAAGTATTGTTTTTTACACTGTTTTGAGTTTTTTAAGCAAAAATAATGTTTTCTAAATGAGGGTACGTTCCTTAGGGCTAGTACGGCTCATGCTTGCTTCGGAAGGGGTCCTTTACTTATTCTAAAAAAAAAAAAAAAATCAATAAATAAAAAAGTTATGAATTTTTAAAAATAGGACCCTTATTTTTGCCCACCCTGTATATATATGTATATATTATTTATTGCGGTTCAAAAATTAGAGATCTACTACTGTTAGGCATTGTACATTTAGGAATTGTTTTTTATTATTAAATTTTACAAGAATTAAAGTATACATCCTCTAACGTGCCTTATACAAACAGCAACAATTAGCATACATTTATTGATTCAACATGATTCGTATTTTACTTTCATGAGAATTGTATATTTTTTTGAGATAAATGACTAAATTATATTAATCACTCTCCATCAACACCAAATCAGAAAGAGCTAAACTTATAAAATACATAAAAAACGAACAACGACAGTGTGTCGGCTGAAGCACGAGAATTCCAACTGAACCAAGCCAACAGGACTAACGCATTTGATGCAGCACTACAAGGAAAACAATTTGACACAACATACGATTTAATCACCTTCACTATGTTCGAAACGACACTTAGCACGCTTGAAGGGACAATCCCCTAATACCAGACAATTCACTAATAAGAAAAGCAGACATATGTAAAGAAGAGATACGAATATAAAGAACATGACATATTCTCAATTATGACAAGACCTTACGCCGGCGAATGAATGGAGGAATACAGGTTTAGAATGAAGAGAAACGGCAAAAAGCTTTGAGAGAAAACAATAGGTTTTAAGGCTACTAAAAAGAAACAATGTCTTGGACAAAAACATCATCGCATTGAAAGAAGACGATGGCACACTCACAACTGATTTAAATCTATTAATCACAAGATGGGAAGAGTTCTATCCTAAGTTCTACAATACCACGATACCTTAAGATCAACCCTTCATAGACGGAAGACTGCTACGCTAATCACTCCAATACTGACGTCCGAAATACAGGCTGTAATAGCACGATTGAATTACGGTAGGCATTATCTGAGATTGGGTGAACGAATCGTAGAGATTCTCAGAGGATTATACAACAAGTACCTTAATAAAGGACACACTACGTAGTAACCCGAAGAATATACTTCCTATTTCTTACAATGTATTTTCCCGAATATTCTTTAAAAAGATGCAGAACGCACTTGACAGCAACCTAGAGAGCAAGCTGGTTTCCGATAAGGAGTATCCACTATTGACAACATTCAAGTTCTCGGCATGCCCAAGAGAATGCTAATGAACACAGTATACTACTTTGTTTCACCTTTGTCGACTATGTAAACACATTTGACTCCATCGAATTTACCCTGATGTTAAAAGCTTTGATAAGTCAATGAGTTGGCAGTGTTTACATCAACTTGTATCAGGACCTTTACAAAGGAGCAAAAACAAATGTAAATCTCTAAAACGATAGTGAATAGATAAACATAGATAGAGATTGCAGACAACGCGACAACAGTTAACACGATCTCTTTACATTCTGTCTACAAGATTCGGTGATAAATAAAATTGACAGATGCCACAGGTATCAATATAAACGGCTAATACTTTGCTCATCTACAAGTTGCCGACAATATCAGTGTCACAATACACACACCTCAGGAATTAGGAGGGATATTAAACGGCATCATGATGCTAACGAGATAGTTGGTCTTAAAATGCACATAGGAAAGATCAAATCCCCAGTAAAAGTGAAAGGTTAAAATATCGTAGAAGTAGACGACTACATCTTCCTAGAGAAGATGATGAGAAACGACACTGATACCATGCCTGAAATCAAACAGCGAATTGCGCTTGGATAGACAGCCTTTTACAAACCAGATAACATCAAGAAGAGTAGAAAGTATACGATGAACATTATGCAGAACTTGTTTTATGAATACATAATGCCTATTATGACATATAGTAGCGACACACGGACACTTAACATGCAGCAATGGAAAAGCTAAGAGTGGCACAATGTAAAATAGAACGCATTATAATCAAAATCGTTATACGTGATACAAAAAGGAACACTTCGTTCAGCCAGCAAACTTGAGTAATAAATATCGTCACCACGATACGAACAGCAGAATATAGAAGGACAGGTTAACTTTTCGAAATATATAGAAAACATATTAATATATGGGACGACAGAATAGAAAATATATAGAGAAAAGTATAAAACGGTAGAGAGACGAGATCGACACCCAACTAAGTCCAACGTGGCCACACCAAGCCAGATATAAAAGAAGGTGGAAAGAAACCAGGAGTGGCTTCTTCGTCCAACGTTTAGAGTTCGGGTTAGGGTAAGGGTTAAAATACATTTTTAAAAATATGCTGATTATGATAATGATGCGATTCAAAAAAATGTAAAAAAGTAACGAATATTCCACTGTAAATGCTGATCTAAGATTTTGATTTGACCGTGTTCGATTACTCCCGGTTAATAGAAACAATTTTGTCAGAAATATTGAGAAATTGTGCGTGGTCCTTTCAGTGAGTACTTCATCATAATAATGAAACGAATGCAAACGAAACAGAATAACGTTAGAATAAATATAATTTTGTGTTGTTATACTTATGGCATTTCAATGAATTGATTAGGGAATATGATGCTTCTCGCAATTATTTTCTAAGTGAAAGACGGTACTCAAATATAACAAGTTGTATTCCAACACAAAGCCATATTGATGTAATGATCAACGTGGGTTATTTTGTCTGATGGTGTAGTATGCGTCAGATTATGTCCCTGTAAATATTTTATTCTTAGATAAATCCCGATAACATTCCTCTTTTTGTGTGATGGTGTTGTATGCGTCAGATTATGCCTCTGTAAATATTGTATTCTTATATCAATCACAAGATTCCTCTTTTATGAAAAGAGAAAAATAACATTTATATTAAAAACAATTACTAAACAACACAAAATGAATTTACAAAATATCTTCGTTATTGTTTTTTGCATTTTCTTTATTTTTATTGAAAGTACTTAGTATGTCTTTTCAATGTATTTTTATTTATTTCCGGTTTCAAGTTTGAAATGATTTCAGGTATTAAGCAGAGAAATGTAAATCTACCCAATTAAATTTAAGTTCCGCCTATTTTCGTCCGAAATCGATTATAATTAGCGATGGAACCTGTCTCGGTAGATATAATTATCAGTATTTGTGCAATCATTATTTTTAGCAAATGCAAAATTTTGACGTAGACAGATGGGTAAGGTAAGCAGAAATGATGACAAAAACTATCATTGGTTGTATTTTTATTTTCATATTCATACTAAAATATAGTTATTAAAACAATTATCATCGGTTTTGTCTTTATTTGCATATTTATACTAAAATATAGTTATTAAAAAAACTATCATTGGTTGTGTCTTTATTTTCATATTTATACTAAAATATAGTTATTAAAAAAATTATCATTGGTTGTGTCTTCATTTTCATATTAATACTAAATTATAGTTATTAAAAAAAATATCCTTGGTTGTGTCTTTATTTGCATATTTATACTAAAATATAGTTATTAAAAAAATTATCATTGGTTGTGTCTTCATTTTCATATTAATACTAAATTATAGTTATTAAAAAAAATATCATTGGTTGTGTCTTAATTTTCATATTCATACTTAAATATAGTTATTAAAAAAATGATCATTGGTTGTGTCTTCATTTTCATATTAATACTAAATTATAGTTATTAAAAAAATGATCATCGGTTGTGTATTTATTTTCATATTAATACTAAAATATAGATATTAAAAAAATGATCATCGGTTGTGTATTTATTTTCATATTAATACTAAATTATAGTTATTAAAAAAATTATCATCGGTTGTGTATTTATTTTCATATTAATACTAAAATATAGTTATTAAAAAAATGATCATCGGTTGTGTATTTATTTTCATATTAATACTAAAATATAGTTATTAAAAAAATGATCATCGGTTGTGTATTTATTTTCATATTTATACTAAAATATAGTTATTAAAAAAATGATCATCGGTTGTGTATTTATTTTCATATTAATACTAAAATATAGTTATTAAAAAAATGATCATCGGTTGTGTATTTATTTTCATATTAATACTAAAATATAGTTATTAAAAAAATGATCATCGGTTGTGTATTTATTTTCATATTTATACTAAAATATAGTTATTAAAAAAATGATCATCGGTTGTGTATTTATTTTCATATTAATACTAAAATATAGTTATTAAAAAAATGATCATCGGTTGTGTATTTATTTTCATATTAATACTAAAATATAGTTATTAAAAAATTATCATCGGTAGTGTCTTTATTTTCATATTTATACTAAAATATAGTTATTAAAAAATGATCATCGGTTGTGTCTTTATTTTCATATTTATACTAAAATATAGTTATTTAAAAAGTATCATCGGTTGTGTCTTTATTTGCATAGTAATACTAAAATATAGTTATTCAAACATATCATTGGTTGTGTCTTTATTTTCATATTAATACTTAAATATAGTTATTAAAAAAATGATCATCGGTTGTGTATTTATTTTCATATTAATACTTAAATATAGTTATTAAAAAAATGATCATCGGTTGTGTATTTATTTTCATATTAATACTAAAATATAGTTATTAAAAAAATGATCATCGGTTGTGTATTTATTTTCATATTAATACTAAAATATAGTTATTAAAAAAATGATCATCGGTTGTGTATTTATTTTCATATTAATACTAAAATATAGTTATTAAAAAAATGATCATTGGTTGTGTCTTCATTTTCATATTAATACTAAATTATAGTTATTAAAAAAATGATCATCGGTTGTGTATTTATTTTCATATTAATACTAAAATATAGTTATTAAAAAATTATCATCGGTTGTGTCTTTATTTGCATATTTATACTAAAATATAGTTATTAAAAAAATGATCATCGGTTGTGTCTTTATTTTCATATTTATACTAAAATATAGTTATTAAAAAAATGATCATCGGTTGTGTCTTTATTTTCATATTTATACTAAAATATAGTTATTTAAAAAGTATCATCGGTTGTGTCTTTATTTGCATAGTAATACTAAAATATAGTTATTAAAAAAGTATCATTGGTTGTGTCTTTATTTGCATAGTAATACCAACATATAGTTATTAAAAAATATCATTGGTTGTGTCTTTATTTGCATATTTATACTAAAATATAGTTATTAAAAAAATGATCATCGGTTGTGTCTTTATTTTTATATTTATACTAAAATATAGTTATTAAAAAAGTATCATCGGTTGTGTCTTTATTTGCATAGTAATACCAAAATATAGTTATTAAAAATATCATTGGTTGTGTCTTTATTTTCATATTTATACTAAAATATAGTTATTAAAAAATTATCATCGGTTTTGCGTTTATTTTCATATTTATACTAAAATATAGTTATTAAAAAAATTATCATCGGTTGTGTCTTTATTTTCATATTTATACTAAAATATAGTTATTAAAAAATTATCATCGGTTTTGCGTTTATTTTCATATTAATACTAAAATATAGTTATTAAAAAAATTATCATCGGTTGTGTCTTTATTGTCATATTTATACTAAAATATAGTTATTAAAAAAACGCGCATACATTTAACGACTACAGGTATGAATATATATAAATAACTTCAACCATTTATTTAAAAGTACTCCTTTTTAGTTGATAAAGCGTCGTATACACCATACTATTTTCAGTTTCTCTAGCTCTCCGAAACACTAGTCCAGTCTAGTAATAGATAATCAGCAGTGAAGATTGCAGGAACAAATTTGAACGCGTTATTTTTCACTATTTTTGATGACTGTTTCTACTGCTAATAATTTTCTACGCTCACACGTTTTTCGTACTTATTTCATTCAAATGATTCAGAAACATCTTTTACTACCCCAGTTATTGTAATATTGTAAGCATCATAACGATTGCTTGCCCATCATCAGACGGGGAGAATTTCATCGGAATTTAAACAAAAGAAAATCAAGTAAATATCGGCGACCCGTGACCTGAACGAAACTATGAGCGAAAGTAACCACTTTATTCCCCGTATCATTACATGCTCACCAGAAATGGGTGTTGTATTTGGGGTTTTCATTGCTTCGAAAAGTCTGAATTTCATACTTTTCATATATCTTTTGGTAGAAATCTTTACGCTTTTTATCAACATAAACATTAATTCACACAGAATAATGCATGTTTAATGTAATGGGTGATCTTTCCGTTGATGATGACTACTTTATTTGTTTTTTTTAGCTTTGTTTTTCTTTGGCTGGTAAAGACTTTCTTCAGACTGGTTGACATTCCTCTTGTTAGTGTATGTACTGTATCTAAAGCACAATAAATGTAAACGAACACAAAGGGAATAAATGTATAACCCATACTATGTCGTGATTATTATGTTTGTGAGACATTTTCCCCTTAATTTGACGGACGTAAAAAAATGAGTAAACAAACTCACTTATTTCAGTCACTGAAATATTAGCTAAGTGAATTAGGTTCCATGGGATGCAGAAATAAAATATAATATTAATCATGTTTTATGTTGCAAAAAGCTTTAGTGGGTATTTTGTTTTGTTATGTTATGCATGAACATATATATATATAAATATATATATATATATATATATATATATATATATAAATGACACATTATATAGACAATACACACACGTATACGATTGAGAAAATATGTTTTAGCATATACGTTCAATATTTAATGTTATCCACCTCTACCAATGTAATATCGATGATTATACACTAGTTACAACAGAGCATATATAAGTAAGCAAAGCTCAATTATATTCTAAGAGTAAATAATCTATTTTTCTTACAAAACATTTTCAATACAGAAACACTGTAGTGTACATTATTTTACGTACACTTTTCCTTAAAGTAAACCAACCAAAATTATAATGTCAATATTGCATCTGTAAACGTCAGGCTGCTCAGAAAGTACACCAACACTTCTACATTTGAAAATATATACAACGTAGATAAACGTTCAAAAGGAATCTTTAGAACCCACATTCGACCCCCAGGAGTCCGCTTTCTTGAAACACGCACATACACACACAGACACCCCACACACACACATATATATATATATATATATATATATATATATATATATAACTTCTTTTGTAATATAGTAGGAAAATCCCACATTGTGCTCAATTAATTGAGAATCAAAATTAAGAGCGTAATATTTATTTATTTGCCTGTACCATATATATATATATATATATATATATATATATATATATATATATATATATATATATATATATATATATATTTATATATATATATATATATTCCCTCGTATATACAGCTACCGTCACACACCAGACTAGCGGATGAGCAGATAAATATATGTGACACAAGGAAGCTTCAAGCAAAGATTGTTCGCACACAGAAACACTTTCAGGTACAAAAACCAAGCAAATGCGGCACTTCCACCCAGATATAACATTTTAACAATGAAAACACACTCTTCGCCATGAAATAGAAAGTAATAGAGAGAAGAGCATACTTTTCTCCAGGCATAAATAGATGTCCTCTGTGTTATACAGAAAAAATGCCATAGATTAAGGGGCATTATTGACCCAAATACAATCTGTTTGAATATTAGAGATGCAATTTTAAAAGGATGCAGCACAGGAGACAAGCACTACTTATAAATAAGATTTACCGATACACATAAAGTCCTAGAAAAAACCTTACTCTGCCCAATGTATAACCCCACAATTGCCCCACAAAATACTGACTTCTACCTTGGAAAATCCTCCCAACTATCATCCCTCATATATATATATATATATATATATATATATATATATATATATATAAATAAATAAAAAATAGTAATAACTATCTTAATAGGCCTACATCCAAACCACTTACGACCAATAATTTACACTACGTAAATATGAGACAATAAGATTACTAATAATAATATGTTCAGTTATTAAGGGGGTAACACCTCCCATTTCACATTATTATTACTCCCATATGTCTCAACTATATCTTAGCTCAAATGTTAACCATCTATATCTCCTAAACAGATTAAAACTTTCCGACTTAATCTTTGCTCATACCCCTTAACAAGACTTAATCAATAAACCAATATGATTACACTCCTAAGCTTTCAATATACCTTTGTAGATACTGTTAAATTCCGAATACCAAATTATTCAAGGACCCTGCAGAGTTACTGACTTTAGACCGATTGAGTAGCTGCCAGGACCAGACCCGGGTTTAATCTTTATTTAAATTCCCTTCGAATTGATTTACAGTCTTTTAATCACGGCCTTGAGTTTGAATTTTATGTGCTTTTTACCTTTTTTATTTTCATATGTATAATCCTTAAACCTATTTTCTCGCCTTAACATTCTCTAGAATACACATAATTGATTACCCGGTATGACAACAACGGACAAATATACGCCACTCATAAACATTGACTCACGGGATTTGTATAGAATTTTTTTTTAAATATTTTTAAATCTTTTATATTTTTTAATCTCAACTGTTACATTTAATCCACCCTTTTTTTAAAACATTATTCACCACCACTAACACTTATTTTAAACAAATATAAATTAAGTTATTTCCGAATATGATCCAAGGTTAAGATCGGATTTATACTCTGCCTGATGAGATTTCAGTTTATAATTACTGTTGATCGATGACATCGATATGCCAGTGTCTCAGATTTTGTGCATGCTTATGTAAATAAAAATAATCATATATAAAAGTTATATTTGATATTGAGCACCTTTTATGAACTCAGTTGAAATTATTTGTATTACTTCCCTGTGGATGTTTTACCTGGATTAAGTATATATATATATATATATATATATATATATATATATATATATATATATATATATATATATACTAAGCTATGAAAATATATTTATGGCAGATAAGTTACACAGAGGCTCCCGCGTTCGATCCCCGAGGGGAATCTTCAGGCTAAAGTGTCACTTTAGCCTAAAGATTCCCCCGGGGATGAAACGCGGGAGCCTCTGTGTAGCTTAATTGCCATACATATATTTGCATAGCTTACTATTTAGCTCTACTTACGTATCGAGCACTGTTTAAGTAAATACTGAAAATTGTATTCCAATAATCATATTTTTATTTCATTGATTTTATTTTTTCACTTTTCCAAAAAGCATAACGTTTCTGTGAGATATATATTTTTACGGTCCGTTTCATTTGTTTTGAGCTAAACAACATGTTTATGTCAATATCGTCTCTGCAACATCACACAACTATCAGACAAAAATCACAAAATGTATAAAGTTCTTGGATAAAGTGGCTTGAAAAGAACAACCCTATACAGTGGTTCATTTTGTATGAAACCAAACAGAAAACAATGAAGAGATCAAACTCACACGTGAGGGGAATCACTAATACGGCATTTTGAATGTTTTTTTCGTTCAGAGCTAGTACATCCCTAAAGTTATGTGGACATTTATAAATTTTAATTCAGTAATATTTGAATAAAATAGTAAATAAGTTCTATAATTTATTAATACAAATTCAAATTTATTTGAGGGTCATTTTTTATTGTCTAAATCTACATCAATTAGGCTTCAGATGTCTATTTAGGTTATTTGGATACGAAGCTGACAACGGAGCTGATCTTTTAAAAGTTTATCAGTTTAGAGCCAGTTTTTTTTTATTTCGGCTTGCACTTTTTCTTGACAAGTTTTCTTGTTAAACATTTTCTATTTCCGTTCTTCTGTTTTTGGAATAATATATTTTTATATTATTTTTAATTAGATTTTTTTTCTATTATGACAAACAACGGTAATCTAAAGTCTTTACATTTCATCTTGACCTTGCTATCAAACGCGCGTAAAAATGTTTTACTTTTTGAAAAAAAAATCAAATAAGAAAAAGCAACTAAACAAATAAATAAATAAATAGAATAATTTTTGTTGTCGGAATAATTAAGAACAAATACAAATATTCGCCGAGATACAAAAATAAAATATATTGTTATGAATATCAAAACTGTGAAACATTGGAATCCACCTATAAAGTACATATATATATATATATATATATATATATATATATATATATATATATATATATATATATATATATATATATATATACATGCATATATATATGAGGGTTTATAACTAAATAGTAACTTTTCGAGAATTATACCTATTGTGAGATGAGGAAAGCTCAATATACTGGATAGAGCAAAAATAAGGTGAGACAATAAAAAATAGTTAGACCTGCAAATGGAAACAGATCAAAATCTTCAGTTGTTCAGAACAAGGAGCATTTAGTAAATAAAAATATTTCTTCTTCTTCTCTTTCAATTTCATTCCTTAAGCCAGGCTTTTCAAAGATTATCATCAGAGGAAGTAGTGATTGATAAGTTGACAGATAAGAACAGTCAATATTCAAAATAAATTTTTTTTTTTTTTAAAGTTCTCCTTAAATAAAGTTTTTTTAAAAAGGTTTTAAAAGTTTAAACCGGTGTGTTTCAATGTAAATGAAAGTCACCAAACACGGAGATCCAAGTTGTATGGAGTTCAAATGTAATTGGTAAATCCAGGAGAATCTGTATGAAAATCAACTAAAGATATATATATATATATATATATATATATATATATATATATATATATATATATATATATGAGTATATGCGAAAGTGTTTCCCATCAATACTAACTATATTAAAACTAAACCTTATATATAATTATCTCCAAAGTCACCCAAACAAATCTCGACATTGCTCATTTGCATATTATTTTTTTAAAATTCCTAATAGATTAATATTCTTTAATATACATTGCTAATTTGTATTGCCACATTTTTTCGGGATTAATAAAATTAATTAAAGAAGTTTTATTCCAAAGTACAGCGTTTCTAAACCCATTTTATTTTTTAATGCGGAAAACAGATACCACCCTTTGATCCTAGCCAAAAGATTACGGAACTATCAACGTAGTGTTTGGTGACAATGCAATTTAAATAAATAAAACAAACCCGATTAAATCGGAATGTATTTGCATGGGGGTGGATAGTGTAGTATCGGTTCTGTTGTGATGAGACAGTTATTTTGCTATAGAGAAATATAAGTGCTTAATATATTTTCCTAAAAAATATAAATACATATAGTCTGAAGTACAAAAAAAATTGATTTTAAACATTTAAATTGAAGTTTTTTTTTTAAGTTCTTTGTTCGCTTCTTAATAAATCCTTTTGATAAATTGAGATTATTCTGTCAAAAATATACTGTAAATAATCCTTTAATCTCGGGTTGATTCCTATTTCAGTCACTTAAATTATTTAGAGTGAAATATGTTTCAGCATTACTTATAAACATATTATATTTTTTAAAACTGAATCCATGTTTATTTCGGCGTTTCACGTGAATAAACAAATATGAAAGTGTTTACTTTACTTTTCATAACTATATTAAGATTAAAACTGTTTATGTTTATTGTATTCTGTGTAGCATTTTCTATGCATGAATCATGATAGATTACTCACAGGCATGGCTTTGTCTTTTAACGGTAGACAGAAAAGTATATGTTCGTTCCTCACGATACCATAATTTTAGGAGGGCCTATTGTGCTATCATATGATGCAATGATATAATTCGATCATACATTAACTCTTACATTTTAAAGGTGGGGAAATGTTCGTTAGTCAATAAATCATCCTCCAGTATTACTTTCTTCTTTCGGGGCAGTGTAAATAGTTCGTTCACAATGATAGCATTCTCTTAGTTCAGTAAGAATATGGTACATGAGGAAGCATTCAATTGCCCATTCTTAATGGATTCTGTCATGGCTAATTTAATTTCTCTTATTTTCACCTCATGCAGGATCTATTGATCTATGTATAATAGGTCATGCACCCTACATCATCATTTTGGTCTCCTGCATGTTTCTCAAGAACTACTAAAGGGAGTGGTTTACTTTTTCTCTTAGTTGTGTCGTTATTATTTTCCACAAGACCGGTAAACGGGTTTTTGGTCTGTTGTTTCTTTGGATCGTTCCTTTTTTCCGGTGACTTTTTTATTCATATTTTATTTTCTTTCGTCATCGCTGCTTGTATGTCTGTTTTGTGAATACATGTTTTCGGATTCTTCGTCAGCCTTTCATATATGGTCGTAGTTTTTTAAATGCATGAATTCAATTAGGACTTGCTTATTTCTAATGGTCTATTTACTTACGATTGTCTTGAGCAATTCGTCAGTTTTTCCGTTTCTATTTGTTCTACAATTGTCTGCAGCAGAAGGAGCAAAAGCAAAAATGATTTTCTTTTTTATGGAAATCACTCATGACAAAGCATGACGCCACTTTATGTCAGGAGCTAAAAAAGATACAACTTCAAGGTCAAAAACTAACTAACGACAAGTGTTAGATTGTTTGAAGTATAATTTTTTTTTTTTTTCAATAGAAATAAAAATACATATTGTACCGTCTTAATTACATCTATTTCCAATTCCGTATCATAACAGACACTCGTGATATCTCGTTTACATGGAGTTAAAATCTCTTAAGGAAATCAAAATTATGGAAATATCTCATGGAATTTTATAGCTGCTAATTTAAACAAATAAATATAGATGTCTTATCTTATTCATTCGCTCGTATTAATTGTCTCATGGAAGAGTATGAATTCTGGTCGTAATTCGTCATAACTCATTTAAACGTTCTGACCGAGATGCGCTTAGCCGAGTTCACTCTACATCATTTTCGCTGCTTATGTAGCGTAGGACTGTAAAATAAGTT
Organism: Sepiola atlantica; assembly: GCA_963556195.1. Classification (NCBI taxonomy): domain Eukaryota; kingdom Metazoa; phylum Mollusca; class Cephalopoda; order Sepiida; family Sepiolidae; genus Sepiola; species Sepiola atlantica. The sequence goes on from OY744529.1 coordinate 116,558,289, forward strand.
TGTTATCTTAAATTTTGAAGATTTTTAATGCTTGATCGTTGGTGGTTTTAGATTGGGTAAACATGAATTAGATGTTCATCATATTTTGTGTGTGCTTAAATAGAATGTCTTCTCTAAGTTGAAAGTGGCATCAGGAGAACCTACTGGTTTTGTGTTGGATGTTACATTGAGTCCAAGTGTTCATTTTTTAAACATTATGTTTATAGTACGGTTATATTCACCGTAAAGATACACACACTATGTTTTCGCAGCTGAGTAGAAAGATCCCACTATTGATTTGCATGTTCTTTTCTTCTTCATAGATTTTCGTCTATGGCTATATATGTTATTTTCTTTTCAAATGTATCCGGCTTTTTGCTTTCAGTCTCTTGTTTTTTTTGTTAACTAAGACAGTTGTTCTGCAATTTCTATTAATATTTATTTGATCTTTTTAAATATCAGAGAGACAGTGTGTAGCAAATCGGATGAAATTTCAAAAAGACCGATAGTTGTTAACAATATACACTTATATAAAATAAACATTTATCTTTTTTTTTCAAGTTCCGATAACAATTGTATAGTGTCGGTTGTGTCTATACATACATATCGTAAATAACGGACTTGTGGCCTCAGTATGTCGAGCTGATTAAAGCGATGTTCTTAATGTGTAACCATATTAAGTTCATTATAAATAAAAGTGTTTCATATATATATATATATATATATATATATATATATATATATATATATATATATATATATATATAATAAAAGTTTTTTAAAAAGGCTGAAGGCAATGCGAAGTTCCGGATCGCTGGAAGCTGTGAAGAACAAAAACAAAACAAAACCGAAATAAGTCGGATATAGATCGAAAGGTTTGTTTATTTTTCTAGACAGCAAGAGTGTTACTTTGTAATATCCGGATTATCAAGAACCAATTTGATATATTTCGAGAGATCTTTTTTTCTTTCTTTTTCCTCTCCTTGTCAAAAATAATTTTTTTTTAAATCCTGGATTCCGAGAAAATGCCAGGAGCGCTGGGGGGTTAAACCGGAAGTGTTCAGGGTAAAGTGTTCAGAGGAAAATTAAATAGATTCTTTTTTTTTATTTTACTTTTTATTCATTTAATATATATATATATATATATATATATGTTATTGTGTGTTGTTTCTATTTATTTAATTTTTATTTTTATTTATATATTTACTATTATTGTTATTGTTGTTTTTTTTTGTTTTTTTTCGTATATAAAACGTTGATTTTACTTATAATATATATGTTTGTCAACAGGCTGATTCCGGCATTAGATTTTATATATGCTGTAGATAGCTAATTATTTGTTGTCGGTGCAGTATATTATAATTTAGTTATGCCTATATATATATTTAGGTAAATGGTATTAGTAATAATATTAATATTTCATTTTCGCGATAGGCTAAGAAAAAATTATAATGGTCTGTTTAAAGACTGGTCCTATGGTGAAGCTATCGATTTGGTTATAAATGTTTTTACTATGGTGGTATATATATATATATATATATATATATATATATATATATATATATATATATATATATATATTCTCGACGGAAGGAATGGCGATCTAACTGCCAGAGGGGCATCAGGCGGTTCTCTGTAACTGCCATTGATCAACAGCTCGAAAGACGCGAAAGAACAAAAACATCTACAAGTATCCCAGCCGATTTTTCTCAAGATCTTCCTTCTTGCATCCATTGTGGGCTGGTTTGCAAATCTCTCGAAGGACTCAAATGCCATTTACGATTGAGTAAATGTAAGCATGCTACATCCATCGTAGACTAAACACATTTTGAGTTGTCAAGACCTCATACGTCGAAATCGACGGGAGAGTCCATGATATATATATATATATATATATATATAATACAGATAGATAGGTAAATAGATTGATAGAAGATATATTTGATAGAATTTGGTATATTCGGTCTATTGTTCCCATCGTGGGTATTTTTATCAGAACGTTTCGGCTGACGTAACCTCCGACAAGCTTCATGGATACCTTGCCGAACTCAAGACATTTTGTAAGTTGATGAGTTGTCTTCAAACAAGTCATCCGGAGTAAGTCTGGCAATAAAGCCGAAACTTTGATAGAATACATGAATATTCTTTTCGTTTTTTTATCATCCACACACGAATATATATATATATATATATATATTCTCTCTCTCTCTCTCTCTCTCTCTCTCTCTCTCTCTATATATATATATATATATATATATATATATATATATATATATATATATATATATATCGATACACTGAAACTAATTTACAAACGAAGGTCTATACTCAAATGCTCACACACGTAGATCAACATATACCCACGCGTATTTCGTATACCAACACACACACGAGTACATGTAAATATACGTATATGTATATATATATATATAAATATATATATATATATATATATATATATGTATATGTATATACACTCATATATATATATGTATATATACTCATATATATACATGTATATGTATATATATACTCATATATATATATATATATATATATATATATGTATATGTGTATATATACTCATATATATATACTCATATATATATATATATATATATATATATATATATATATTCATATATATATATATAAATATATGCATATATATATACTCATATATATATACTCATATGTATACGTATATGTATATATATATATGTACATATATATATATATATATATATATATATATATATGTACATATATATATATATATATATATATATATATATATATTCTTTTTCCCTTTTCTTGTTCGCCTTACGGACAGTTCAGCGGTGTCTTTCTGGTGCCAGAATTCAATTTCATGTAGACATTGCGCCCGTAGGGTTTTGCAAACCACCACGCCATCGACCTCCTTTCTACTAAGAAAGTTGGCATCGTTGAAAGTTTTGGATGATGTCCATATAGCCGACCTTACAATCAACAACCCAACTGCAACTCCGCTGTGCACAAACAGCAGGTGGCTGAACCGTTATAGACAAGGAATATTCCGGAATTATATATTTATTGATGTTTTATTATATTAATTTCATTATATTTTCAAAGTGATGCACGTATTATCATTAGTGAAGGCATCTCTCCCAAGTGAAGTCATTTGAAATAAATTGAAGTTTGTATCAGCTTAAAGGAATATATAATACTTAGCAAAGATGGACTTATTATGAATACATATTTTTATTTACGTGTATTTAGAATGTATAACAATTAAATACAAATTATTCTCATATTCTATTTAGTATTATGCAACATTTCTACAAAAATAGATTATATTCAATCGCAAGTTCTCTTTCTGTGAGTCAACATATACTGTTATGGGTATTCATTTTTAACTGACCCCACTTCATTCTCTTGCACTATGTTATAATACTGTGTATTTCGAGGAGTTATTATTGTTTCTCTTATCAGAAAGGGTTAGTTCATGGCTAATCGCCTCGAGAATGCTGTCAGAGCTTCTCAGACATTTTGAAGTCGACTTCAGAAAAGTCGCACCTTACCTCATCTTATCAGGAAAACTGATCGTTTGTCCACAGTTCTCTTCATCGTAGATCTTTTGTAGTTTTTATTTCTATTGACGTGAATTACTATGAATTAGACCCAATCTCAGTAGGATTCGTCCACTTTGGGATTGTGTCTAAGTAGGAGTGCTCATGTTCAGAACTGGTATATATATATATATATATATAATTAACTTGTTACAATTATCCAGGGGGTATAATTCCGAAGGAAGTTGAAACCGTTGAAATTTGAAAATTTGAAGTTGAAATTCAGAGCAAAATATATTTTTTGTTGGTGAATTAATTATTCCATTAATTGCGACAAAATATATGCTGTTTCATTAACGCTCGCAATGAACGTCAACTCTTCAAGCGACAATGGAATAAAATTCCATTGTCGCTTGAGGAGTTGACGTTCATTGCAAGCGTTAATGAAACAGCATATATTTTGTCGCAATTAATGGAATAATTAAATCACCAACAATATATATATATATATATATATATATATATATATATATATATATATATATATATATATATATATATATTAATATTAAACAAAAATTTACAACAACATCCGGACCAAGGTTTCAGATCCGAGAAAATCAGACATTCATCAGCGGAGTCGTATAGCTTAATGAGTGAGAACAACCGCCAGGAATTTCAAAATATTGTACGTTGGAAAGATGGAACACTTTCAGATTTAAAATTGTCACGTGCGTGGAAAATACGTAGTCAGTTATCTAAAGGTTTCAGATCAAAACAACAGCGACGCTGTACATAGAAAAAACAAGAAATTAAATGGGAATAACGTTAACAGTTGGACAGATGAGACACTAGCAGATTTAAATTGTCACGTGCGTGGAATTACGTAGCCCGTTATGGAAAGGATTCAAATTTAACTAATAGAGACGCTATATATGTTATCGAAAGTAAAAGGAGATAACGTTAATAATAAAATTCAAATTAAGTTAAAAATTATATTGAAATAATACGCCAATGTAATAATATATTACTTAAAATATTAAATAATAAATTATTAAGATTAAACTTATAATTAAATAAATTGTAATCACACCATGTATAAATTTATAAAGTTCTAAGGGTACTAATCATAAAATGTTTAAGGTACTAATAATAAAAGGGGAGGAATAAAGAAAGATGAAAAAGAATGATGAAGAAAAATAAAGAAAAATGAAGCAAAATGAAGATTAAATAAATACACTGTTAGATAAAATAAAGGATAACATAAAATTGTGTAAAAATAAAAATAAAAGATAAAAGGCAAGAGAAGGATAAATGGGGATATGGGGTACTCCACATTAGAAGGAATATCACTAAAAATAGTTGAAAGTCATTATATAGGTGTTGCAAAAAACTCTTTAAATGTTGGTATATTGTGGAAGGAAGCGGCCGACTTATTCTTCAAACACCTAAAATAATCATTGATAATTTATAGTAAGGTGCCGTATTAGAAAACGGAGAAACTATTAATAATAATGATAAAATAAATTAAATAAAAATAAAAATAAAAATAAAAATAAAAATAAAATTAAAATTAAAATAAAGATACAAATAAAAATAAAAATAAGATAAAAATTAATTAAATTTTAAGTAAACTAT